>JAVJGI010000060.1:20306067-20419443 GCA_035590275.1 Ibycter americanus
GAAGACAACCATGCATATAGACAGGCATTACTGAATTATTGTTCAGTGGCTGTTCTGCTGAGATTTTGAATCAATTGTGCAATGTTCTTGAACTCCAACACAAGGCAGAAACCATAAGTATAAAGTAAGTTACATGATACCAACAATTATTAAATCGTGTACATGTAAAATTAAGAATATGAAAAAAAAATTACCTTAAGAATCTCTGTCTTAGTAGACAGTCTTTTATAACTCAGTAGAAACTGAGATCCTACTGGATCTCAGCTTTTAAAATGATTTATAAATTATAGGATAGTATTTTCCCAAAGATCCTAACTACATTTTTTGGATCCTGTATAAGGGGAAACCTAATGGAAATTAATATTTAAAAGTTTGTGATGTATTAGCTTCATGCACATAAGGCAGGGGAAGATTAAGCTTGACAGAGTATTTTTATTTACTGAATAGATAAAAACATTACCTTAGTTGCAGACTGACTTTTGAATGCTATTGGATATAGTCAAACTCCTTTCAGTCACTGAAGATATGGCCAGCAACCTCAAGTACAATTTCAAAGTGCAGATTTGTGCTGTAATTAAAATTGAATCTCAGCTGACAGCTTTCCAGTTCATATCCAATTGGTAAAGGAATTTGAGCTATGATCTTATTAGCAGTCATGAACATCTCATTAATAGTTTGAATAAAAAAAAAAAAACACCACAAAAACAACAACCCGTGCCAGTAAGAGAGCTAATTTAATTGTCTTTTGAAGGCTTTGCCTTGATAGTGTCACAGAATAAGTATTTAGCCACTGGAAACATGGGGAGCTCTTTGGTATTGAAAGCTTGATAAGTATCTCAGTTTCAGTGAAAACCAATGCAGCCCAGAGAAACTGTAATGATCTGGGCTCAGATCTACCCTTGCAATAATTTGGTCTAAAAAGTTTCATTGTTATTTCTTGGAGTCTTGTTTTTGTTTTTAACCAAGAAAGGAACTTGCACTTCAACCTCACCTATCCATTGGACTATATCTTCCACTGAACTATACCTGGAAGTCTGTTCCTTACCCCTTCACCCACTCTTCTCTGTCACTAGCTGTTCATTTTGACTGGATGAAAGGGAACAATTCATTGCTTTTGTTATCAGTTTGAAGGCTAGTTGTCCACCTAATGAAAAATCAAAAATCAAATTTTCTAAAGTAAACCAATGGGATAACAGCACATTAAGCCATTGCTAGACCTCATCAACAGTTACATCATGCAGAATCATTTAACCAACACAAGTCTAGTATTCACAATATGAAAGTCAATCCAGTGTGTAGCAATTAAAGATTATTCACATACTTAATATGCAATGGAAAATAATTTTACTATTACAGTACAAATTAATTTTTGAATGAAAGTGCCTGTTTCACGTCTGCAGAAGGCAGTCCCAGAGATATAGTTGTCACTACTTATACTCTTCCAAGCGTGTCTTCACACTGACTTTTTGTCAGGGTTTTATGATACTAAATTTACTAGAATTGATTCATATTTTCACCAACAAGTAAGAAAAAGCCAAAACCCATTATTGGCCATAGCATTTAAAATCTGAAAGGTGCTTTCATCAGCATGATTATTGTTGTGCCTTTTGGGTTTCAACAACAATTTTTGCTACTGTTCCCTATCACTAGGTCTACTTTTGCTAAATTCCAGCTCCAGCTTCGTTTTACATCTATTTCCCCTTCTCCAGCTTCACCAAGCTTCCATAATCAGGCTAATATTCTCCATTCTCTGCATATTTTTGCTTTCCCACATCTTTCCTTCTTCCTAGTTTAGCCAGAAAAATCCTCCCTCCAGGGGAACAGAATTCTATACCTGTACTTCCAGCTGTTCCACCTTCAACCCCCCAGCTGTCTGATTCAATGCCTCAAGCAATTCCTTACTTCCTCAGTCTCATCAGTTTCCTTCAAGAAAATGTTGAAGGAATGTGTTATTTCACCATTCCCATCTTTATTCTCTTTTCTTGTATATTTTTATTCATTTCTATTTTAAGTTCATCCATTATTATAAAGGATAGCAGTTTCTGCAATAATGAAAACTGTAATCTTCATGTAAATCATAAGGCTCTTGGAGGAGACTGCAAATACAGTTGAACCAATGATAAATATTGGGAGTAGTAACATTAGGAAGACAAAGTATGGTTCAGAGTCCTGCAATACATTAGGTTATGTTCAGGAAGTCATTAGAGGCACCCTGGAGACTATAGTATTGGAAGGTTCCCATTTGTCAGTATATTTTGGGAGATACGATACATGGGTCTTCTTATAAATCATTCTGATACTCTTTAAAGAAAAAGTTTATTGAATCTAATGCAATATTTTGCATAAAATACTGTGTCTAGAGCCTACAACTTTACAAAAAAGAGACGGCAGGTCTGCAAAGAGATGAATAAAGTTTAAAGTATAAGAGAACTTGAGGAGTTGGGAGAAAAATCTACGGTAAAGCAAAAATGGGTTAACTGATAGCTTGTGAGAGAAATATACTTCATGAAATAAGAATTCTGCACATTAGGAACGTGCTCTGTTGTAAAGTGGTTGTGAGAGATATCATAGACAAGAGCCAGCTCACCATAGGACTAACTCAGTTTTTTGGGGCCACACTATTCAGTGAAAAAACAGAAATACAGGGATGTCAAAAGTGTTGAAAAGTCATATGCTAATGTGTCTATAAAAATTCCACAATCTTAGAGTTAGTCTTGCTTTCTGTTTTTCTTTCTCTGCTTGCAGAGCACCACAAAATCATGCAGGTGGGAAGGGTTGCCTGGAGGCCACTTAATCCAACCTACTGCTCAAAGTTGCAATAGGTTTGTCAGGGCCTTGTTCAGTCAAGTTTTGAATATCTCCAAGGTTAGAGAGTCTATAACCTCTCCAGGTCCCTGTTGCAGTGTCTAACCACCCCTGTGGTTGAAAGTTTTTCTTATATCAAATTGGAGCTTCACATGTTCTCACATTTTTATGCCCATTACCTCTCACCCTTCCACCACACGCCTCTGAAAAGAGCCTGGCTCCTTCTTCTCTTTATTATCCCATTAGGTGGCTGTAGGCACTGATAAAATCTCCCTTTAGTCTACTCTTCTCAGATAAGGGGAAGTAAACATTTCTTTTTGGCCACACTCTTTCCAATACAGCCCACAGAACTTTTGGCTGCCTTTCCTGCAAAGGAACACTGCTGACACATGTTCAACTTGTTCTCCATTAGTACTCCCAGGCCCATTTCTGCAAAGTTCCTCTCCAGCCAGTCAGGCCCCCAGCCCATTATTCCACCCCAGGTGCTGCAGTCTACGCTTGCCTTTGTTGGACTTCACGTGAACCCCATCAGCCCCTTTCTCCAGCCTAGGTCTCCATGGATAGCATCCCCGTCCTCAGTTGCTCCCCCCATAATTCAATATCATTTCACAGACTTGCTGGGAGCTCACTCTGTCCCATTGTCCCAGTCAGTCATTAAGACATTATAACATTTTGATGCCCATATCAATCCTGAGTGATGCCACTGGTGGATGGCTGTCTACTGGCCTTCATAACACTGACAGTCACGACCCTTTGAGCCCAACAGTCCAGTCAATTTTCCACACAGCTTGTCATTCACTCACCCAGTCCATATCTCACCAATTTCGCCATAAGGATACTACTATAGGAGACCATGTTTGATAAACCCATTTGCTGTACTTGGTCTCCTACATTTCCCACTCCAGGCAAGCCTTTGGAATATCAACCATGGCAGAGCTCTGATCTCAGGACAAGCTTCTGTTACCTCTTGAGCAAACTATTGTAAAAGTCATGAGACAAATCCTGTGTTAAGTATTTCAGTTACCCTACAGTGATCCAGCTCCAAAGGACCTTAGACTGAAATCCTTCTGAGCTTTTGTAGCTGCAAAAATGACGTGTTGAAATACCACTGGCCAGAGATGAGCAGTATACCAATACTGTCTTAAAATCAGCAGTATTACAACTACTCTCTTTAGCTCTCCTCACAAAATTCTCCAATAAATGATGAAAGAAAACTAATTTGCATTTGCTCTCGGGCTCAAGTAACTTGCATAGACCTCACAGGTTTGTTTCTGTAAAGGACTAAGAGTTTGCTGTTGATTTCAACAGACCACTGTTCTGACCTCTCGCTGTATCAATATACAAATCCTTGAAAACTTAAGTGTTTGGGCTCCTTGAGCAATGTAAATTTCATAAAATTTGTTTTCATTCTGCATTACTCAGATAAACATCATGCTGAAATATTGTATAAACTAAGTGTTCCTATCTTTGAAACTTGTAATTAAATCCAAATGTCAATAAGGTTTATTTTTAAAACATCTCTCAAACACCATATTAGGAAAGAACACAATTCTTCAATATACAGTGGAGAAAAAAAAATAAATAGATCCTTAAAAGCCATAGAATAGAAACACACTATTTTACATGAAAGATAGCACTAGATTCAATAAACTTTTCTTCCGAGTCAAGATGAAGTGATTTATAAACATGAAAATGCCATAATTTGCACCTATTCTTTGTACATGCCCTCCAAAAAGTACCCAGAACTTCATCTCTGACTTTCCAACAAGTTCACAGACACTCATAAGAACACAGCAACGAAAAAAAGATTCTTTCATTTTACGTCAGCAGTATTCACAATGCCTGAGAAAACTGGCTCTGACAGCATCCCCATTTTATGTATACACTCCACTAATTCCTGCACTGTCTTTGCTCTACCAACTAACCTTAACATTTAAAGGTAGGATAAAGTAAACCATCCTTGTACCCCATTAAATATCTAGCTAACCTCTAACTTTTATTAAAAATCAAGTTTTCAAAAGGCCTGTCTGAAGTTTGTATAAAGTAAACATACTCTTTTACCAAGAAGCATTTAGGCCTTGGCCACTCGGGGAGTTGCAAGCAGACTGCTACGCTGCCCTGAGCCAGGCACGAGCAGCTCACCCTGCGCAACCCAAGCCTCGGCAGGCAGACCCTGCCACGAGAGATTTTCTAAGAAAATGCAAAGCTCTTGATAAAGTCCCTAGTCCCTTCTCAAATCCCATACACCACAGTCAGTGGTACCACAGTTAGTGGCTGTGCACTCACGTTGATGGTTGTACAAAGGCCGTCAAGAGCTAAAAATCTGAAAGACCACAGCCGGGGAGGTCATTTATGGCACTGGAGAAGGCAACACATGGCATCAATAGAAGGAAGCCTAGGGAAGGTGCCTGATGGAAGTCTAAAAGGAGGTGGGATAAAGGGAGGGCAGGGTGCTCAGAGTTTCTTCAGGATATGAAGCAGACAATTTCCTCCAGAGACAGTGGAAGAGGATTTGGGAGAGTTAGTATATACTATGCTGAGTACAGAGGCACAGAAATTGTTTGAGACAGCAGGGTTTGCCTCTTCTCACAGATGCTTTCGGTAGAGTGCTGGACTTTGGTATCTTAGCATTAAATTGGTAGAAGAAACAGAGTCCACTCCTTCAAAATCAAGTCCTTGTCCACACCTTGTCCCTGTTTCCACCTACCACGCAAGAGCAGCTTTATGGGTAGAAAGTCTCACGGGGTGCCTTAGAACCTCCATGTCTGCTACATTGCCACTTGCTTTGCTGATGGAGCGATTTCATATACACATCTTAGTTTTATATCTGCTTTAAAATTCCTAATCGTGTAGTCCCAATGAGAATGGGCCAGGCGCCTGTCTTCCCTCACCATCTGCTGTCATCTTCCCCAGTGAATGCTCCTGCTACCTTTGCCCCACTTGATATCTACCCATTCCTAAGAACAGGTGAAAGTGCTGTACGAAGATTATCGATGTCCATTGCCATAATTAGAAATATAGAGACTAGACAGAAGGACTGTGGTGTCTCAGACTGGGAGCAGCCATTAGCAACATAGTCTAGGAAGGTGAAACTCCTGGTTGTCTGGTTATGGCTCTGCTATGCTGGTTCACACACAGTGCAAAGTTTTCTTTGGGAAATGAGAGGTGGGCTCAAAGCACGAAATGCAGATAAATTATTTAAAAACCCATAGAAGAGATCATGTTTGAAACTGCCCATTTATAAAATAGAAATAATTGTGGCTTTCTGTATCCCACATCTGGCTGAAAGCCCATCTTTAAACAACACAGAAAATCCATCTGACAGAAAATGAAGGCTGAGAGAACAAACAGTGGAAATCAACGACTCTTGCAGTTAGTTTGGGCATATGGGACATAAATGATAGATGTTCCTATTTTGTCACATGCTCGTATCTAGACAAATTATATTATATCTTTCAAATAAGCATGTGAACAATTATTATTTTAATAAATCACTTCTTTGGCATGCTTAAAAATCTTCTCTCTCACTGTAAACATTTTTAAAGCAATTAACAAAACTAAGGACAGTACTATTAGCACAATTTTATTTCGGAGAGACTCTGATAATCTGTACAATAGTTCAGTACTTGTGTTCGTTTTTTCACTAGCTTTTGTGCCAATGAAGGCTACATGACTGCAGAGCAAGCCTTTGCTTAATTAACAAAAGGTAACTTAGTTAATCCAGCATCTTTTATTAGACAAACAATTTAGAAGAGAGATACACAAGTATAAAGCTTGAAGCATAGATTGTTTGCCCAAAGGCGTCTGCTATTGTAAACTGTGTGTAAGGCTGTATGAAGCACACCGTATTGTCACTGGTGGACGTAAGCAGACTTTCTTAGAGATTTATTCCAGCATATCTTATTAAAGAATCTGGTCTTGTGGTTAATTGCACAAAAATTTTTCTTCAGCCAAACCTAACAATCTCTGTCACCTAACAAATGATTTTTTAGAAAAATGGACACAAATGTTGATCGATTGTCCCCTTTACTGACTCTCAGCATAAGTAATTTCTGATAATGAGTCAGCCAGAGGCTGCTCATAAAATTTCTTAGCATGACTCTCTAAGAAACCTTTTCATAAATGCATTAGTGGCATATTTTTATCCTTGAGCCCAGCCCTAAGCTCAAGAAGAGACCTGAAATAGAGAACAGAAGGTTGGTTCCTTAATGGGAGTAAGGGTGGAGATCAAGGAGACACTGAAGCACAGCTCTTCATCTGCTGGCTAGCTTGTATTTCCATTCCTTTAGACCAAGTAAACAAACACACACAGAGAACAGGAAAAACACCCCACAAGAAACTCCTCAAAAAAACAGCAACAAACACCTCTCAATTAAAAAAAAAAAAAAAAAAAATCAAACCCAAATAACCACCCACTTAAAACCTCCTGGCAGCTTAGAGGAACTCTGCAGCAGCATTCAGTTTTCCAGGAACTGGCTAAATTTCTATTATTGAAGTTTCATTCAGAGATCTTTACCAACATCATCTTTTACTTTAAAGCTTTTAAGCACTCTGCAGAATTTTAAACATAGACCTCTAACCTGTATCCTGCTCCTCCTGGACAGGAGCATAAGCAGCTACTCTAAAAATCACAAAAGATGCAAAGCAATTTACCAAAAAAAACCCAAAAACCCAAAAGAGAAAAGAAAAAAGAAAAAAAAGAACTACCCCAAAAAAACATGAGATGGGGAGACCTAAATAGCTCTAGTTTCTAACCAAGAAAACACAAGGCTTATTACTAACACTCTGGTACAGTAAAAAAATCTAAGGAGCAGCTAAGAACAGTCGACTCC
The DNA here is from genome assembly GCA_035590275.1 of Ibycter americanus. Classification (NCBI taxonomy): domain Eukaryota; kingdom Metazoa; phylum Chordata; class Aves; order Falconiformes; family Falconidae; genus Ibycter; species Ibycter americanus. The sequence goes on from JAVJGI010000060.1 coordinate 20,313,705, forward strand.
ACCACAGTATGTTGTATGTCCCTGGGGGTATGAATTAGTAGGTTCTACTGGGGACTACAGGAACATGCTGTACTCAGAGTGCACATACTGTGGGCTGGGTAACTCACTGTATTATCACCTGTCTTTCATTAAGCTACTATGGTTGTAGGTGCAACTTTGTTACAGTGAAAGTAGAGGCTCCCAGCTCTATAACAAATACAGCTTTCTAACCCATGGAAACAGAAGACTGTTTCACTGCACAGAAGGAAATGGAAATAGTTATGTCCCCTTACCCTTACACACACACACACACACACAAAAAACCCCGAAACCAAGAACACCACCACACCATCACCCCCCAAAAAACCCCCCACCCAAAACCAACAAAATATTTGGGGGGGACTCCTATTATATCCTAAACAGCAACAACTCAGAGAAACTAACTGGTACAGCTACATCAAGAGGCAGACATCAGAAAGTTTTGACAAAGTCAAAGAGGTTTGGAAATTACTTTAGAAGCAAGAAAAGATTGCAGATTACAACTTTGTCATTTATCATATAAAATCAGTATGTAGATAGGCAGCAAAATTTGCCTCAAAGTCCTAAATTACTGCCCTCAAATAATTCAGATTAGGTTTTGATGTGTGATAAAACCTTAGTAAAAATTTAACTGTCCATAGCTCCCTTCCTGTACCCTCCATCCCTGAAAGCAAAACAGCACATTCACAATTGCAACTCTCCTAATTCCAGGGCATGCAGGCTACTTCTCTGAAGTGTTAGCAAGCCTCTACTGATGGTACTTAACATCAAATGCAGAAGCTAACCTCAGCTTTCTAATACAAGACAACATCAATTTGTTAAGCATATCTGTTGTGTACGCTCTGAATCATCTGCTGATGGTTTTGAACATATAAGGTATTCTTTGGCTAGTCCTACAGAGTCAAACCTTAGTGAAAGCAAGCTAAGCTTTGCTTCTTTTTGCCTGTTGAGAGCTTGGAGATGGGGTGGGGTGGGGTGGGGTGGGGTGGGGTGGAAAGTAAGTGCAATCACTTGATGCCTATTTAAAAGCCATGAAGTAGCACAGGTGTAACCAAGAGCAAATCTGGTAGCAATGGCAAGGCAGCATAACCAATAAACACATGAAAGATCGTTACTCAAGACTGCTAGCTGAATATGCAAGCCTGGGAAGAAGGTGGTGTTGTTTTAAAGCTTGTAAATGGAATGGGTTTAATGCTGTAAAGGCTGTTTAAACACAACTAATAGATCTCTAGATTGCCTTCTCACTTTCTCCTCTGAAGATGCTATTGCATCAGACTTTTGGTAACAGACAGATGTTTGCTCTTTTGGAAGTGCTGTTTATTGAATTTTCTGCTCTGCTCTTACTTTGAGCTTCCCTTGCACTTGCTATGTTTCCCGCTATTCCTTCTCTCTCCTTTGGACTGTAAGCTTGCAAGAATAAGGACCATTATCTCACATGCAACACTCCAAGTGGCCACTAAAAATCAACCATATACATAGATGTGCACCTCTGCAAAAAAAGGGTTTTTTCAGCACACAAAGCCGAAAGGCTTCCGACTTGGTATCAGTAACCCCAATAACAACAACATACAAAAAACCCCTCCACCCTAATAATTTATTGATTCATAAAGTTTTAGTGCCTCCAGTTCAGCAAAGAAAATGCAGAGGTGATTAGGAAATCATCAGCCTATGTCCAGTGCTGTGGGTTTTTTGCTCTGACTGTTATCTGTTAATGTTTGCTTCTCCCTTAGACAATGACAGGGCACTGAACTGCACATTATAAGGCAAACTGGCAAAAGGGAGAACACTGAATATAACTGTTTTTTAATTATTAATGTATTAGACCTGGCTCCTCAGAGCTTATGCAAACAAAGCTGCAATTAATAGGTCTTTGGCTGAGTAAAAAAATACATGCCTTTCCTCTGTCTATGCCTGAATAAACTAAAGCCAAAACATAAAGTCTTTGTAATATGCCCTTTGATGCCAGTTCATTTATCAGGGAAGATAGAAAGGGATCTGACCCAGGAGTAATATTTACTTCAGCCACAAAGACTCTGTGCTTATAATGAATTTATCATCTAATTTTCTACATCTGCTGTGCTGAGATTTGAAGAAGCTTGCTTGCTTGCTTTTTTCGACTACTGTTTGGCGCAAAATCTGTTTGAACAGAGCTGGATTGTAAGTGCCATGATCACAGATCTAGCATCTGTCTGGCGGTAGGGAGAGAAGAGGTTCTGTGTATAGCTTTTCTGGGCAGCATTAGCCAGTAGACATGCTGCTGCTCTGAGCATCCTTGGGATGGGGATATACCTTTTACTTTGTGATAAGCTATGACAAGGCCTGAAGGTTTGTCAGGATTTTCCTCTCATCCCCTTCCTTCTTCTCCTCTACAGTATATTGGAATTGCTCAAACATATAAATGAACAGAAAGCATTAGAAGCAGATGCATCTTCTGAATGGAAATCAGACAGGTTTCAAGCAAAAAGGAAGACACGTGCTGAATTTGGTAAGCACTGTGAAATACTGAAACCTAGCAAATTCTCTTGGATGATGTAAGCCTTTAAAATACCCTTTAAAAAAACCCAACAACAACATTTTTTTGTTCTCTCTAACCCTCGTTCAGCCGTATTAAAAGAGAATATATTTTTTTCCTTCTCAAGTAATGAGATAAAAAACCAGTTTAAGTAGCTTACAGAGAAGCTCTAATGAACTTGTAGGCATTTAAGCAGAAACTTCTAGGTGTCAGTTCTGACAGGGAGCAGAAAATTACCTATTCCCATCAAAACTAGGCACCGATCTTCAATAAATATAGTGAGCAACAACTCACAGTGTGAGATGGACTAGAGAAATAGACATGCATATGTGATCATGACATTCATGTCATCGAAAGTGTACATCTGGTTACCTGCTGAATTTTATTACCTTAAGTATTACCTTTAAAATATGAAGTGTCTGAATTGTATTCACAGTGCTCTCACTTAGAGCACTGAGAATCACAAGAAGTATTGGTGGTGTTCTTTGGATAAGTAGTCCTCAACCAAAGTATTTCTAACTTCATCACTGTCAGGTGATGTATGCCATATAGCCTGTTCCTGGGGTGGTCAAATACCAACAGCAGTTAGGAAGGAGACATGCAACTACTGCAAAACAGCAAAATTCTTTAGAAACCCAGGAATTGCTAATTTAAGCCAGAAAGAGATTCACTTAGTGTGTACTACAGTGTGCATGAGTATGTCAAACTTACAGAGATTTGCTTTTAAATATGCATTTCTTTAGAGAACCTAAAGAAATGTTCTAATTTTACTATAACATGTTAATTTTGTGTTGATGGTTGAAAAAATGACTGCTGCTTGCCAAGACACCCTTGTGAAAGCAGCTGTTGAAATCAAGTGGTTCTTTCCTGCCTATTTTTAAGATGTAAGTAAACAATGTTTTATCAACAAAGTAGCCTCATTTGGGAATTTTAGACTGAGCTGCAACAAACGGAAGACAAAGATCTCAAATGTTTTAAGAAAATTTTCAGTGTGAGTAAAAAAGTAGCATGTAGTAAAGTGGAGTGCCCAGCTCCCACTCTGTTAACTTTAAGTTAAATCCTGTTTACGCAGGCGGAATGCTAAATATAAATCCTTGTTAAACACTGGCTAATAATTATACTTTGTACTTATTCAAAGCCTTTCATCTGATCATCTCGGAATCCTCTGCAAACACAAATTCATTTTAACAACATCGTAGGAGTAGCTAAACAATTACTAAAGATAGCAGATCTCTGGGGTAGAAATGGACCCTCTGTCTGTATAGCAGGCCAATACTCAACATCCTTACCTAGAGGTAAGAAATGGTTCAATAACACTGCTGCAGACTGGAGGAATCTGGTAGTTTCAGCTGTACTGCAGTTTTTATGTTAAAAGTAGCATAGTGAAAATGAAGCTTTATTTCCCTTGTGTTCTATTCATTAAAAAAAATAAATATTTATTTCTCATAACTAAAGGTCAGAGTCTTAAACCAGTAATGCAAAAGCATCCCACACAGCAAACTACAGACCAGAAAAAGTTTGAAGCAGAAACATTAGGAGGGCCAGTCAGCTATCTTAATCTGATAAACTGTTTTTGGCAACAAATTAAAACAGTTGTTTCTTGTTTGTAGGCAGTTTTTAATGGCTTGTTCTTGCATTGTAAGGTACTGGGTCAAAATTTCAGGTTTATGACAGGAAATGTATTTAACTCTTTTTTCTTTAAGTTTTTGCTTAAAAAAATAATAATGATGATGCTGTGACTACAGCAAAAAATAACTTATGTCTTCATTGGAATCAGTGAAGAAATGCCTCAAGGTGATTATCTAGCATAAAACATAAATTAGGTGTCAACTATTATGTGAATAGCAACATGAAAGTTCTCCAAGTAATTCATATGGCTAGCAGATGGCACAGGCTCAACTTCATTAAAAAGCAGCAATGTGAGAGACTAGACTCCAGGTTAAGATTTCCTCTCCAAAACCAGTATATGGAAACAAGACAACTAACTTCTCCAAATATTCATATGCATATTAATATAGGTACCAATTACCTACTGATTGAACCATTATCAATGTCAAAGGACACATCTATTTTTCATGTTGTCATAGCCAGAGTTTTAATAGAAGAGGCATGGAAAGTAACCACTGAAATAAGAGAGTCAACGGAAAACAGATCTATTCCCTAACAGTCAGATGAGCACAGCTTGCTTTGCTTTCCTTTACCAGAGCAACCTGTAGACACCAAGATCCACAGTTGCAATGAGGATTACAGAAGTGAGTTTAAGCTTCTTTTGTGTCCCTGATGTTAAGATCAGTTTATGCTGGTCTGGTCCTTCATATTTCCTAGAAAAAACCACAGTCACCTTCAAACTTTTGTGCAGACTGCCAAGAGCCTAGAAGCACTGGTCTAGCAGAGGAGGACTACTTGAGCAGTACAGGACTGGTGCCAACCCTCTACCAGCATTTGCACGGGCACCATGAAGCAAGCTGGTGTTAGAAAGGTCTTTCTAAACAAAACGCATGTGTAAACTGGAGACTGAACAGTACAATACCAACTGATAATACCATATGTTCATGATGTCTTCTGGAATTTTACTGTAGTTTTCAATCCATATATTTTCTTCCGACTTTCTTTTTGACACTTCACTTCAGCCTTTAGTGTATCTACTTGCCTTATTTCCCTTTCTCTTATTCCCTGCTGGGTTCACTTCAGTGCTTCCCTTCCCATGTCTTCTCTATTGTTTGTTTTCCTAATCAAATGATCTCCTTCCATTTTTACTGAGCACCACCTACTTAAAATTTAAACAAATTAAATAAACCAAATCAAATTAAATAAACCAAATCAAAAAACCTGCTGTTGCTATGTAATATTTCTTCTGCTTGTTTATTATAATCCATTGCTCTGCTCTGCTCTCTGGCATACTTAAACTGTGAAGTCTTCTGCCATTGACTGTCAGTCTGTTTATACAGCATCTAGTGAAACAAAATTGTATTCCTAAATGACATTAAGGTCTTACCGTCATAAAGATAATTAGTCTTATTGCTGGTGGTTATCAACATCAACAGTTCAACTATGAGCAAGAGGTCTAGGTGTATAGATGGAAACAAAACCAAAGAAAAGCAACACAATCACTAACAGCAACTAGTACAAAGTATATTCTAAACACCAACAGCCATAAAAAAAATAAAACAAAGGAAAACCAACAACCCCCCCCTATTATTATAGCAAGTTCCTTTCTCAGAAACTTCCCATCCAAAACATTATAAATTATGCCTGTTTTGAGCTGAAGTTCCAAGAAGTTTGAATCAGTTTTACATCTTCCAGCAGCTAATGAAGACTGGATACACACAGACAAAACATTCTGCTGTTATCTCAGTAGTCAGAAAAAACAAACAGAATATTTTATAGCTTAAAATAATTCCTCCACAAAACATTTTTAATGCCATGTGACCATGCTAGGAAAATGTGCCAAGTTAGTCATTTTAGTTTGAAATATATAGATGGCTCTTCTGTCATTTATCAAAACACTAAACTAATTTTTCATTGGACATACAAGCAGCTGGGTGTATACAGGGTTAAATGCACCATGCAGTGTTTTTAGAAAAGCCACCTTAATGGATAAGAAAATACTCCCTTTATGTGTCATCAGCCTTTTAACCAAATGTGAGCAGCGAGTTCAAAGAACAGGTCTGACCATAAAGCTGGAGACAAGAGCTTTATACTTAAGCTGTAGCATTCTGGCCACATAAAATAATAATTCTGCATTCTGGGAGAAAGGCTGATTACAGCTTTCTGGGCAAGGCAGGTCTTATGGGTGTTGCAGCACTGATAGCAGCGCACAGGCTCCTACCAGGCACCTTGCCCTGCAGCACACACCACATCTGGGGTACAGTGCCTCTGCATCCACTACTCCCAGGTGCGTAGCACATCAGATCCCAGCCTTAGTCCCTCTTTGCAATGTTGTTTCCTTGTGTACATACTTTTATTCTACAGAAAGTCACGGATATTACGTGAAACAGATCAAACACAGGCACACAGTAATTGCAAGGCAGAACTTATAAATGCAGATGTCTACTGCACTATTGTGGCCACCACGTTTATAGTACTCCAGGCAATTTTCCCCGCGCGGTACAGTGCAACGTAGTCAGCACTAGTTCTGGAGTCTCCTCACTGAACTTTGTTGTATAGTATGTGTTGATATTTCAGCTTGCTGAGCCCAGCATTAAGGTGTTAAACATTCTGATTATCCAGGGGGGTACACGTACTTTATTTTATTCTGCACGTTACAGAATGGAACTGTCCAATACTTCTCTTTCGAAGTCAAATTAACACAGGATGTGATGTTATCACTTAGAGCCATATCAAAGCAAATTAGATATAAGGTCTGGTAAGCTTTCAGTAAGACATTAATACCAAGCCAGCAAACAGCTGATTTGGAAAGAAACAATTTTCAGAGAATCAAGAGGAATCAAAGAGGAGAAAAAATAAGATCTCTGTTTTGTCTTTAAACAACAGGTAATTTCTTTTGCGGACTTTTCTGATTGCAGACTTTCTAAAAGACAATATTTTTCTCCCTCTCCAGGAGTATCCATCCTCCATTCTGTCCAACATTTTCTTCCAAGTTTATCTGCCCCCTACTACTGCTGGAACAGATCCTCCCACTCTTTAATTTAAGTCCATGCTGAGATAATGCAGAGGCTTTTATCTATATACTATAGACAGGGAAGTGAGAAACAGGGAGGCTACATGGCTTGCTTGTTGGCACAGAAAGAATTTGCATGAGATGGGGAACTGAACACGTTTACAAGTCCTAACCCCAATCAACATGACAGCCTTAGTTGTGACCCCTGGACATCACCCCTTACTTTTCCCATCCAAGTAAAGAGCAGGCAGGTAAACCCTGCTGAAAGATCTCCAAAGGGGCTGGTCATTCACAAACAGGTGCCTGCACTATCTGCAGTGGGCACCTCCCACCACCTTCTCCACAGTCTCTTTGGGGTGCTCCATGGCAGCGTCTTACTCCCTGAAGCCACAGACCGCACTGGCTTCATGCTCACTGCTTTTCCCACGAGCCCCATAGTACATGCTGTTCAACTTTTTTTTCATGTAGCCTCTGTAACTCCAGTTCTGCTGTATGTTGGGCTGGTTTTCCTCTGGGTATAAAATGGGACTTCTGTGGTTACTCTGTCCAAATGTCTGGGTAACCCAGCAAGCTGACTACCGATTAGGACTAGCCATGGCCAGGGTACAAATAGAACAGCTGTTCTAATAAGTAAACTTGGGGATATCACCCATCCCCTTTCCATCAAGTACTTGGGATCAGCCTCTGCGGAACAAGGTCTGTAAACACTCCACGTCTCAACTTTGAATCACACTGAAGCTTTGGTATCATTTACATCCAGAGGAGACTTGATAGCCCTAGACAACTATTCAGGCTGACATTTTGAGCATCAGAGGTCTCTGGTATTTTTGGCCTCAATATTTTAAAGCACAGGACATAAACAAGGCAGTCAAAATGGCCTGTGGATTTAATAATTTTGCAATGCTGTCTTCTGCTGCAAATATGATTCAATTGTCTTGATGATTTCATCTATCCCTTGATGTCACAAGTGCTTTCAAAATTTTTAATCTACTTGTTCTGCTCTGCCTGCAATGTACCGTGCAGCCAGCTGATAAGATCATTGTCAGTTCAAGCCAAAGGTAGAAACTTTTCTGGTAAATCTGTGTAAGGCAAAATCATGGATTTGGGGATATAGTTGTGCTTGTCTAGTCCAGCCCCTACCTCTCAGAGCCTAGGATGCATTTTGCAAAATAACTATAGCTGGCTGTGCAGTTTTACAAAAGATGATCTATGGCTGTATGCTAGATCAAGTGCAGAGCATAACGTTCCCCAGGGAAGGTTACATACCTGGTTGGGGACCAGAGTCATAATTTTTCCATCTCCAGTGGCTGATGGTCAAGGAAGGTTCCTTCATGCCACTTGGCATGTATGCAGCAGATGTGATAAAGATTGCATTGGACAATGGGGAGACACATGCTCAGTAATAACATCCGCTACTATTTTTGTAGATGAAAAACATCTACTTTCCTCAGTACCATCTGCTAGACATCAGCAGGTGCTGGAGATCATCACAGAAAACCTCTACTTTTCTGCAAGTTTTTAAACCATCCTCTAAAATGAAAGAGGATATTTTTCCTCCAACAAATCTCTCTCAGAAGGTAGAGTCCTTGTGAAATCTTGTTGGGTTTTTGTTTGTTTGGAAAAAAAAAAAAAAAAGAAAAAAGATAAAAACCTAGCTACAGCAGCTTAGCAATATCTAACCCACTTCATTTACCATTCCTATCAGTTCTATAGGTCTTTTCTCCAAAAAAGTTGAGTACATTGTGAATTCAGACTAGTTGTAGCTAAGCATACTTTCCTGGGCTGGTAGACCTCCACTACACATTATCCCAGAGAGTTTCTGGGAAGTTGTAGCTGAAAACACATCCAAAAAAGGGGGATGACAAAGAGATGCTCCACAAAGAGCTCTTGCGCAGTGTCAACCCTGCATTTCATGCTTTGAAAGAGGTAAGGGAAAAGGAGAAGGAAAAGGGTAAATGTTAAATAGGGTTTATGATCAGAAGGCAGCACTGTGATCATCTAATCTGACTTCCTGAACAACACAGACCAGTAATCCAGATATTTCAGAAACGGCCATGCCCAAGAAGCGTTTGCACCAAGGATTTTATTCCCAAATTACCTGGAGACAAAAGAGCAAGCATTAAAGGAATATTTAGGCTAGAAGTGATTACACTGTGAATGGAGTTGTCTTCACATTTCTTGCTGCAAGTGTTTCACAGATGGCAAGGCATCTTTAATTAGAGATAAAGACCATAAGGAGTAGAGCATAGCAATATGCATTCTTTCTTTTTGTACAGAAGCGCTCTGGGTTGCAGTGTGCCAGTTACAGCTTGATCAGGGGTTTTCTAATGAAGTGATTTCTTTTGTCAGAAACTGTTGACATAAAAGCAAAACTTTTCATGGAACAGTACCAGGCACAAAGCAAGTTGCATCAAGAAAGATGGAATTTCCAGTTGTTAAAAAAAAAAAAAAAAAAAAAAATCACAGAGACAGCATGAGAGGCACAGGGGAGAAAATAGCAGAGAAGTCCAGTGCTTAAGGCACTTCCATAACATGAGCAAGTTTTGGTTTCCCTTTTCCCCTCATCAAAAGTGAATGCACCCACAGAAGTCACTTTAATGCCGGTGTGCCAGGTGGCTGAGCTCACCAGCAGGCTTACTGGTGGGTTGCTCACTTTCTCCTACTGCAGATCTTTTATTCTGCGTAAACAGCTAACGTCCACTGGGCCTAGGTGTAAAATGCTCCCACAGTCCACTTGCTGCAGAATACTAACTTACCTTGGACATTGCATCCAATAAGGAATAAATCCTCTTCTCCAATGTATATTTATTTATATAAAATAGAGCTATTTTAAAAAGATTTTTAAAAAGATGCCAGAGAAACCAGTAGTACAGTAGACCTTGGCACTCACCCTGGACAAGGCAGTCTCAGGATCAAGTCTTTATTCTTGATCTCTTGTTCTCCCTCCACCCTCCTTTTCTCCCCTCAACAATTTTTTTAAAACTAATATAAAATAAATACACGGAGGTAATCTGCTTGTTTTTATCCCAGTCTGGACCTGGACACCTACCCCCCTACCTGCTCCCACTTCAGTCAAGCAGTAAATTGTTATTGTGCCAAGTCCCACTTTCTGTAGTTTTGCTTGGCTAGAGCAATACTGCACTTGCTCCACTTGCTCTAGGTTCTTAAGTAACAGCCATAGGAAAACCTTTTCACAGAAATTCTAACACAGGACTCAAAAATCTCTGAGTGCAGAAAGTTTTACACTTAGAGTTTCAGGTGCAAATTGAAAACTCAGGCTTGAATTTTACACAACCCCTCCAAGCCCAGGTCTATGCTCACTCAATCCTGTATCGAATTGATTTTAAAAGTCTGGAAAACCTTCTCTTCCAATAATCTCTGTGGGGTCAGGCAGGACAAGGAACTTTGCAAATATGATTTAAAACAAACAAACAACAAAACCAAATCACAAAAGCAAACCAAACAAAAAAAACAACCAAAAAAGCCCAGAAAAAAAACCACAAAAAACCCAAAACAAACCCCACCCCCATCCTCATCTATCATTGATGTTTTTAATAAAGCAAATGAAATTATTTAGAGCTGGGATTTCAAGGCAACCACCTCTGTATTAGAAATTGTGTGCATTCAAGCAAAAGGCATTTGGTTTTCCTTGGATGCATATCTTTTTCAAAATAATCAATTTGCAAAATGGGCAGCTGAAGTGGCTGCTAGACAGGTTTTGTGCCTTTAACTGATTCCTGTCTAACTTCTGCAGGTTTAATTATGATTAACTATGTGATTTATGCCTTCCTGAAGCACATAATTCTCTCCTGACAGTTTCATGATCAGCTGCAGGGTCAAGGAAGAACCTCATCTGTTGGCTTATTGTGGGTACGATAAACTCCAAATGGTCTAAAGGTCTTGTTTTAAATAGGGTAGCCAACTTCTGGTAGGCAGTAATGGAGCGGGGGAAGTCACATGGTTTCCTAAGGGTGTTGAATATTTCAGCATAAGGTTTTATGGGAAAAGGGCTTTGATAAGAAAAAAAATTATACAGCGGCAGACTTGAGCATGGTTTTGTTTTGTTACCAGTGCAAGCAGAAGGCAATTCTTGAAATGTAATGATCTGGAAAACAAGGATGAAAAATATCTTATGTTATTGTACAGTACATTGTGTTAGATAGGGAGCACACAAATATTAACTGAGTTACCTGGCTCTGAAAAGACAGTCCCATAGGATCCAGAACACAATGCTGCATAAAAAAAAGAAGATGCAAAGAGGAACCAACATCTTGACTATAGGGTGCTATGCTGAAAACAGAGATGTGGCCTCAGCTGCTTTTGTGGTGATGTCTCCTATGAAGGGTAAGTCAACTGAGCCCAAATTCAACAGAGCTTGAATATCTATGCCTTAAGTTCAAGCAATGTGCAAGGCACCCAAGCTGGTATAGGGATGCTGTGTCTGTTGTGCTTATGCCGAAACACAGCACTTTGGAAGCAGTTCAGCAGAACTGGTTTGGCATCAGAAACTTGCTGGTATCCAAAGAGGCAGAGATGTGCATGTGTCTCCTTCTCTCAAGCTGCTCTTTTATTGCTCCTGAGCTTACCTAGCTTTACATTAAAGACCTGTCTCAGTTACGAGCTCTAAAGACATTGACAAGCTAGGAAGGAATGAACCCATAAAAGCAGCATGTTTTAAGGATTAAAAACCATGGAGAGAAACACATCTGAAACAACACTCCCAGTGATGCAGGTGTGCTGCGATGGGTAGAGGAGGGTGACACCCTGCCTAATAGTGTGACAGCACATGGGAATAGCATTAAGAACACCAGTCACACAGAGGTGTGGTGAAGGAGGAAGCTTAATCCACTGCAGCACTCCACTGAGGGGGTAAGGATGAGATTTAATGATCTGGCTGAGATGAGTAACTATCAGATTCCTACAAGACTGGTGATGCAGTGACTTAAGTGAATTTAAGTCTGAGCTGCTGCCCTGCCTTGGCCTCATGCTGGTCCCAATTTATTCCTTATTTATCCAATAGTGTTGTCCCATCCCACAGCAAATCAGAGAAGATCTTGTGCAAAAAAAATCATTGCTAGTTTTGTTGCTGAATTAATTTTCAGCTGGATCAGTCCAATGATCTTGTTCACCATACAGATGATATAGTCAACACAAAGGAGGATCTGTGGCTAAGGATGGGGGAAACCCATCCCTTTTATTGATAGGCCCCTGGGATGTGGGTTTATAGTGAACATGAAACTGTGCACGCCCAGGGAAAAAACTAAGGTAGCTATTAAGAACTAGGTGGTCTGGAAAACCCTTCCTGCACAGTTTTTGTTTTCAAGGGCTAAGCTAGCTGCCTTGTGCAAGATGATCGCAGGTTCTCAGTCACACTAGATCAGGGTAGACATGAAGACACCAGAGAATGTCCAGAAGAAGGCAGCAGCTGGACTGTGTGCTCATCTGTCTCATGCCAGGGAGAATGAGCCTGTCACTGCCTTGCAGGAGTGCAAGGAAACCCATCCAACAGGGCTTCTGGCAAGGAAATAAGATACGCTTTGAGCACAGGTGTCCCGTCTGCTTACTGGAGGAAAGAGTCAAGTCTGAACACGTATGACTAGCCGGAGGCTGAGCAAGCTGTGTGGGACTGCAGGGGGGTTGCTGTGTTTGAGGAAGGATTATGCAGCACTGAGAACCAGCTGGTTCTACTCACACAGCTTTTATAGACTTGTTCTGTTTTCTCCAGGTTACAATGTTGTTTTGCAGCCTGGGTTATTGACGTCAGCACATCACATACATTCAGCCTTGAATTTTTCCTGACAATGTTTTTATGCACCTGTGACTTAGTAGAATACACAAGCACTAAGAAACAATGGTGAAAGAAGCTTTCATTTCCACCATGAGAACAGGTGAAAGCATGGCCCCTGAGGAAAGGGTAAGTGACCAAAGCACTTGAATCAGAGATGTTTGAGATGAGCTGCAGTCTCCAAATAGATAAAAACTAACTTCAAAAAAAGGTAGTGGTTTTTAGTTTTGTATCAGGGCAAGAAGTAATGAGCTTAAATTGCTGGGCAGGACAGTTAAGCATTGACATAAGGGTAAAGTTTGTGAACAGTGAAGCATGGGACCAGTTTACCAGAAGAGTCTCAGAACTCTTCTTTAAGAATAGGTTAGACAATCCTGTTGTGGGTGATTTAGACTATCTGGAAGGAACCGCAAGGAGGAGCATTTCTAGGATTCCTAGGTAATTATCAATATAGAATAGAATCATAGAATCATTTAGATTGGAAAAGACCTTTGAGACCAAGTCCAACAGTTAACCCAGGACTGCCAAGTCCACCATTAAACCACGTTGCTAAGCACTGCATCTACAGGTTTTTTTAAACACCTCCAGGGATGGTGATTCCACCACCTCCCTGGGAAACCTGTTCCAGTGCTTGACCACCCTTACAGTGGAGAAATTTTTCCTAATACCCAATCTGAACCTTCCCTGGAGGTAACTTGAGGCCATTTCCTCTTGTCCTGTCACTTGTTATCTGAATAGGGGTCTTTAAAACCGAAGCATGGACAGCATCTCACTGCAGCTGATACCCTTGCCTAAAGCACAGCCAACTTCAGATTGTGATGAGGACTTTTTTCATTGCAACAAATTCAGGCACTCCATAGCTCTGCCTCATTTCTGCCATACTAAAACAGTCTCACTGTCTTGCCTCAAAATACAGGAAAGGCTGAGGAACTATGGGCAAGAGCTACAAGGTTCAATTTCACTAGACAAATTGGTAAGTGATATTCTGTATCTAATAGTTCAAATAAAATAACACAGCCTGTAGACAGTTGGGGACCACGCAGAGCCCTTTTCCCCCCCAAAGTAGATTACCTTTGGTCCATCCCTAAGAGGTCCAAATTTACATTCAAAAGTAGCAATGTAGTTCTTTGGTACAAGACTTAATTAATGCCAACAATTAAGCATGATTCATAAAAGAATCAAAACTTTATGAATAACGAAACCACGCCAACACTACAGGGGATGTATACTTTACAAGGAATTTTAAATGGCATACTGCAGACCTTCTTGCTACTTTCCGCTGATCAGCTGATACAGTTGCTTTCAGATAATCAGGGTATAGTGAGCTATTGAATTTCCCTGGCATGGCTGACTCTGTTTAATATGCTTATTTTTGGTTGGTTTTACATCACGATATTGACACATTTGTCATCAACTTTTTGATAAAAAGTTTTGACAAAACGAGTAATTTTATGTATGTTTCATTAATTTAAAACCAGTTTTCAGTTAACGTCTAAGGCTGTATGATAAGTTAGTGAAACTGGCTTTCCCAGCTACTTAGGTGCACATTTCACTCACCTCGGAGAAAAATAAGGTCAACACTTCAGACTAAAAGCGTAGACAAGTTTCCTAATACCCCAAACAATTTCCAAGATAGAATTAATTTCATTTTCTGTAGACCACTGTAAAATGACGCTGTATTACTATAAATAAATTTCAAGCAGACAGTAAAACTGTTTGATAAACTAAACAGCTTCTAAACTAAACTTTCTAAACTAAAGTAGCACCACATTATCATTTCCCTCATAAGAAACACCTGCACTTGTTTTAAGATCAGATACTATATATGGCACCAAGTGTGATGGTTGGAGGATGCATCTATTAGGCTATGAAGCTGTCAGTTATTGCAAGCTTTCTTGGTGTACTTCTGTTAGACTGCATCCACTTGTGATGTCCACCCATCCTCTGTCCTGAGGCTGAGGAAAAACCTAGAAGGGAATGAATAACCCTATACCAAGTTCTTGAACTTCAGTAATAGTCCAGTCAAAGAAAGGCTTAGCAAACACAGGGCCCAAATACTGCAAACCGTGGCAAACCAGTTTCAATAACTGAAATTCACTGGAAGCAGGAGTCCCTGTGGACTATGCTGGGATTTGTTCCACTGCAGAACCTGGTCAGGGTCACTTGGCCATTTCAAAAAAATGACATTGGAAGCAGAAAGTTGACAGGAAGAATGAGAGAATCAAGGAAAAAAAAAACCAGTAAAGAAATACATATTCTGACCTTTTTGCTTCATTTAGATCTTGTCTAGTCCTAATTAAATTTCATCATACTAGAAATTTGCAAAAATCTGTGTTATGTATCTCAGCTGTGTTGCATCTATGACAGAAAACATAATGCTCAAAAGGTGAAAAAAAGGTATCTTAAGAAGCATACATGTTAGGTGAGGGAAAGGCTTGAATCACAAAGTTCATCATCTTTAACAGAGTCTATAGTCATAATTATTTAACACACTGCTGGAGCTGTTCTAACACAAGGTAAACTGAAGACTAAACAGATGATGGAACAAGCATGCTGAGGAATGTCTTACAAGGCAAAGCAAAGAATGAGTGGCTTTACTTTGTTCAAGATACTAATTATTAGTAACATAACAGGAAATTCTGAACATATTTGTCTGACAGGAATAGTTTTCTCAATTCCTTAACTATAAAGAAACATTTAGGGGGAAAAAAAAAAAATATATCCCCAAACCAAAAAAACAGGCTTGTCCAGTAAATGCCTCCATTTAACAAAGCAGCCTCTCCTGAAGCATGTGACCATTGAAAGGAGAGGTGGAAAAAAAAAAGGAAAGAAAAAGGCAAACTATTTGCAAGTCTTATGCTTTCTCTAATTGTGGATGAATACCTGATTTCAAGAAAACCCTCATTGTTGCATATAATTTCTTATCTCATTCACCTGCTACAGTTTTCACAAAACAAAAAAACCCCAAACCAAACAACTCACAAAACACCCACAGGTTATTCTGATGAGAACAAATTATTGCCATTTTTTCTACTACATTAATATCCCTTCCAAAACCAAATGAGGTACTATTTTGATATTTTTTATGGGAATGGTGCTGCTACAAGGGTTTCCATACATTTCCCTTCTGGCTCCAAAACAACTTTCCTGGAATCAGCACCATACAGACACAACATGACTGATAGTCTTATTTTACAGGAATCAGCTGCCACATCTAAAACCAGATGATAATATACTTGGACACAGATGAAGAAAAATCTGAGAGAAGTCTTTACACTCTTTTAACCAATGCGTAATAAAAAAAAAAAAAAAAAAAAGCAAGAAGTAACAATATTGAGTGCAGACGTTCACCTCAGAGTGGATGGGGTGTTATGGTGTTATTGCAAGAGTAAAGCAAAAAATATTGATACAGATAATATTTTCCAGATGTAGAAGCAAATGCAAAATACATTATCTTCTAAAGAATTCACAGTGTTATGGACAGGCTGAGTAACTTCTGTACATTTTGGGGAACAAGGTTTAACATGACAGATTAAAATACATGCAAAGACATATTTTTGGGAGTGGACCTCTGTTCTGCCAGGGCAAAGCAATGGATGTTTATTTTCAACAGAGTTTGGATATTGTAACTTGTACTTGTTGACAAAATGCAAATTAGTCTCCTTGATCATCAGAAAACTAGGGGGAAAATTAACTCTACCGAGCAAAAATTATACCAAAAATAGAATTATTTGAAAAAGTGAGCAGCAGCCAATAATTCAGTTGAGTAGACTAATGATAGATGAGTTCTAATGACAGATGAGTTCTCTGTGGCTAAAACATTCCCAAATATTCAGAATCCAGTCTGTATACATGAGAAGTTTGATAATGAAGACAAATTAACTTTCTCACATCTATCTTTGAGATATGACTATTGTTTGCTGGAAGCAGAGACTTTGCAGGCAGCCAGGTACTTCACAGAAACAACGCTGCCATGGTCAGGCACTGTCAAGAGCCTGATTCTTCTGATAAAGACCAGGTGAGCCACAACCAATATTATTCTCCCTCTGCAAACATTTAGCTTTTTTACCGCTTCTTTTTACAAGTAATTATCCAAGCTAAAATTAAGTCTTTTCTGTTTTAAGCAAGCTCTGGAGACTGCAAGTCTGTTGTTATTGTGGTCAGCCTTTCTTGGTGTAAAAGTTTTTGTAAATTAAGTGTTTAAAAATATATTTGGCTATATTGAAATTGTTTTAATTGTGAAAATAATTACATATCTGACATTTCAAATTGTATATGGTTCTTCTAACATTTATTTTGGTAACATACCTTCTTCCAGACTGTGGAATAACAGAACAGGGAGCAGCAGACCTTGTGCTGTACTGATGTTAAGAAGTGGCAGTACATACCCTTCTACAGTAACCAACTACTTGTGAGTAAAATTCTTAGTACTGTGTTTGGATAACAGGAAGAAAAGACTCGTGATTTATTCTTCCCAGTACTCTGAATCACAATCACCATTCAAAAGGAGCATGTTGTAGTATATTATTATACTAGCAATAATTATTATAATTTGCATTCCTACAAAATCTTTCTTGCTGAAGGATTCATAAGTGCCTGTAATTTACATGCAGCCTGCAGACTCCTTTTTTGCACTCCTGGGCCTGACAAAAAGGAGGAGAAATACCAACAGTGATAAGAATATAAGTGAATTCCAGCTCAAGACTATAGTCTGGCACTGGATTCCATAGGTGTTAGCAATGCATTGCTATGTTGGCTTAGCAATAACACACTGTTTAGGTTCAGCTTGGTTATTCTGAGTGAAAAATGTCTGAAAAAGAGTTAGGGAGTCCTCATACTTTATCCAGGCAAAGAGAACTGTAACGAGCAGCTCAGCGTAAAGTAAACTAGTAAGCTGCTTAGATTTCAGTGTTCCTTTGGAAATGGGTGAACATCTTATTTCTACTGCCCTAGAACTGAAGGTAATTGGTAAAGTAAAAGGTAAGAAAGAATAAATAGTTTGCTATGTGCTGTATCTTCCATTAAAGAATATTTTAAAGAAAAATAAACAGTATGGAAAATTAGACTGTTTACAAAATCAACCAACACGTTAAGATAATGTGAATGTGTCTGCTAAATGCACATTGTTCTCAAGGTCCTTCTATGTGGATCCACCTGTTTTTTATATTAAGAAGTTGCAGTTCAATCCTGAAAAGAAGAACATTTCTAAAAGGAATTAAGAGCAAGAAGTTCTTTAGTTTGATTATGAACATAGTGGCCTGCATAAAAGTCTGAATAGGCAATTAAGTGAAGCAAAAAAATATTCCCCTAAACTATGGGTTATTTCATCTGAAGATTACCCACTCAAAAAACCAAACAAACAAACCAAAACCCAACCCAACAAAAAAACAAACTCAACCCCAAAAAACACAAACCATCTGACATTCAATATTAAATGAAAGGTGTATTCAGGCTATGTTAGCTAAACCAGTCTTTGCTGAAAAAGATTACAAGAACTTTATGAAGACAGAGGAAAAATTATTGAAGTGATTATATCAATCACACTGACAGCGCTAGAGTTGTTCATTACCATTAGGGTCTAATACACTCAACTCAGATTGAGTAATATCTTAGTCCTCCAATATTTCAATTAATTTGCAAAACTTGAAAACTTGTTTTTCAGTAGCATAAGCTGAACTTTTAAACTGGACACCCATAATAATATGCATCCAGGTAAGGCAGTGAAGGCACAAACTGAAAATCCATAAGAAATAATATATTTTTCTGGTTAACCTTAACTGAATTAATAGATGACATATTAAAACCATGCTGAGACAGAGCTCCCTGAGCTAATACTAATCCTGGAGCACACAATAATGTATGTTGCCTAAAGACAGGGGAAAAAAAGTGATATTTTTTTTTTCCAGTTACAGTTCCTACTTACGTTACTCAGAAGCAACTCCAACTCTGAAACGCAGAACCAAATCCTGAAGAATTTTAGCAACACCTGGATTTGTGTTTCCATCCTTTTTTCATAATCTGCCAAATCAAAAACTTACTGCCACTGGACTGTGGTTCCTATTAAATTCTGATCTGAACTCATGTGTAACTCTCCATCATGAAGACCAAACCTTCCAGAAATGTGTAATTATCCTGATATTCAGAAAGGAAATAAAATCATGTGTCTGTTTTTAAGCAACACAACAGGAAATTGCTAGGGGCTAGTCCACCATTAGTTTGATTTTCTCTTCATCCAGGAATACTCTTGATTGTCTTAGTGCATGGACTATATTTAATCACACCTTTTCACACGAACAATTTGCAAGCTAATAATTTGAGAAAGTACTTCACTTACAAGATTCATGATATCTAGTCAGCGATGAATGCTGAGCATCCAAAAAAAGGGTATGGTGCTTTATCTGTCAATAGCCTGAAGTTTCTTTATTCTTGTTTGGAAAGTAATTGCAAAATCACAATTTAAAAGCTAAATTCTAGTTCCTATTCTATCCAAATAATTTCACTCTTCCGTAGCTAAAGAAAACATCCTGCTTTTCCCAGTGGTTTGGTGCTCTCATCTGCAGCTGGAGAAGCAAGAGCAGGATGTAGCAGGCATAACCACATCTCTGCAGGTCCCAGATCAGGACACTTTAAATTATAGTATTAGCATAAAATCAGAAATGAGGTACCCTGAAAGCAACTTGTCTCATTACTGCACAGTGACAATCAGAGCTGCTACAGAGTTATATTAGGGCTTTATGTTGCCTGCTGCTATCAGTAGGTGGCTGGTTCATTGCCACCCTCCTTGGCCACCATTGCTTCTGTGCACCAGCCACCTTCCCACAGCCCTACGGTAAGCAGAGCTGGCGTTAATGTACAGGTACCAGAACAGCAATACCCCACGATGGCAACAGCTGACTACAGAAGTAGTGAAATCCTGTTTAGGGACGTGGAAGAAAGGACACTTATTTCTGACATGCTTAAAACAGATGCATTTTACAAATCTTCGAGTGATTTCATTTTTTCCTTTGTACAAATGCAGCTGAAAATGCTTTGATTATTTTTATTGTAAATAACCTGAATGAAGGGCATACAGATCATTCTTAATGTTTACAATGTGCATGAACATATTAAAAATATAGGAATACCTGAACAGAAACTCCTAAAAATGTGGTTAACACCAATGTACATTCATAGGAAGATCTACTTAACTGACATTTCTGTACAGTTATATTAAAACTAATGTGGTTTTCTACAATCTGAATGAGTCACTTTGTATTTGACTCATTTTCCGTTGTCTGTTTGTAGTGGATTGTTATTTATTCAACCTGGGTATCTTAATTTAAAACTTATTTTCAATTCAGCACAATTTAAAATACTTATTCATGTCATTAATAACAAGAAGAAAATGATATGACAAAGATGACTGGCCTAACAGCCCCATAAATTGGATCCAATTTACAAACACAGAAGCAATGTTTAATTAAGTCATTACAAGAAGTTCAAAAAACTTGAAATCCTAGTTTTCTTCTAATAAGAATGAAGCATGAAACTTTGGCTTTCAAACAACTTTTTTTTTTTTTTTTTTTTTTTGAGTCCACCAATAATGACAGCTTTTATCAACTGCAGAGTGTTATGGCTTAAGGAACATGCAACAGCACCTGCTTAGTCATGTATTGTAACTTCTTTATATGTGTGTGTATATATATATCTAATATAGAAAACTTTAGAGACATTTGCGTAAGAGGCAGTTTTCTTGCACCCAGCATTCATGTGAATGAACTGAGGAAGAGAAGGAACACATTTGTTTGAAGAGTACCAGTAACACAAAACCAGGTTCTGACTCTTCCACTTTACCCACCTCTGTATCTCAAGGGCTGGGTGTGTTGCCACTGATCTTTAGTTAGTGTATGTTTGTAAAAGCACCAATTTAGTGTTGTAGTATTGCAAATGTATGCAAATTTACAAAGACTGTTCATGTACTTGACCTGTGTATTTTAGTAGATAGAAGTCTTTTTAAAAACCTTCCTGTACTTATTTGTATAAATTACGTAATTTTTCATTTCTGTTGATGCAGTAGGATATGCAACAGGTAACCTATTCACAGCATAGACTAATTACAATAAATTCAGTATTTTAATTCAAGCTATGGAAAGCTCATTGTATGCTCTGCATATCCAAACTATGGATATGAGAAAACCAAAATACTAATTTTATAGGTATAGTTCTGTCCAGCTGAAATTTAAATATTTTTTTGAAACAAACAGAAGAGGACAGTCACCAATAATAATGGCAAGAGAGCAGTAAGCTTCCTTATCATCATAACTGGCAGAAAAGGGTTTACAGTTTGACAGGTATCTGCCAAGAATAAAGTCTTATTTGTCATTTTAAAAGCAAATATGGTGAAGACTCTTCCCAATACATGGAGCTTGAGAAAGTAAATCATAGTTTATATTGGTCAAATGGATACACTGATATTTTTTTAATTGTAAAAGAACAATTTATTAGTGAACACTCCATGATTTCATTATTTAAAAAAAAAAATTAAAATTATGTCACAGAAAAGCAGACAAACTCAGGACATGCCTAAGTGATGTTGTATAGTCTAAAGGCATCTCTATTCTGATTACTAAACTTCTCTTGCTTTTTGCTATGCTAAGCTTTGTTCCATCCAGAGGTTCTGGTGTACCAGCTCCAATCTCACCTCACTGCCTTCTGTATTTCTCTGCAGCTTTCTGTGTCCAGAGCCTCAGCAGCCCATTGCCCATCAGTGTACTTCACCCCCTTCCTGCTTTGCTGGAGGATGCACACACAAGCCACCCGACTAGAGCTCTCAGAGTTCATTCAAATCTCGAAGTATAATAAAGTTGAATAGGAAATGGACTCGAAAATTGGATCCCAAAGGGTTTTGAATGTTCCCTAGATACAAGTGCTTTAAAGGGTAAGATTGGTATGGCTGCATGAGTTGCCTTAGAATCAGGAAGCAAACAAAAGAAAAAACACACACAACCCAAAAGTGTTTTTATTTTTAGAAAAAAACATAAAGCCCTGAGCCAGTTTAGTTAAAACCTAATCCTCTCTCTCTCAGTAGCAGAATTTCTATGGATGCAGTATACAAAAAGTTTCTCTAGATAGAAGTTTTTCTGTATTAAATATTTACCCACACTTGCAGTCTCACTTGGCTGAAATAATTGGCTGGCAGGGGCAGAATTCAAACTGTAGGGAGTACTATAGGGAAAGAAAAGGAAACTTGACAAAAGTCACTTAATAGAACACAACTGTAAGATAATGCGTCTCTACGGTGCGTATCCTTTCCATACAGAATAAAATGAAAAATTAGCTTTTAGTTTATGGAAACTAAAAGGGATTTCTGCTGAAATATGTAACATATAAATGACATCTATACCTTTGAAACTATTTTAGAACATTCACTTTAACTTTGAATGATTTTGATTCGAACCTTTAGCAAATATTTTTTATGTTTAAAGTGATATTGAGACAGAAAAATCCAATAAAAAAATAATTAATTGCATCAGGTCCCAGTCTTGATTCCTAACATGCTTCATGGCATATCTGTACTATAGCAATCATTTAGAGCTATGTAAAGTTGTTAGCTCCTATCTTTGTCTCACTAGTAGATATACCATGACTGCTCACTTGACAAACTCACCCACTTATGTTACTGGACAATCTCATGTGGCATCTGTATGTCACGTGAACTATCCTCATTCAGATGAAGTCTTCAGCCACACATAAATTAGGTTACCTACTAGGCACTTGACATGAACTGATGCAGGTGTCATACTGTAAGGTATTCTCACTTTGCTGTATACTTGTCACACCCACTTTTTATCTCTAGTCTTACACTTAACCTTTTGAGGTCTTCTAGGCTGGAACCATTTCTTTGCCTGCATGAGAACTCCCCTAATGGGGCTTCAGCGTCTAGGTTTTGCTTTAGATCATATCACATATTACAAGCGACTTTATGTGAAACCAGTACAACTGTAGCAAACTCAAAGCAAGCTCACCTCAGAACGTGCAACAGATTCTAACAAAACAGATAAAAGAAAAGCAACTTTGCCAGGAACCACTTTGTCTCCAAAGTGTCTGCCCCAAAATGAAGCGGTATTTCAGCAGGTCAGCAATTAGGGAAAAGCATGTGGAAACCTTCATCTACGTGTATCAAAACAACAAGCATAAGCACACAGCCTCATGGCTTCCCTGAAGAAATACCCAAAGAAAAAATACGTGAAACAAAGCATGAGAAAAGAGGACCAAGATGACTAGCCACAAATTAACGTTTTCTTCTTTCTCCTGAAGAATACCAACATGGCTGAAGCACGACCAGAAATCTCCATGTATCATTGCTTTCTTGAGATTGCTTTGAACAGGAACCACATTCGTTAGCTTGGCACAACAAATGCAAATCAACTCTGATGTCTCCGAAGGACATGTTCTTAATGACTAGATTTAGCTAAAGCCACATGACTCAGTTGCAAAGATCTCAATAATTTTTAGTTTGTTCACTTGCTTGAGATTAACAATCTTGTCCTGCTCATTCCACTCACCTGGTGATTTCCACCCACCATGTACATATTAAAGGTATGCAATTGTGAACACATTACAGCAACTCCAGCTTACTTTTAAAGCTGCAGAAACCAAAACACTCAGGATAATTCAACCTGAGTTTAGAGTTGTTACATGACAATGCCAAGATTACACTCACAGTAGCCAAAAGCTTTCAAAGCCAAATCAGAGACTTTAGGAATTTCCTGTGCTGTTTTCTCAGGCTTTCTTTTTATGTGGCTTGGAACACCTCCTGACCAATTATTAAGTTACATTATCAACCACCAATACGTAAAACTTCTTCAGCTTCTATGTAACTCTAAGTTACATCCAGACAGTACATTCTGATCCACCTCCCCCCAGGCTAAGTGAAGGTTCAGACCCACAGATAGGGAATTAACTTTTTGTCTACCCAACATTTGAGTTAGTAAAGTAATACTGAAAATGTTGTGCTTCCACATACACTTAGCACACAAAGTAAAAGGCCCCTTCTAATTGTTGACTTTTGTCTTTTTCTAAAGAAGACAGGGACTAGAATGCCTTCCAAGAATGGTTTTTGTCCAAGCTGTCCTCTGTTATAGCAGGACCAAGGTCTGTCATAGCAGAACCAAGGTCTTCTACGCTGACACAATGGTGCTGTTGCTATCATCAAGATAACATTGTTGTCATTAAGCAGGAAAAAGACCGTAATTCCTGATGTAAGAGAAGTATTCTCAATATTACACTCGGAAAAAAGTGGACTAGATAAGAATAGCCATACTGGTTCAGACCAAAGGTTCATCTGAACCTGGATTCTGCAGCAAGCGGCAGTTTTAAGCAGCTGAGGAAAGGCTACATCATACTTCCACTAAGCATCCTCCTATCTCTGACTGTTTCAGCTCACGTTGTTCCCTGAACCTGATGTCTTCTAAACACTTATGCAGGCTTCCCTTGACACAAATGTCTCACATCTGCATCCTTTTTCAAGGAGTTCCACAGGTCTGTTCTCAATTTCCTGAGGAATTACCTCATTTTGTTTTGAGCTGGTCTCCTATTAGGTCCACTCAGTTGGAAGGGATGGTAAACCACCTATATCTATCAACTATCTTGATACTACTGTCAACCTCCAGGCTGACCATTTTAGAAATGGTATATTTCTTAGGGCTGAGAAGTCTAAATTACTCAGTCATTCCTCAGGTGCATGCTGTGTAATCAATCAACCCTGCTGCCTTTTTCGAACCCATTCTAGTTCTGTGATGCCTCTTTTGACATGAAGGAAAAGAAATGTACTCATTACTGAAAAGTGTGGATGAACCATGCATTTACATGTTGACACAGTGAAGTCTTTCATTTTGGTCAACAAGAAGTGACAGAAAAAGCAATGGCTTGAAGAATTAAAAGATCATATGAAGCAGGATAGAGGTAGAAGTAGAGCCACAGATCCCAGCTTCCAGGCTAGTACTATAAGACCTACAGCAAACCAAGCAAGCCCCCCACTGGTTTCTAGTGTTTTCATAATTCTTGAAAACACTTATGCAATAGTTCCTGAGTTTTTCTTGGAAAGAGAGTAAAGGAGCTTTCCTCTTTCTCAAGAGAAGCTTAAGTGCTTGGGTCGCCCCAGATGAAACTTTCAGATGAACATGATACTTTTTTGTTTTTATTGAAATACATGGGTTTGGAGCAAGGTGTTTTTGTTAAGCAGGACTGAACCCACGGGAAATTCACCTGTCTACTGACAAATCAAATAACATTATGGCAGCTTGGTCAATGTGGCTCTGTTTCAATAATAAGCCATGAATTTTGCTTTCCTAATGGGAGTCTTTGCTGCCCAAAGGAAGCCTCATCAGTAAGGAAAGTGCACGCACAGACAACAGGAGGAGGTCCAAGTGGTCAGGTTTAGGAAGTCAAAAATGGGGGGTGGGGAAGGGGGAGCGAAAATAAAGTATGCACCATCTTCCCTCTTATTGCTGGTTTCTAAATCTACTCAAGACTACTGGAGGTAATTTACTCCAGTTTACTATAAAAGAACAGCTTATCAAAGACATTTAATCATATATACATGGACCAGTGACTTTCTGATTGAATTAAATCCTTACAGAAGGACCATGAAAGGGAGTTTCTTGCGATCTCAGATTCCTGTGGCGTTCATTTGAACCTATTGGGCTGAATGATTTGTATATAAGTGTACTGAACAACTTGTATTTAAAGACTGGTGAAACAGTTGGACAAAGCCCTTTCATCCAGCCCATTAGTTCCTGGCATGCACTGAACAGGAGCGTGCACCTCATGATGAGTAACACACGTGTAACATCAGCAATCAGCTGAGTATTCCAGGAATGCCACAGAGTCACGTTAATAAACATTATTATGTCAACTCAATTTGAAGTTTCACAGAGGCTGTAGAGCATTAACAAAATATCTGTCTATTGCCTGGAAGCAAGGAACAGGCTAATACTAGTCCTTAACACTGTGCAAGTACAAAATACATGCTGCCCCAGTCAGGCTACTGAAGGGCCCCAGAATCAACATAGTATCACTTCTGTGATTCCCAAACAATGGATTATGCTTATTCACAAAGGACAACTTTAAACCAAAATTCAAGCCAAGCACACTGCCATATGGAATTGGAATATGTTTAGAAAAAGGTTTAACAAAGTTTATTAAACTGAAACACCTTGAGAAGTAGCATGGTCTCATGCTTTCCAGTTTCAGTGCATTTCTTGCATTTAAATATAAAATAATCATTACACAGTAAAATAGTAGAGACTTTAGCTTACCCTATTTTGTGAAACACACACATTCTACACTAAAATTCTTATTGTAAACAAAATAGGAACAACCTATGTTATTAAAATTCACTGAACACTGTTTCCCATTACTTACAACACTACTAAACTAACTGTTCTGGTTGAAATTTTCCAGGCTCATTTTCTTCCTCAGACTGATATTTTGTTTTAGTTAGACAGAAGGGAAGATGTAAGGCTTCAGCCAAAAGAGTCCAATCATTACTAAAAACTAGAGCAGAAAAAAATGAGACTTATTATTCTTTTTAAGAACAATTTACTTACCTTTTTCCAAGAAGGAGAGAACATTCTTATGCTTGGGAGCAGCAATTCTGACACAGAAGGAGAACAGCTATTTACAATGGCCTTTTATTCATCCTCTGAAAATTCACCAAATTTGGCCAGGTTATAACCGTTTGAAAATTCAAAGTTAATAAAAGCTCAAAAGAGATTTGTTTCATTTTCCCAATCAGCTTCTTAAAGACTCACTCTCCACTAGAAATGTTCCAGGTGAGGGGACATGAGTGCACTGCTGCTGATGGACTAAGCTTTATTCACCTCACCTGAAAGCTCTGGATCTTTGGCAACCACTTTGTTGCACCTCAGAGCCTAATTCGATTGCTGAGTTAAACCTGATGTAAGTAGAGAGGAATGAAGACTGAGACAAAGGAATGAAGAAAGGGATTGAGACTAAAGAGGAAAACAACAATTGGATATTAGGTTGTAAATTTAGGAACTAATCAGACCAGGAATGGCTCAGTAAAGAGACTCTGACTGAGATAGAGAAGAATGGGAATAGTAGTTGTGGGAGAAAATGAAATGAGTTGAAGATGGATGAAGGGAAGTTGGAATTTACTAGATAAATAAACCGAGGTATAGTAGTAATTTCAATATATGGCCATTCATGTTCAGTAAATATTAATTCAAATTGTAACAGGTACACAGAAAGTCCTTCAGAATGAGCAAGGAGATAGAAAGTCTATTTTAAAAGAACAGCAAAATCTTGAATTGTTTAGGCTAGAAAAAGGTATTTTAAGGGATATGTCTGTAAATACTTTGCTATTAAAGCTATAGGACAAATTGAAATGTGAGTGTATATACCAGGCACAAATAAACGTAGCCTATAAATTATTCAGTGCTAACTGTTGGAAAGAAGAAATCCTGGAACAGCCTTTCAAATGGATTAGATAGGAAAAAAAGGAAGGTATGTGTAACGTGAAGGTTTGATAACTGGGCATTGGTATAAGTGACTCTGAAAGGCATACCATTTCCTAGGAGAAAAAAAAAAGAAAAAGTGAGGCAGATTGATATGCACAGGAATAATACTGAAAAGCAGCAGAAGAGGAGACAGGTCAGTTATATGCTACTAACTGCAGTTCAAAATAAGTGTATTTACTTTATGAAGCCAGAGAACAGTGACAGGAATCAGTGAAGAGCAAGGTGGACACTTGTAACCTCTGGAGAAAGGATTGTGGCATGCAGAGATAGAAGATTTTTTAAGCAGGTATTCTGACAAAAGAAAGTCTGGATCTCTGTGCTGGATTCTGCTGGCTGTAGAGCTGGGCATCTTCCTCCAGAATTAAGACATGAAGGCAAAGTAGAAGGAAAAATAAGATAGTAGTCACATGCAATGCTAGAGGCATGCAGAGCATTCAGAATTTTTCTGGGAAATTTCTAGGGGAAAGGCAAGAAAGTGGCATCTAACTCAGACACAGGACAACTTTGCTAATGAGCAAAACAACAACAGTAGTTGCTGAAATTGGATGTGACTGCTGCTCCTAAAATTCAAAGTCTAGCACTGAATTAAAGTACACTGAGAATAAAAATGCAAAGTTGTATAAGTATACATTCAAGTATAAATCTTCCAAATGTCTCAGAAGTCAAGCATCCCTTTGCTGAGATAGTTAAAGGCTCATTTTTTTATTTACCAGTGAACAAACAGCATCCCCTAGAGAGGTTAGTGTTTTTTGTTGATGTTAAAATTCATTAATAAATATAGCTTAATCATTCCAGTTTCATTTTTCATGTTATATATCTAGTCTTACACCACTGCATTAGTGACTTCTAGTGTGTATCTTTGTGTATGTGTGCATATATAGAGACATGTATGTATACAAATTTATTTTATCACTAAGAACCTGGAATGACTCCAATTTGAAAAAAATGAAATTGTTTATGTTCTAGAACTATGATAGGAAATATCTTAAGCCTAGCAGCTATTGATGTAGATAGCAGCTTTATCTGCTGAATGGCTGAAGGAAGTGGGAGTGGTTAATAAGTGAGTAAATGTGAACTCTGTCCTGAAATCCACAAATGAACACCCTTCCAGCTTTCCATTGTCACAAAGCCCTAGAGCATATATACTCAGCTTAACTCTTTTTGTCTTTCGGAGTATTCGCATTCAGACCAGTACAATGAAATCAAGAGCATGCAGCACCATACCATGTTTTACCCCAGTCCTCTGGCTATGCATCATTTATTAAATACCAAAGAGCTGAAAATGCAGTTGGTATTTTACATTACATAAAAGCACAGAGCTGTCTCCTCTATCAAGCACTTAAAATCCATTCTGGGCAAACAGGATCATCATTTCAACTACAGAAGGACCCCAAGATATCAGCAATGCAGAACTGGACAGACTTTTGATGCAAACTTTAAAGAGGGAGCAAGGGTTGTTGCACAAGAAGTGGGAGAAAACATGAAAGTGGAAAATGGTGTGGGAAAAGCAGGAAACAAGCAATGAGCTCAAGGAGCAGATGAGCCTAAGGAATGGAGGACAGGAGGTAGGAGGCAGGAACAGCAGAGATGCAGGCAAAGAAATTACTGTGAAGAGCCTTCAGGATGGGGACAAGGAATTCGTGTGCAGTGGAAGAACATAGATGCAAC
Organism: Ibycter americanus; assembly: GCA_035590275.1. Taxonomy (NCBI): domain Eukaryota; kingdom Metazoa; phylum Chordata; class Aves; order Falconiformes; family Falconidae; genus Ibycter; species Ibycter americanus. The sequence goes on from JAVJGI010000060.1 coordinate 20,342,831, forward strand.
CAGCAAAGAGCTGCAAGTGAGCTGTGGAAATGTGTCAATGGGAATAGACTAGTGAATTGTAATCCTTCTGCCAAGGGTACTTGGCAGGAAAAAGGGTCAGAATTACATATCTATATTTCCTTTTTAAATTACCAGCACTGTTAGTTCAAAACCCCACCCAGCCTACAGGAAATACTAAACACCTTGCTTTGAGTGTACAAACAGAGCTCAGACACTCTGTATGTATACCTACAATTTTATTAAGGGGAAAGGATCACAGCATTTATCTACAGATCAACTCTATGTTTGTACAAACATTAAGTAAAACTTTCCTTCTTTTCAGCTGTCATTTGTTGCCCAAGAAGTCTTGCTAGCTAGCCTGGTGGGCTTGTCCAAAGTCAACCATTCTTTCCACGGCTCTTGAATACTGCCTTCCTCCTCTGCTGCGCTTCCTTCATGGATTGCTGACAGGTGCTACTGGACTCCCTCATTTAAGCACAAATGTCCACGTGCAACTTCTAACAACGTTGTTCTATGGCCGTATTTGAGCTGTTACATGGCACTCCCTCTCAATGTCGTTTCCCAGACACCATGTCACCAGCCTGCTGCCCCTGTGCTCCTCTGGTTCAGGCCTACTGCAATGCCACCTGCCACTATTGTCTCAGCTGGATGATGGGTATTGCCAGTGCAAAGGTGTGTTGCGCAATTGCTTTTTCCAGCACACCGAGGCAATAAACAGGTTTATTGCGTGACTAAAGGGCATTCAACGCAATGCATCCTGCCTGTGGTGTGTGGCAGTGGTTGTTTTTTTGGGTCCAGGTGACTATCAAGAGGCAATGACCTAGAATGCCTCAAATGGTCCTTTTCCTTCAGTTCCTGGTTTTTACAGTACAGGAATACCCTAGCTTGCCTCTGTGGTCCTAAAACAAGAGAAGTATCTTCTCGGGTACTCTCTCTGAGGGAACTTGCTCTGAGTCTTTCTCAGCACAGATTCTGGAAAGAATAATTTGTTCCTCCTCTGTTTCATTTTTGGAAGCCTTTCTTAGGAGGAAGTTCTGTATCAAAGATCGTTTTTCTTCTGGTAGAGGCAGGCTGTCTTGTAACACAAATTAAAGTCTATGCTGCAGAATACTTTTTAAAAACACTTGAAATTAAAACAAAAAGAAAAAATCAACAAAGTGCCATGTGCTTCACTGTCAGCACAAATAAAAGTCCCACAGTCTCACAGTTATGATTTGGCCATCAGATTCATGTGCAGTATGAGATCCAGAAGGATAAGAAAAAACCACACAAACCACAGTACCTTTCTTAATCCCCACAAATCTTAAAAGACTGTAGTAATCCTGTACCAGTGGCTGGACTCCTGAATGACTGGGGAGTCAGAAATGAGGAGAAAGGCCTTCATGATGGTTCACTGAGTTCATAGATGCCTGTACTCTGAGAAGGGCTGTTTTCTGGTTTTGCTGCCCTTTCTTATATTTATTTTTGGGCAGGCAGGGAGAACTGTGATAGTTTACATCCCATCTAATCAGGAACCTCTTTCTGCAGGTACAACAAGTACTTAGGCTGTGTAGGGCCTGAAAGCCTCTTTTCTTTCTTATCCTTACATTTTTAATCATTAGCAATCAGCATCAGTAAGTCATTAGCAATCCAGTCAGTATTCATATTCATTTTTGCCAAGTGTTTGGTTGTGATTAGATGATATCTTGAGCATTTTTGTATGTACGTTTTTTTGATCCAGATGATTGTGTGCCATGACCCATCCTAGCTCTTCAACTGTATTACCAATGCACAGGGGGCTGCTCTGAATACTGCATTCAATGGGTCATCATGGATCCGGCAGGAAAATTGGCTGGAGAGACATACAGCAGGCAGAAGTTTGGATCTGATTACAACTGATGTGGGTGGCCAAATTAGAAAGGCAGATCTAAATCCCAGAACTGAACAAGATCGGGCTTCAGGGAATTTCAGATTTGGCCATTGCACAGTTTCCCAGCATCAGTCAGAAAGGATGCTGAGCTTTGCTTGAGTTCTTCCCTTTCACTCTAGAAAGATTTCTCAACATTTAAATATCAGATATAAATTTAACCAGAAGCAGCACATGCAAAGAGAACCTGCAAGCATAGCTACAGAGACCCCCAGTGTAAAAGCTGAACTTACAGTCTGTCGTTATGAATCGTTGCTTAATAAACAGCTTATGGAAGAGATCAGACTGAGGCAGCCCAGAACTCCTCTGATGATTGGCAAGTTCACAGCACACTAAATGTTAAGTCAAAGGAAACACAACAGTGTTATCTAAAACACACAAAGGGCGTGAACTGATACGGATAATGGCAAATAGACTATATAAATCATCTTAAGAAGATGTTATTAAAAGCCAACAGTTCTACACAGCCAATGAAAAGTGAGATACAGTGTTGTTTGCCATTCCCTTTCAATTGGACTACAATGGAAACTACTTGTTTCCCTACTCTTTCCCTTGACATTAATAACAGACGTTTCACCAGGGCAAAACAGCTTACAAATGACGCTGGTAGTCACAGCATAGCGCTTATTTCTTAGCTGAGCCCGCACACCTGAGTGTTAATAAGCACTCCCTACTCTGCAACTGAACATGAATGGCAAGAGATGAGCAGCAACCTGCCCAACACTTCCACTGCAGGCTGCTGGAAGGAGTAGCAGTTCCCATTTTGAGTTGAGGCTTTCTTGGGTGCTCTACCTTCCCCAAAAGCTCTGAAAAGCAGTATTGTGATACTAACATCTTAATTGTCCTCACTCTTGTCTTCTTGCTATTAGAGGGAATTCTTAACATCTTCCCTCTCATCATATCTCCCCAAGGAGAAATGTATGCATTGTAGGAGCCAGGTAAAGTTTGGACCCGACTATGTTATATGTTACTTATGTTACTGTAAAAGAAAGAGAGAGAGAGAGAGAGAGGTAGAGACATTTTTGTTCCAAAGACTTTGCAGAATTTTATATTTTCTTCAACAGCCATAGGAAGAGAAGAGATTCAGTCCTTTGCCACTGCTTCTGGAAAACAGCAATGAAGCAAGAGACACTGTTCCCCAGTTTTCCCTGTCTTTTATGTCCTTATGAAACTTGGCTCTCTAGGGTTCAGGTCACATTTACATAAAGTATAAAACCCTGGCATTGACTACCATTTCATAAGTAACTCTCAGTACCATTGACTGGACAAAAACAGATGTACAAGTCCCAAGAGGAAAGAGAATGTTTCCAGGAACTGGAAACAATTCTTATTCAAAGTCTAATATAGAAGCCTAAGTCTGTTCACTGTCATTCATCCTCCAGAGCAAATATAATGAGCATTACTCTTTTCTTACAGTGACACAAACAGGTATGAATTGATTGATATTAGTAGAGCTACTTCTGTTGTAAGATTCAAATCAAATCCAGCCTATGCTCTTGAAGTATAATAAACTTCTCCTTATTTTAGACTAGGACATAGCTACAGGATATCAATTATCATCTGCGACGTGAATTTTAACAATGAGTATTTACATAAATGCAGTTCTCCCATTTTACGACTGACACACAGCAACAGCACAGCTAACAGCAAGAGATTAATTTCCTGTTCTCTCACCCAGAAGTCGATTGCTACAGGAAAAAGAAATGTTACACCTAAGAGGGATGTGCAGAGAAGAAAAAGTGTGGGTTTTGCTGTTGGTTTGTTGTTTTTTAAAAATGAGCTAAACCAAAATGTAATTCCTATTCTGTTCATGGATTTTTGTTAATAAGCTGCTGCTGATGCTGCTGGCACCTTGCTTCTGTTATTGAGATGAGTCCTTCCAGCTTCCAACTGTGCTGGTGTTTTCTCTTGGGAAGGGATATGGCCTGCAAGAGTTCCATTAGCCTAAAAGAGAAACATCTGCTTGGAGTATGGAGCAATCTATTGGCCAAGCTTAGCAGTAGGTTAACTGCAGCTGGTCAACTCTGCCCTATCTTGCATGCGTCATGGAGACCAAAATGAATTAACATTTACTGTTTTTTAGTGAATTCTTAAAAGGAGATATGATTCAGATTAAAAAGATGATTATGTTGGCCATTTTCCTTTAATATAGCATTGAGTTACAAGAGTACATTTTCCAGAAAGACAATACTGTTGAACTATGAGGAAGGAACAGGCAAGTTGTTATTGCTTTTTTTACTAGATGTGGAATTCTAAGTGTCTGTATCCAAAACCAGGCTAGAAAATTGCCAGGGTGGGACTACGTGAATGTTGTTTTGGCTCTAAAGTATGCTGGTGGCCACTGGTTGTAGCACTAAAAAATAACATTGCCAGTAAATCAAGAAAATTCTGTTCATGTAATTTGGAATTGCCTCCACATCATGAGGTGCTTAATAGGTTCTGTTCCATATAAAAAACCCCTATGGAACAGTCTCTGCTTCCTATGAAATATTAGTCAGGCTCAAATGTGTTTTTTTAAGGAGATTCTTTCTTACTTGATGGTAGAGGTAGCTCTTAAAGTACCAGCTACGTAGATCCGCAATTTTTAGTTCCATAATTCATAATTCACAAATGTGTTATTCAAATCTGTAACAGTGAAACTTGCTAAAAAACAGCTCTGTAAAAAAATGGCTCAATTCATTGCTCTGTTACACAGCTTTAACTCCACCAGTTACACCAGTGTGTACAACCCAGACTGGTAAATCTCATCTTACCTACTTAACTTAGGTTGTTTTAACATAACTAACTGGCAAACCTTAACAATTCTGGCTATGTCTGTGGTACATTGATAAAGTAGGTTGTTTTAATAAGGATGAAAAAGAGTGCAGAGACAAAAAAACCTTTTGTACCTGCAGGTTTGCTCTGTACTGGTTATCTGTGTGGCTTATGCTGCAACACATACAGAGCCATATTTGTTTTGCTACATATATATGCTTTTATAAGGTGTTTTGGGATCCATTGGTATGGAAAAAAATATTACTACCTGCATGGCTTTTTTCCAAAACTTACAGGAGAAATAAATTCCTTGCGGAGAGCAAATGTGAATTTCCATATACTGCCATCAAAATCCTGGTTTTGTTTATATAGAGCTCCAAGGATTTTCTCACTTCTTCCTGCCTGTAGATGTAATAGCAGCATGTTATCTCAGGCCTGCCATGCACAACTGTCACACCCAAATCAGTCTTCCCTAATTCTGTGTCAAATGACACAAAGATTAGAGCACTAAAAACAAGTTCCCTCTTCTTGTCACCCTGTAAACATTACAGGCCCACAAAGAGCAGCAACAGGAGTATAATAAACTAGGAATGCAAACACACACACGTTTTACAGAAGAAAGTTTTATACACAGAAAATGCAATCAAAATAACCTGTTATACAAAGACACTTTGTGAGTCAATCCAGTAGAGACAAGGAAAGCTCTCTGATCAGTGGTGGAAGGAAAGACCAGCACTTACATTCATATTTTTCTTGCTGCTAGTGGTGTCAGGAAGAAAAAAGTATCACTTTGACATTGTTTTTCAGATTAATATTACTCTATTGCAATTTTCTTGAATATTACTTCTAGCATTGAAAGTTGTAACACCCTTACCATCTGCTTTAAACTCAATACTTGGATGGCTTAGTGCCAAACCCTCAAATATCTATCAGTTTGTATGTTAGACTACAAGATATGCTTTACAGTCTTCAATTTCAGATCCCTGAACTTGTGAATGACTCAAGGCACAAACTTCTGGACACAGGACATAACTCTGTTCTTTTACCTGTATCAGGAGACTGGTATTAATTCTAAAAAAGATAACTGTAAGCTAAGAGTAAAAAAAAAAACCAAAAAACCCCAAAACAACAAAAACCAAAACCCCACAGTAGAACTAGCGTGTTTTAGTAAAGTAAAATGATTTTTGCTATATTATCTTGGTACATGGAGACATTTTGTATTATCCAGCTGGAAGAAGCAACTGCTTTTCTGTAACAAGGGTAACCCTAACACTGAAAATATTTGGGAGTGAATTTCCATTTGAGTAATGTGGTATTTGAGTTTGGAATTTGGTTGCCTTTTTTCTTCTCTCCTTCTACAACTCAATTCAACCCATCCAATCCAGTGGATGTCAGAGAGGACGCTCTCACAGACTACAACAAAAAATGGTTTCCCCCTCTAGCGACTCCAGCAATAACGGCCTAATAGTTTTTGCTCAGCATGCATGTAAGCAAACTCTGGCTGACAATTTAGATGTCATCCAAGTGAAAAGTGAGTGAAGAATTCTGTCAAATTCAGTTTGGCTTTATTCTTTCAGTTTTATTTTATTTTTTTTTTAACTCTTCAGAATCATGAACAGGACATCAGAAGCTACTTTGTAAAAACCTCAACAAGGCTCCAAGATTTGTCTCAGATAAAACAGTTTTCATTCCTACCATCAGGCTTTGTATTTGTACTTTGAACTGTGTTTTTCTAGACTGGTTAAAGCATTATTGTCCCCACTTTACGCAGTTGTGGAGTGTTGTGAAGAGATTTGCCCAAGTCCTCACACAAAACTGCCTTCAGGACTGAGAACACAGGTGGTAAAACTCAGCTTTTCTCCAAGAAACATTTCTGTACTGTTAATAGAATTTTGACAATTGGCATCATGCACCAGTCTTGATTTCATTTCCTGTTGGAAAAACACAGGAAAATCATGCTACTAGCAAAAGTTCTTGGAAAATTAATAAAACCATAAATCAAATAAACTCCTTAAAAACAAACTGAGAAAAATCCTAGGAAGATTAAAGAAGCACGAGTTTGCGGGGGAAAAAGTTCTGAGAACAGTAGGTACTTCTTGTTTCTGCAGCAACATGTTTATAACCAGAAATGGATATCAGAGAATATCATTATTGGATGCTAGATGCAGTGTTCACACTCATGGGATGCCATGCTCTGGCAAACAAGGCTACACAGTGACCAGAAAGTGTCAGTGCAGCGTGGATGCTAGCAAGTGTGTGAGTAGAGTGCAGTTGTTCAAGTACTCCCAGAGACACACGCCACCTGCACTGGAGTGTAAATCATACTAGTCTTGTGCGGAGCACCTAGACCCAAGCAAGCTTGGGAATGCTGGCACATGCTGGAGTCACCTTGACTGCAGAGTAAACGTAGGGGGTAAGAGGGTCACACAAGTCAGCTTGATGACAATGACTTGGAGCACTTGAGAAGCAGAATAATTGAGTCTGTCTACAAGGTCATTCTGAAGTAGTTTGTGAAAACATGATGTACGTTTTACTTGGGATAATGTTAGGAGCATGGGTGGCATTTCCAGCTGAATTTTTTCAGAGCTGGTGTTGCATTAAACTGTTTATTTATAAACATCACAATTAGGCAATAGACATCTTGAAAAAGAGGTTTGGATGTAGATAAGTACTTGTATTGCTAGCACCAAAGAGAACCAACTCTCATTTCTGTAAGAATAAGGTCTGGCACTTAGAAATCTTGCACATAAACAGAACATAAAATCCACGGCCTGTCAAGTCCAAAGCTATTTCTTGTAAAGATACTTAAGATTCATAAAAAAAGACTATTTTTCAAAGGTGTGTTCAGATACAAAAATTTAAATGATTATCCTAGTAACCAAAGGACTGAGTATTTTTGAAGCGCAGACCACTTCAATGTTATGTTTGTAATTCTAGTGCCTTAAATTTTATAAATTTTTGCAATATCATAGGATTTACTTCTGCACTAAAACTGTTTAAAGTTTAAAGAGTTATACTTTTTCATCTTCAACTAAATATCACAAATTCCATTGGTGCATGAATATTATAAAAATGCACACTGCACAAACACAAGTAGGCAGGATACTCCCAAAACAAAACTGTTACTTCCTGATCATAAAATAACACAGAAGTCAAAAGATAAATGTAAAACGTGGACTACATAGTGGTAATGACAACATTCACTGCAGATTACTCACTCTCATCTTGATTACCATTTTGATTACACGAGTAGTCTCAGCGATTCAATTAATTTTGACTAATTGTGAGGCAAAATATATTCACATGACTCACAGTGGCAGTATTTCATCACAAGGATGTGAGGCAAAATACGCAGAAGTCAGTGGAAAGATTGCAGTTGACTTTAATGGGCTTTGGGCTGGGTCTGTAGCATGTGAAGCATATTCACTGGCATTAGCCAACTTCAGTCAACATTGAAAAGACTCTTTGCCTTTGGAGGTGCTGTAAACATAGATCTAAAAAACACTTCTGATTAACATAAAAGATGAAGACCTTACTGAAACGCATGCCAATAAAAGACTCATGCACAAAAAAACCCGAAGAGGTTTGAAGTCTTCAGCTACCCAATGTCTGGGGAGACCTGCAAGGTTCCCAAGTGTCATCAAGCAGCACAACAAAATTGGTTTACTCTAGCAATTTTATGTGATGCACGAACTCTCTCTTTTAACAGGTGTCCCCTGAAGACCAAGTAGTTCTTTTGATGTTTGTTGACAGTTGGTCCAGTTTCTAAATGAAAATATGGTTGTTAGGATTAATAAATTTACTCTGTCATAAATCTCCAGATTATAGGTGGGAGAATGAAATGGCAAACAAATATTGAAAAGGTCAAAAGCCCAAATAGTTGAAACATATATATCACTTACCTCTGGATTCACATTGTCAACATTTCAGAGTAAAATAATTGTGTTGCTGCTGTTACTGTTTAGCACAAAAATGGAGTTTCAGTTTTCCTATGTTGTAGCAATAGTCCTGTGAGAATTCAGCTCCAGAATTAGCACTCCAAGTATTTTTGGTTTCTTTGGTTTTGTTATTGTTCACTTTTTAAAAAGTACAATGACTTGTCAGAAGCATGATTATGTATTCCTCTGAAGTCCAGGGATTTTTTTACCAGGGAACAGGAACACCTACAAACTATTTAATTGAACAAATCATATGCTAGCATATGAAAAAAATTAAAAATACCATAGGCACTTAGTCAAGAAAATGTGCACAATAGAGTTCCTTGAAAGAAAAGTGATACTAGAATCAGTTCTAGTTCAATGCAAATCTTCGTAAGCAGGCAATTAAAAGTTGACTCAAGTATTTTATAAGGAAAATCATGTGTTACTATATCCCAGTATGAATTTTATTTGGGAGAGGAATCACATCTCAGAAAGATACTCTTGACAGAATTCTTCAGTTTTCTTCCTATTTGCCTCTGCACAATATTGTTCAAATCTTCATGTAGCTAACATTCATTCTGCTGTGTGAAGAAAAGTAATAGAGCAGAAAAGTGAAGCTTCTCTTTGTCATTCGCTTCTACCATGGCTCTGTCATAGACAAACCTATGTTTTACAGTCACATACTTAATAATTAAAATATGTATCTTGGTGTCTTCCCACATAACAGGTCACAAAGCACCTCCCCACCCCAAAAAAACCCCAACCAATCAAACAAACAAAAAAAACCCCAAACACCACCAAAAAAACAACCCACCTGAGCTGAGCGCAAGTAATTAAGTTGCCGAGCCCTGTCTGTCAGCCATTTATCCAGGTGCTTAGTGTGCCATGTCTGAGCACCCCACAAAGATTAATGTAGTCTTTGAATACTTCTGTTCAGTAGGCTCATTTTGTATGTGCAGATGCAATCCAAGGAAGAGCAAATTGCTCACACTGAGTCAAGAAATCTTGTCAGAGGTGAAAATTAAGCACAGGTCTCCAAGCCCCAGATCCGGTGCCTCGATGATCCTCTGTTGATGGCCATTTCTCTCAAACACGCCCCTGTCTTCATCTCAACAGGAAGGATTCTGCAACATTCAACAAAAAAAGTAAAGTAAAAATAAACAGCTGCAGTCCCTAACCAGTGAATTCTGCAGCAGGATTAATACCACCCCATACTAATGCATGGCCGTCATGGCTTTTTTCTTCTCCGTGACGAGTGCTACCACCATCAGTTATGTGGCTGGTAAATTACAGTGTAAACCATGTTTTCTATTTAGGAATGCTTTTCCATTCCCCTACCCCCATCCCCTTCAAAAGTAAATAAAAATCCAAAATGAAATATCTGTTTCAAGTGCTATTGAAATAGGCGTTCATTCAATCAAACCCAAGAAATAACTGAGGAAGGTAAGAGAGTCCTAAGGAAACCAGATGTAGTGAACCCATGCCTTCACCTGCGCTTGAGCATTCTCAGAATTTCCAGTTTAAACCTTGGACTTCACAGAGAGCTAGCAGGCCAAAGGAATCCAAACTAGTCAAGTAACAGGACACATGAAGTAACAGCCATGATGGCCAGACTCGGCTTTCGTTGAAGCCAATATCCATGTTGACGTCAGGGATAGCAGACCACCACCCCTCTGAGACAGCTGTAATTCTGTTCAGGGTGGTTATGTTTCTCCTAAAAGACACAAGATAGCTAGAGCAACCAAAAGCCAAACTGTGGTTAGAAAAAATGGTGATGAATAGAAAAGAATTATTCAGAGCGACTCAATCTCATCACAAATTTCGCAGAGCTGGACTTTTCAGGTAACCATACAGACTGCAGTTGCTGTGCTCACTCTGCACTAGAAGAGGGTCTCTTGGATTTCAACCAGCAGTAGCACATCTTTGGCTGGAGAACACCTCTCCCATGTGAAGCCCTACAACTCACATAGGTTCCTTGTATGACTAAGAGAAAGAGGGAGAAATTAATCCCATCCCTAAAATAGTTCTCTAAAATAATACAGGCAAATTGCCCTTTGTTGGGTTTTTTTTCCCCTTCTTTTTTTTTCTCTGGTCTCTTGGCAAAGCTGGAAGCATGGAGAACCAGCTCAGACTGAGGCCTGACTTTCAGATGGCCAAAGTCGGGAATGGTGAAGCCAGTTCATAGCCTCAGTATTTTGGGACTGAGGAAATTAGAAACTTCGAAAAAATACCATCAAACTCAAACATTCAAGGCTTATCAGCAATTGGGTCAGGGCTTTAGTGCAGGATTTGGGCTGGTTAAGAGCACTGTAAAGGAGGCAGGAATGAATAACATGGCTGTGTTCATGGCACTTGATATTTTATGAACATAACTAGTTAAATTAAGACTTGGTAAAATTTTACATTATTCTTCTGTCACCTAAAAATGATACAATTAGGACACATAACTGGGACTGACCTCCCTTAAATCATGTAAGAACAAATGGGCTTTTTTGTATCCTGTCAGAATAATATCACCATGTGTTCAAAGATGACAGGTAAAATTAGAGTTCATTAATAGTTACTTTATTTTGTTTAAAACCTCAGTTCTCCTTATCCAGTAACCATTTCTATAAATGTCTGTTGGTACATCTTATCATATAACATTTCATTCTGTTAGCATTTTAGGTCCTAAAACTGTTTAGCTTTATAGACTGTGAATGACAAACCACTTAGCTGGTAACATGTACCTGTAACTATTTTAGATTAATTAATTGTAAATCTTCATGTTTCCCTGCGTTAGTTTGAAAACAAATACTCCTTCTAATACATCACTATCAGAATAAGCTATCTAGTTCTCACACTTCTTTTTTTCTCAGGAGATGTTTGCTTTTTGAGAATATAGAACAAACCCCCTGCCATTCTCTGATACTCTTTTAAAATTCAAATGAATTTATGTTCTCTTAGAAGCCTAAAATTGATAGCCCTGAAATTTAGTTTTAGAGTCAGTTTTGCCCTAGTAATGACAGTTACATTCACTGGGAAGCCATTGTGCCATAACTTTTTCAAAGAGGATTTTTATGTTTTTAATGGCACCAATTTGTTTTTATTAAGTTCTAAAATGGCACAATACATAAATAACAATTTCTTAATTCTGTCTGTTATTTCAAAGGAACAGAAAGAGAATATAATGTGCCTTACTGCAGTTATAATTGTGCCTTCCAAGGTTTTCACAGATTTTCCTGCTGAAGATATGATGCATTCCTTTATATAATTTTGCAGGTTTTTCAGACCAGAAATAAACAAACATGAAAGAGAAGCTGAAGAATTTTTATGCTAATGAAAAACATTCTAAGCATTTTAGGATTATTATGTTGATAATTTCTGTCTCTCACATCAGGTCTTTGTCACATCTTCCTTGTACCTTGGCTTTGGTGCTTTGGGAAATGCAATTATAACTAGAAATGCAACTGCATGAAAATATAAAGAAATTAGATGTTATCACTTAGCTGCCATTTGAGCAACTAATTCAACGGTTGTATAAAACCTGAGTTTACAACTCTTCATACAATGGACTTATGAAGGGAACAGTTCTATTTTTCCATCTCACCTTAAGCTCAAAAACTGTCCCCATACGTAAGCAAGATGAAGACAAGAACATAGGAAGCTTTTTAAAAATATGAGATTGGAATGGTCCTGCTGGCGTATCTCATTCCTTCTCTGCTATTACAGGCAAACGCATACCTAATCTCTTTCACACACAGAAGTTTGTGAAGTCCTATGTTAACTAAATTAGGATTTGTGCCTTATCAGATTAGTATTTTTACTATTCCTATTGGGAAGGTGTTCCAGTACATTAATCCTCCCATTGCTACACATTGTCTTTTAATTTCCAGTTAAATTATAATTATGAACCATGTACATTCATTTCTTTCTGTTTACATCAGTGAAAGCAAGAGGGAAATTAATGCCTATGACAGACTAGCTAACACCCTGGTAGCTAGGAGACTCACGCCTGATCAGGCCAGGAATCTGAGTACGAGTTGTCACATTTTATGCAAACACTGTAGCCTCTGGGGCAGCAGCTTTCCTAGGGCAGGCATCCCCAGCTACCAGCTCCAGTCCTAGTCCCACCAAATTCTGCCTCGGACTCAAAATTTCTGCGTTGTTGAAAGTTTTATTGAAGCTGGAATATTTCAGGTAAAAAAACAGTTGTGGTTCTGATGAAGTGCCACTTTCCAACACACATATAAACCATTTCAACAAATAATTCCTGACCACATTTATTACATAACTAAATTTTTAAAGGTACCTCAGAGAATAAGTGAAACAGAGTCCAGATATGTTTTCTGAGAGATCTCCTAGCTTCCTCATTTTACTGTGGTTATATTCCCAAGTAGTATGCACCATTCTATGGGCTGTGATTTGCCGAGCAACTGAAAGCATTTTCGTTTACACTGTTATTTTTAACCAGTCCATATAAGCAAGTTCAAACATTGCTGCCATCTTTTGACTGAAGTAGATTTAGCTCCCTAAGGGGCAGGGAAACATTGGGATCATAACCAACAAATACGTGCACTAGGCAAACAAATATTATTTAAGCAAAGAAGAAAGCACATCTCTTTTTAATAAGGAAGAACCAGAAGATGGTAAAGGCCCTATTAACTTCACACACCAGCTTCGACCAGATACTGGGTTGGGTCTAGCGCTGAATTTTCCTCACATCATTTTCAGTCATCAAGTAAAAATGAGAGTGAGATACCCCCTCCTAGGACACCAGATTGGGTACCTGGAGAGAAAAACATCTGTCCCTTTTCCAGAACTGCTCACAGCTACTTTTCTCAAGAGCAAGAGGCGTGTGGGAAGGACAGTGACCTTGTCAGGGTAGGACCCAAAAGCATAGTCCAGCCCCAAAAGGCCTGCTGAGCTACTGGAGAAGTGATGATTGATTTCAACGGAAATTTCTAAGTCTTCAAGGACTAAGGATTATTTCCTCTTTGCTAAAGGTCAGCTTTTACTCAAACTATTTGCAATGAGCTGCATTTAGTAGTGTGAGCACGCATACCTCAAGCGCATACAAGAGCAAACAGAAGTAGATAGTGCGAACACTTCACTGAGACAACAAGCAACTTTCAGCTAAGCAGTTACAAAGGTCTTATGTAGTAATTGCCCTTTAAACAAGCTTACACCATGATCAGGGAACGTCAAATCTGGGAGGAAGTTTATTTTTGCAAGCTGCTGAATGTGATATGATTGAATGAATGTGATCATAAATCTTAAATCTGCTGACTTTCGTGGAAGCTTTTGGAAACTATGAAACATGCAATTGTTTCAGTGAGGGGTTTGCTGAAAAATGCCTGATGGTTATCTTTAATTTATTGGTTTACCTAAACAAGAGAGGTTGAATAGCTGTTGGATAGATATTTTGCAGGGAAATACCTGGTTGTGCCTGCACCATTCATCTACACTTTCCAGGTCTCCTCAAAGCTCAACAAAAAAAGCTGCTCTGAGCCTCAGTGAGCTACCTGGATAACAGTAAGGGATTTAAATGCAGTAAAAAAGATCCTGTGAGGAACGTCTGCAAGTATGGAGTTAAAATAAGCCCACTGCCTGGTCCAAAAACCACACAATGAATGATAGCTTTGGCTCATCACTAGACAAGCAATTTAGTGCTTCTCTCTGACTCCCAACATCACTTAAATGGTGACTGCAAGAGCGTAAGTGTCTTGAGCTTTTTGTACTTTAATGGCAGTCTCATACAAAGGAAAAGGGGATTCAAGACTGAGGAGAAAGGGACAGATGATCTAAAGGGCATCTAGGACTTTTTTTTCCCCATGCATATTACAGGATTTCTCTTCAGTGTTACTCCTGAAATATTTTTTTTTTCCTCAAGGATAAAATTCACCTCAGCAGAAAGAGTTAGTGGATGAAAATAATACAACCTCTCAAATCTGCATAAGTCCAAAGGGTTAAATTTTATCTTCACCTTTAATTATTCCTATTATCAATTAATCCAGAGAAATAACAACCACTAACCTATCCTTATCTGACATTAGCATGTACTGAGCTTAATGTGCTTTATAAGCATGAGATTTGGCTCACAGCTGCTGTGGAACAGGCAATCTGGTTTTGCGCTCCTTTTACTGACAGAGAAATTAAAATAAAAGGGATATTGTGCACCTGCTGATAATCACCCAAAATTCCAAAGAAACATTGTCAGAGATCTCAGAAGAGAAGGACAGCTGGAAAAGGGAAGGACTGTAAAGGTAAGAGAGTGGGTTTTGATCCACCTCCCCAAAAGTGTGCTAAGGATGCTGGGATAAGCAGAGAAAAAGACATGTCACAATGGATCATTTCTAATTTTTTTCCAGAGAGCAGTCAGGCTGGGAAACCACACTCTTCTTTTCAGCAGGGAGAAAAAAAAAAAAAAAAAAAAAAAAAAGAAAAGAAAAGAAAAAGGTCAGTTCTGATTAAAGCAAATGAGTAGAAACTTGAATTTCATTTCAGATTAAATTCTTTTTTTCTTTACAGATGAAGATGATGCTTAGCTGTATTGTAAATCTGTTGTAACATATGAGAAAACTCATTAGGTTAAGGATGCCGATGGCAGTTTCTATAGGAAGCATCATGCAAGGGACCATATCACTATTACCATGTCTGATCAATTTCAAGCCTCCAGCCCAACAACAGGAGGGTCATATGAGGATGTTGACAGTATCAGCCCAGGACAAGAACTGAATGGATGCCTCAGGATTTGTAGTGACAGGCTTTTTCCTATTTGGTCATTACATCTATAGCATTCAGTGACATTTAAATACGGGTAGAAAAGACCCTTCTCAAGACAAATAAACTGTTACTTCTTGGACAACTCTTATTATCAGTTCTAATCCAAAATAAACAATTATTTCTAGTATCTTCTAATGTTATTCCCAAATGGCATTTTATGAACTTTGGTATAAATTCTATTATTTTCAGTGCAGGACAGCAATGAATTCAAATTAAATGCATATTCAATATATCATTTTATAATGTGACCAAAACAATATGTTGGAGTTAGTCATACTAGTTCTTATGAAGTGACCTAAAACTTTGTCCAGAATTTGTAACTTCTATAAATTGTCAGTGGTAGAAGTCAACTGAAAAGTATGAAACAATTGAATGCTTTTGTTAAACACATTTAACACTATATTTTTCATTTCTTGCAAACAATCATGGCCATAAATTTCATGCAGGAGACATTATTTCCCACACAGTACAGAAATTACCCCTGGGACTTCATTTTACTCCAGACAAAGCACGAATTCTTTTGCAGTGTATGTGAATATCTGTATGTGAGAGTGCTGTTTATAATGCAATAGATTATTTAGCCTCCTGCAGTTTACAAATAATAGACGGAAGTTCTCACTGCTTCGCTAGAATGGTAGTTTTCTGAAGTACAGAAGTAAATCTATCTACAATTTGAAGTAGGGGCAAGCATTTCATTAATTACTTTTGTCAGACCAGGACCACGGATATTGTGTGTGTGTGTATGTGTGTGAAAAAAGGTGCTATGTAATATAAGTGTCTTGATAATGAAATAAAATGATCCTACATGGTAAAGAGATTATGGCTGAGACAAGAAGTTTATTTAATATAATGGTTATAAGTGTATTTCAGTATTGACGCTACAGGTGTAAGATGTAAGCCATCGTAAAGAAATAAACAAGTTGCTCAGTTTTTTCTGCCTCTCACTCACTGCCACCTATGGCAAAGATCCTTATTAAAATACGGTATTATTTTGCTAAAGCCAGGAACTGGGTTGCAGGGTTCATTTTCTGGCTCTGTCACAGGGTTAATCAGTGACTATCATAACTCCATTGGCAAAATGGTGACATTAGCACTTCCTCCCCTCTTTCTCTTTTTTGTTTAGATTGCCAGCTCTTCCCAGAAGCCTCTCCCTTAGAAATGGCCTTCTGTTAACATATGTGGAATTTCTTTTACACAGCTGAGAGAAATGGGGAACAACAGACCACGGTTAGGATGAAACTCTGTAAATATAGAGAATTTTTCCTAACTTCTCTTGCTCACCAATCAGAACACAAAAAAATAATGCAAAGACCTGTGCAAATGCTACTATGGATAAAATAATAATGATAATAAGAAAGGAACAGTTTTCCAGGGAGTAATTACAAAAATTAAAATAATGTGCCAATTCTAATATATCTTCAACAGCAAAAAATGTTCAGATGAAACATTACAGCTTCTTACAGTTTAGTATCCCTGTTTGCCTTTTTTAAAGAAAGCATATAGTTTGAACTTCATAATTTTGATTCCTTTTGTGCCACCACTATTTTAAATAATCTTATATTACATACAATACTGTGTTTAAACAATGAATCACAAAGAAATGTGAAAATTGTCAGATTTCTGGTCATTTTTGGAATTTCTAAAATTTTAATTTCTCACCAGAAATTCTGTTTACTGACCAACCTTATAACTTAACTTTTTGGTCCGTGGTGACCATATAATGGGAAAATTCCAGGAAGTCATAATGGGCAAGGTGAAAAGGGAGAGAAGATTAACAACACAATGCACAAAAAGGTCACAAAAAAACCTACAATATAAATATATTGGGACTTATGCAAATTGCCTGGATAACTGTCACTAATTCTTTCTGTTAAAGGCCTAGCGTGGAAATCTTAGAATAGTGTCAGAATATCCTTCTGTGTGTCCTTGAAGGTTCTTGATAAAGAACACAAACATGGTGTGGAGGGAAAACAACATCTTGCAAAACTTGCTAATTGTACATTAACGTTACCATTTTTTCACATTGGTGTGACCACTGTGTTATCACCTACCCTAGTCAGATAAAAATTTTCCCAGGACATTGCTGCAACAAGGAATTACAGAAATGATGAAGGCACAGTCATAAATCCAGGCAGGGAACAAGATTATGCTCCCTCCCCATTGGCTATCAGAACCAACTGCTGACACAGATGTAATGTAAACTGTGGCTTTGTCACACATATTTTTAAGATGTAACGTCCTGGTCAAAGCAGGATACAGATTTTTTTATCTTAAAAAAAAGAGTCAAGAACACTGACCTTAAAGATCAGATCAAGTATAAAGTGGCCTAAAATAACAAACAAAATGTATGTCATATCTACAAGATTCATTCCTCAAGTTTATACATGAAATTTGTGAACAACTCTGGAGAGGTCAATGCTACAATATACTATTGAGAATCCAGATGCCAAAAAACTGCCAGAGCAAGTCTGAATGCTCAGCACCTTCCAGGATCGCTCTGAAGAAAAAAAAAAAATATCCAGAATGCCCCATTAGATTAAATCAAAGGTCTTAATATGGATGACTGTATGCAGCTCTATCTTCATTTTAATAGACTTATTTCTGGAGCAAGAAAGACTTATGCTCAGTTGAAGAGGGCCAGGTTAGGAAACAAACAAACTGGGCATACACACGTCCATAGGACCCGATGGGGTACAGCCATGAGCGCCGAGAGCGCCTCTTGATGTCATTGCTTGATTATCTTTGAAAAGTTACAGCAATTGGAAGATGTTCCCAAGGAATGGAAGAAATCAAATGTCCCCTCTGTCTTCAACAAGGGCAAGAAGAAGGATTCAAGGAACTACAAGCTGGTCAGTCTCACCTCCATCCATGTGAAGGTAATGGAGCAAACAATCCTGGAAACCATTTTTCAGACACATGAAGGTTATCAGGAGCAGTCCGCATGGATTTACAAAGGGGAAATCATGCCTGACCGACCTGGTAGCTTGACTAGCTTGGTGGATGACAGGAGAGCAATGGATGATGTTACCTCAACTTTAGTGAGGCTTTTGATGCTCTCTCAAATAACAACCCACAGATAAACTAATTACAGCTTACATAAGTGACAGTGAGGTGGATTGAAAACTGGCTAAAATGCTGAGCCCAGAAGAGTGTAATCAGCCACAGAAAGTCCAGATGGAAGCCAACCACTAGCGGTGTATCTCAGGGGTCAATACCATGTCCTTGCCATTTAACCTCTTCTTTAATGACCTGGACAATGGGACAGAGTATACCTGCAGTGAGTTTTCAGATGATATGGGGAGTAGAGGAGTGAGTGATACATGAGATGGTTATATTGCAGTACAGAGGGACCTGGACAGGCTGGAGAAACAGGCCAACAGGAATCTCATGATTCTCAGTCTTCCCTCAATATAGGCAAGTGACAAGTCCTGCATCTGGGGAGGAATAACCCCAGGCACCAGTACATGGAATGAAGAACGTTAAACCAGACTGCTTCTCAGTAGTGCCCAGTGACAGGACAAGAGGCAATGGGCACAAACTCACACACATGAAATTCCATCTTCATATAAGAAAACACTTCTTTCCTGTGAGAGTGATCAAACACTGGAATATGTTGTCAATAGTAGCTATGGAGTCTCCATCCTCGGAGATACTGAAAACCTGACTGGGTATGGTCCTGGGCAGCCTGCTCCAGGTGACCCTGCTTGAGCAGGGGCTTTGGGTGAGATGATCTGAAAAGGTCCTTTCTAACCTTAATGAGTCTGTGACTCTCTGATTTCCAATTAGCTTGAATGTAAATAAATCCCGCCCCAAAAAACAAATAAACAATCAACAACAAAAACCTCAGATGATACAGGAGAGTAATAAAACCCTTGACAACATGTTCTGCTTCTAAATTGTCTGTTAGACCCAGGTAAGTAATGTCTATTTCCTATAAATGCTTCCTTGATATTTTTTTTTTTCCAACCAGCCTGGTGACCCTCCCATATTCGACTTCTAAGTAAAATTGTGCATCTGCATTTCATTAGTGCAAATTTTAATCTCAAGCTTAAACACTAACAGAAAACAAATTTTAGATCTTGCTTCTGCAAGCAGTTTCTTTAGAAACATAGGATCAGAATTAAGTTTGTATAGTCAGGGATATATAGGTCTTACAGATTGTGATAAATCGTAATCCGTAAACACAGCTTGAATTCCAGCCCTTTAAGATTAAAAAAGCTGACATAGAGAAAATAAAACTCAGTAGACAAGGCTTTCTATGCCTTCAGGAAAGAACTCCATAGGAGCTGCTTTATATATTACTTATACCTTATAAAGCTGCAGAAGCATTAATTAATTAATATCTGCTGCCATATTAGGCACAAAGGAAATATTCTTATGCATATTATTGTACAGTTATCATACCTACAAAAGTTAGGTGACTCACCCCACCTATACACAAAACAATGGCAAATCTGCACTGGGCACTCAGGAACATCTAATGTCTAGTCTAGTAAGTCACATCTATATATTTTGAACTTCATTAATGAATCAGCATTATGATCACTGAATAATAAAGACCGGACTGCAATATCCGTAACTGCAGTGTTCTCAACTCCTTAACTATAATCAAAGCTCAAAGGCCTTTCCAAAATCTACATTCACTATAAAGTATACTTGTCAGCTAGTTGGTTGAGTTAGGCAAAATTTTTCCCCATAAAGCGAAAATTCCCATTTTCAAGATTTACGACGCACTTACACAGTGATAAGATTTGTGCTAACCCACTGCACAGGAGTGTATTTCCCTTGTTGAACTCAAGGGCATGTGTTATATTTCAGAAATCCTAAGTCTGTGGTGGATTCAATAAAAGGCCTTACCTCTTGAAATCAGTGGCAACAGAAAGAAAGAGATAGGTTTTTTTTTTAGGCAACGTGTGTTACTTAGAGAAAAATCACATTCAAACATGTTGCAGAAAAATGGGAGAGAAGATAAATAATGCTTTTTTTCATTGGAAATTCCTTGGTATGAATATGAATGGTGTGGCAAAGACACAGGCATATGAAAAGAAGCAGTGCATGGCAAGTTATTAAGACTTTTAGATCAAGGAGTGCAAGCTCTGTATCAGTCACCCCACAGCCTCTTTCAAGTGATACCAGAACTGGCTGTGTGCTGCATATCTGCTTCACATTCCACACACATAAAAATTCAGGGTGCAGGAAACAAGAGTCACAACGAGAGAAAGGCACAATGTTCAAGGATTTCATTTGGTTTATGTTGATTTGATTTACACAAGGAAATACAAAACCACAACTGCTCATCAGTTCACAAATGAAATAAGCACTAAACCTAAACCGCTGCTTTGTCAAGGGTAGAAGATATTGGCACAAGGGCACAGTAGTTTCACAGTACAAAAAATTCGGAATAGAACTGGTAATTTTACAAAGGTCTTACTTGTTTGCATTGGGTAATTCATATTCCAAATAGTGACTATGCAGAAAGACACACACCTTCTGTCTTCATAGATTTTCTACGATGAGACAAAGGCAACAGACTGTAACATGCTATAGATTTCTGGGTAGAAAGCATTAACTAGTACCATTGAGTCAGAATAATTAACACAGAAATTCTTACTAAGGCCGGTGAGACAAACAGGGTTGTTGCCAATACACTTGTCCCATTCATTCCCGAACAGCATATAGTCTACTTAGTGAAATAATACTCTAAAAAGATCAAGTTTTAAAATGTAGCCTCTAATTCACTTACCATACTTTTTGTTTAAAAAAAAGGAAAGTGGAAAAGTGCACATGATTGCTTGCTCATTTTTGTGTAACTGAGTATTCAGGCTGATGTACTACACAGCAAAAAGAATCAGGAATTGCTTATAGTGATTTATATTTACACAGAAAGAAATAGTTAATCGGTACCATTTATCTTGTAGGAGAGAACAGTTAATTGTACATGTAATTGTAAACCAACACAAACCTCTATTGTGTTCAGCTATAACAAAGTGTATAAAAAACACACCACAAAGTTCAGGGAAAGACGTCAGCAGAACCACAGAGGTGTTATGTGCAATAGATCTGAAAATCAGGGAGGCTGGGAGCAGAAAGCAGGACCTTATACCACAGGCGTAAGCACGCACTGAAGGCATGCTCTTTCCCAAGACCTTGTTATAGCCCAACTTTTAATGCACACAGCAGTACAGCTAGCTGGTCAGAACTGATATAAAGTGCAAGGAAATTTGAAATATATTGTAGAAATGTGATTAATAGATTTCCCACAGACAGGGCAAAATTCTGAATGCATGTGTTGCTTCAAAAAGGAAATAAATGGAACTTCAGGGACCATCCTAGGACGTTTTGCCAGTGAGTATCTAAAAAGGCACTAAAAAAATCCTTTCCTTCATCTTGCAGAATTGCAAGTGTTAGAACTACATGGGTCAGGTACAGTTTGTCTCATCACTAAATTTTTTCAAACCTTGAGTTCAGTTTTTCTTGCTTTATTAAGTAAATCACGTTTACTTAATTTGTAATATACTTAGCCTTTTTCTTTGAAAGATGCCAGTGTTTCTCTAACAATTATGATGCTTAACAACATCTCTTAGAAGGGTGTAGCTAAGTATCCCAGTTCTACAGATCTGTAAGCTTAAACAAAGTAAAAACAGGGCCATGTCATTAGCAAGAAGCAGGGGCTGAGTCCTGCAGAGATGAAAATAGACCCCAAGAACCAGACCTCTCAGTCTGAGTTCTAACATAATGATAATCAATGCTGGCAGTCTGCAGACTATTTCTAAAGAATACAAAATAGTCACAAATAATTACAAATATGCTGCTGGTTGGTCTAAATTCTGCAGGTTTCTACCTCCACCAATCAACGTAAATTTTATAAGCTGACAGGTTGAAGAAGGTTGAAAAACAGTTAGTTCCTTTTTGACCTTGCAACTTATTGTGTTTAGTTTAGATCTTTGTTATTCATCTTCACAGCAAAGCTGAAGCCACCCTGTTGAACTGCTTAACTTCTAGGTTTTGCAGAAAGTTTTATTTTTAGGAGCAGATATGAAGCCACATATAAAACTGAAGTAAGTAAAGACCTTTGAAGCACATAAAGATAAATCCTTCAGAATGACTATGTTTATTGACCAGGAGAGAGAGACTTTCAGGATGAATCCTGGTCAGTTGGTGAAAAATACACTCATTGCACAGCGTAACTTGTGGTTGGAGGGACCTGGACTGAAGGATGTCCTATATTTGTCCTCTCAGATGCGCAGAGACAAGAAGATCAACTGCTTGCTGAGAGAGAGGTAGGAAGAGTCACAGTTCAATAGTGACTGTGACAACAGTTCTTCAAGACCTGTGTTTACAGATGGTTGTACAAGCCGCACAAGTGTACTTATAAGCAGGGAATACTTTTACAAGCTAAGAAGCCTTAAAATTTTATCATTTACTCCTGCTTTGATATCGCATAGGTTCATACAAATGTAACATGCGTCCCATTTAAGGTCCCTTTGAACTGCCAAGACCGGACTGAGAGGACTAGAGGAAGAATCAGGCTCCAAATGTTAGCTTGGATTTCAATAAACATTTAACTAGTTAAGAGTATATTACCCTGTAAAGAAAAGGTGTGAATAGTTCATGGGAACACTCCCAAACTGGGTTTAGACCAGCTCCTTCCAGTATTGATAACAATGTAGCCCTGGGAGCATAAAGCCAAGTTTCTTCAGCAGGTTATGTGGGCTGTGCAGAGCTCTACATTATCACTCCCAAAGCATTTGGTTTAAAGCCAGGTAAGTCTAAATGAGGTACATTTACATCTGACTACAGTACAGACACTTAACAGCATAGAGGAGAAACATAACCTGTATAATTCAGTATGTTCAAAGAAACTCAAACTCCCAAGGAAATGTACAATAGTGTCTTTCACGGTGAAAGTGTTGATGCTCTCACAGTGTAGGAGCTTGTAAAAGAAAGCATGCGGGTCAAAGATCAGAAAAAAAATCTCTACCCATGTTAGCCTCAATGATAAATCCTCTAGCTCAAAGCCCTACTGAAATCATGGATAAATTACTTTGTTAAATTGAAATTACTGTTGGACATGGTGGTCAATTATTCCCCAGATTCCCAGTGGAATAAAGTTTTCCAGTGAAACTGCTATTTCTACAACAGAGATGTTAGAAATGTGCATTATGCAGTTTAAATGCTATTGAAATTGATGCCAAGAAAAACAGTTGTGACTGGCTGACGTTGGAGATAATTTGGCAAGTTACCGAAAAGTTTTACTGTACACCCCAATTTATTGCTGTGTCTACAAAACTATCCCATAAGCCAAAAGCTATGTTAAACTGTAACAACTTTATATTTTGTGCAGAAGAAGAAAAGGTGACAAGGAAACAGAACATTTTTCAGTGTTAAAGCATATGATGAGAAACTGTTTTCTACCCGAGTATAACCATTGGAATGCTTTTGTGGTAGAGAACTTTTTGTTTTGGTAAGTTTTAAAGCCTGTAGGTCATCTGGAGACTGTTTCCAGCTCAGGAAGTTTTTGAGCATGTGGTTAGACCACAAAGTGATCTAAAACGCTTTAAGAAAATGTGGTTTCTTTTTCCTCCTAAATTTCTTTATGTCACATTTGTCAACAAACACATCACTGCACAAATGGCATGTGATCCCACAGCAAACTGCCTGTAGGAGTGGAGAGTGCCTGTCAAGCTCATCAAAGACTCTCCTCAGCCACATACTCTTCTTGATGACCAATGCGTCCCTTATCATGAACTTACATCAACTTCACTACCACACTGCTCTGAAACAATGTTATTAACGTGACGGTTGCCAATGCAAAGAAGACAGGACATTGTTTCATGAAGCTCAAAACTTAGGCTCTGTAACTCTTCCACCAGCAGTGAGACCACAACCTCATGAATTGTTTCATGAATACAAGGACAAGTAGAATATTTGGAACTGCAGACAGTGAGATAGGAATTTTTTATCCCTTGACTGAAACACCTGAATTGCTCTAGGAAAGGCTATCAGCATGTTAAGATTTATAAGGAGCAGAAAGCACAACTTGGACTTCAGACACCTTCTATAGTCACTATCCCTGGTGAAAATCCATTTTGCTAAACTCAGCTATTTCAAATTATGAGCAGAGCTTCAAAAAATTATGGGATTGAAAAAATGGTAAGACTGTAAGAAAAACATCATTGAATACTGAGGTCATGGAAGTTGGCATTACTAGTGTTGATGTACTGCTTTCAGTCTGAGGAAGGGCAGGCTGAGTGAAGGAATACATGTCCCTGTTGGCCTGATCACCATCTGGTTCAGCTTCTGAGACAAACTCTTCTTTCCAAGTAGCTCCTCAAATTTGGAAAAAAACCCCAATTTAAAACAAGTCGTAATTGAACCATAACATTAAAACTAGTGATGTTATACCTCTAAGCATAAATAGGGTTTTTTTCCCAATAACAGATAAACAGAATAATGTTAATTTGTGCTTGCATATCTATTCATACCTACGAGGAGTTATATTTCTGCTTCTCATAATGACTCAAATTAAGGATAGATTCACACTATAAAATGTCACCTAATTCTCTCCATTATACAAATTTCATTAGGATGATGTAACTTACCAAACTAAGTTGTCCACACAATCCAAATATAGAGTATTAAAATTTTGCTTATTTGAAACAAAGAGGCAATAAACCACCACCAAATCACAGAAAATACAGACACTGAGTACACAAATGTATTTTACATCTAACCAGCTGTATAATAATTTGATGGATCCCAGATGCTGCCGAAAAGCAAGGCAAGAGCATAACTATGCAATTTATTTGAAACAGATATATATTATTTAAATTTATGCCTGTAATAACAATGTGATGGACAGGACATGAGTCTCAGTTTACTACATACACCAGAAACCATAGCCCTGTCAGTAGGCCACGTCACTGGTCAAAAATGAAAGGTACTGTAATATTTACTGTGAGAAAGTAAGACTTTCCCAGATAGCCTACATGAAAAAAAAAACCCACCACCTTTTTTTCTTCTAAAGTACATCAATTATAAAGAGTCCTGAAGGAGGAGCTGAACTCCTGCGTTCACTCAGGACGCTCTGAGAACTTTCACAGAGTCATCTTCACATTGGAGCTATGTAAACAAATAAAATCCATAAACCACTTCAGACCTGACAGAGCTATATGGAACAGAAAAAGGTATGAGGAAGGTTGGTCAAAGATTCATTCACACTGAAAGCCTAAAGTAGCAGCGATAAGGCAGGGCACAGTAAACAGGGGAACACAGAGAGTGGGAATGGGGAACAAAGAACATCAGACCTGTCATCAGACCTGTGAGAAGGGAAAGGGTTCAGGTTTTCTCAAGGTGACAAAAACTCAGAGACCCCTGCCATGTTCTCTAGCTACAGCATGAAATGGATTTACAGAAAGACCAGGCTTTTCTAGTATTTTTTCTTTACACGAACTCATTTGTGTTGCAATGTATTTGCCTGTAGAATGTACTGCTATTTGCAACGTCCAGCAGCTTTATCAAGAAGTGGGAAAGAAAAGGGAAAGAGAAATTGAGATTTTGTGCTACATGTCTGCAAAGAGTCCATTGCTTTGTTTTTTTAACAGTTAGGAAGAAAAAGATACAGCTAGGGGAAACCTTGCTAAGTCTGTCTTATCTTTTGTTTCATGCAGCAACAAAAATGAGGGGTCTTTTCTCCTTTAGTCTATTTATCCTGCTTTTGGATTTGTGCTGAAGAAGTGTTGATAATACAGGGATGTCTTAGTTACTGCTGAGCCGTGCTTACACAGCGTCAAGGCCTTTTCTGCTTCTCACATCACCCCACCAGTGAGTAAGCTGGGAGTGCACAAGAAGCAGGGAAAAGATACAGCTGGGACAGCTGACCCCAACTGACCAAAAGGATATTCCTTACCATATGATGTCATGCTCAGCAGTAAAAGCTGGGCAAAGAAGAAGAAAGGGTTGGATATTCATAGTTACAGCATTTGTGTTCCTAAGTATCCATTACGTGTGATGGAACCCTGCTTTTCCTGGAGATGGCTGAACATCTGTCCGATGATGGGAAGTAGTGAATGAATTCCTTGTTTTGCTTTGCATGTGCAGCTTTTGCTTTACCTATTAAACCCATGAGTTTTCTCACTTTCTCACTTTTACCCTTCCAATTCTCTCCCCCATCCCACTGCAGGGGAGTGAGCGAGCAGCTGTGTGGTGCTTAGTTGCCAGCTGAAGTTAAACCACGACCGGTCTTCTCTCCTTTAACCTATTTTATTAAATTAAATTATATCATATGACATTGAATCTAATACTATGTCTCATTTGGGAATCCCTGAGTGGAACAACGTGCTTTTAGCTGTGCTTCTAAGCAGATACCTGCGGTCTTGTCATTTCCTCAAGTGCAGCTCACAGATGTTCTCAAGCTATCTTCAACCCATTGCATCACATTTGGCATTGGGACAGCTACAGAAGTCATCATGCCCAGCCTCCCACTTGCTTCTCTGCCAGACATTACCTTAATCCCAACAAGCAGGAGGCTGAATGGGACATGCATTGTACCACTGGAGTCCGAGACTTATTAACTGAAAATCATAAATTATGTTGATAGTCAAAAAGCAAATTACACACATTCAGGAGTTGCTGCATGTCACATTCGGAGTTCCCTTCTGAAGGAGTATGTGGAAGAAAGGCCATGGGCACCTACTGCTGGAAACCCCTGCAACCACCCCTGCCAAGCTACCACCTTAAAAACCAGCAGCTCAGGGAGTACTCTTCATGCTGCTGAAGAGGTGAAGAATTTGAATGCAACCTCCAGGCCTGCCTGAGATACTGGGTAAGTACTCAAGCAGCTGGCACACACCTGGCTCTGCACCATCACCACTGTATTGCTTGCACTGCTATGGAGTTTGACTAGGTTAGGGTAGCACTGAATACAGGAACATTACAGCTTGATGGGCAGAAAACTTAAAAACACAGAAGACATACAAAGTGTAGGTCTTATAAAAAAGGGAGAGTAGACACTATGGTATGTCACATGGGAAGTACCAGAAATTCAAGTAACACATAAGCACAGTCACTTTTCATCATGGTTCACAGGGGACAGAAAGACTAAAGGTGTTCAACAAGTTTCCACTAATTGTCCCAGCATCAACTGCTACTGCTGTGCAAAACACCACAAATCTCCCCTTCCAGTGATGCCTGGAGATCAAAATTCCTCCCTGACCTCTGTGTACCTTCTCAAGAGCTGTTCAAACTATGGGTTATCAATAAAAAGAAAAAGGGGTAAAAAAAAAAAAGGAAATGTAGAAGTGCAAATGTAGGAAACTTTAAAAAACAAATTCAGTTGAAA
Organism: Ibycter americanus; assembly: GCA_035590275.1. NCBI lineage: Eukaryota > Metazoa > Chordata > Aves > Falconiformes > Falconidae > Ibycter > Ibycter americanus. Next base: position 20,370,516 of record JAVJGI010000060.1, read on the forward strand.
TATAAAAATTCAAAACATATGGAAATACCAGTGATTACTCATCAGTGCTGCATTTTCTTGTTTACAGGGTTTGCTAAAAAGTCTCTAGGTCTAGTTGCAGAAGTCACCTTCAAAAGGTATAATTTATAGCCTGCTAATATAGGCTAAAGTATGTACATGTGTGTTTATGTGTATATTTATAAGGTAATTTTGATTGAGAATTTAAATGAAACTTGATACAACAAAAATACAGAAATTTTTCCATAACCCAGGCCTCAGTGATTCTTCCATCTTTTATGATTGTCATTTTAGCTGGAAAACTCGTATCATCTATTCTGTCATAATTAACTAGATAGATCATTAGTTACTTCACTTTGTTCCAATAAGTACTCTGTACACCATTTCTAAAATCAAACCATTTTAAAAGCAAAGCTTTTCTAGACCTAAACCTGGCTGCAGACTCACTCTGAGGCTGTCACAGGAGATTCTCTGCCACAGGGTCCAAAACCTCATTCACAGTGCTTATCACATCAGCAGGATTACACGTATTTGTTATGTTACACACACGGCTAAGTCTTTTGTAGAATGTGCAAATCCAACATTAAACCTTCCATGAGATGTGAAGAAAAAAGACCTTTTCTCAGGTGAGAATGATAAAATAGATGGATTAGCTAAAAGGATTAGTGGCAGTCTATTATATATCCTACTAGCCTAGTTTAATCACTTATTCACGCTACCATTCTTAAAAAAAACCAAAAAAACCCCAAAAAAACCCTCTTTCCAGAAATGATTAATTTTGAGGCTATGTATAAAGTCTTCAATGGAGAAGGAAATATTTGTGTATCATGCTCCACTTTTATTGGAATTCTAGCCATGAAATATAAGACCTGCTTTAATTCAGCCAGTGCACAGACACTAACCTTACTGGGAAGGATTAAGCTGGCCATTTAAGAATACGGTGTGGGGCTTTTACAGTTTTCTTTATATCATGGCATTCAGTTTAGTTCCGTATATATGTAATTTTAAGGAGCTTTATTGTTGCAGAGTTGGATCTAGAATATAAAGCGCTGGTGGCTTTTATGGGCCTGTCTGGACTATCCAAACAAAAAAATCCCTGTAGTAGGCAAGTTTGAATTTTAATGAATAAGCCAGCATACATATGTCACACAGCTCTGTGCTGAATGGACTCATAAGTGTTTCAATGTGTTACCACTGGCTAAATTCTGAGGAAAGATGGAGTGGTTGAGACATGTGCTTTAGATCAGGATGATGTGCGTTTTCTTCTCACATCTACGGTAGCTTGTTCTGGCCACAGTACTGTGTGTAGAATACAGAGGACTGGGAAACCAAGATGGCCAAAAATCTAACTATATCTAAAGACTGTATTTCACAGTAATTTTTGCCTTTTATTCCACACTCTTAAATTCTGAGAAATAACTGATGAAAATGTTCTTTTCAGATGCTGCAACCAAATGATCTCAAATGAAAACTAATGTCCATACACTGCATGTCCCATCCATCTTTCTCTTTCAAATGCCAGGTCATCTCTTGGTCCTTGGTGTTCTTTCTACAGTAAAGCTTCAGCAAATCAAATAAGTTAAAATCCCAGTATTTTTTTGTTTTGCAGGTTTTTAGAAGTACACACAGACATATTTCTGGCATCTACAAAAATACTGTTTGCTATATATCCACGAAATTAGATACCTATGAAAATAACGATCCCCAACTTGAACATCTATGGTTTTGTTACAGAAAAAACTGTGTTTTCTGCCTTCCTGAGCACTTCATTTTTTCCTTCCTTCCCTTGCTCTCTCTCCCCATTCCCTAATATGATACCTCACCTATTGCACATCTGATTCTGGACTACTAAACCTGTGCACATGCACATGCATGCACATGCATTTTCATTGTTCATAAAGGAATGATTTTCTTTATATAAACAGGTCTGAGAATATGAAGTGTCTCTCACAACTGATCCTGTGTCCTGACTGCTGTGGCTTTTCAAGCATGGTCACCAGCCAAACCCAGAGATCATATTGTAGTTTTGTGAGGTTAATAGTTTTTAATTCTTGTCTGCAGCTGACACGTTCTCCTGAGCTACAGAAAATGCTGTATGTAGGTAAACCTGAGAAGAAAACAGGTCAAGTGCCAATGTTTTTTAAAGCAACAGGAAAGAAACACTCTGTCAGGATTTCCATGAAAAAGTAAAAATCCAAGCACATATATATTAAAAAAAAAAGGTCTGTTTTTGTTCAGATTTCTCTGATTCTAATCCTATAGCAAAATATGCAAACTCGGCCTTATTTCCCTTTCATGTGGGCCAAACCTATTTCAAGAGCACACTTAACTCGGACCATTTAGACGCCAGGCTCACAGTCAGATTAATCTAAATGGACTGTCCTGGTTCCAGCCCACCACAGCAGTCCTTGGAGATGAATGAGCAATCAAGGAACAGGCTGCTGACTGGGCTGGAATTCAGGAGCCCCACACAGTGGCACCACTTGCTGGTTATGGCTAGGCTATGAGCTAACCAGCCTGGGACAGGTACAACCTCTGCAGAAAAGAATTCCTTCTTCATTCAGTTCTCCATTCACCGGGACGTCTCTTTTGTCTAGGAGGGCCAGCTGCTGCTGCCAAACCAGGTGCTGTCTACGAGCAGTCTCAGCATGGCTTTGCCATTACCAAGAGCAGCGCAGTGCTGGCAATCAACACATCACCCAGAGCTCTGGGGGGGAGTGGGCCAGAAGGAGCTGCCAAGGCAGACATGGCCAGCCTGCTGTGGAACACAGCTGCACGCCAGACACAGCCCCAGGGTGCAGCGATGAGGCCTCTCAGGAGTTAATATCATGCCTTGCTTGTGAAAATGTCCTCCAGATCATCCTCCTCATAGCTCAAGAAATGTGTTCTGTGGTCTTGATTGTAAGAAGATTTGGGCATGCATCTTGGAGGGTGTGGAAAGCTGGCTGTACCTGTGCAGATACTATCAACATGCATTAAAAGCTGGTTGTCCCAGAAATGGGCAAGGAGTTTCCTGAACTAGTTGCTAGTGAACTAGCTTTGGTATGATTAACAAGCCAGTTGCAACATTACACAACTTAACATGAGTTCATTTATCCTTTTAAGTCAATTCTTCTTATGTGGTCTCATCTCAGCATTAACTGGTTTTGATGGCAAATCTGCTTGCAGCCTCATTTTCCTCTGAAAGCAAGTCAGATACACATCCAACAAGTAGCTTACACTTGCACAACCATAGAAGCAAGCTGTCACGCTATGGATGTAAGTCAGGCTGAATAACTTAGGCGAGGGGGTACAAGAGATGATACGTATCTTAATAAGCAATCCATTGAACCCTAAGCACTGTACACATTAGTCTACGTGGGCCACACCATCTCTCTGTGCCACTATCTGTCATGCTAATTATTGGGGAAGACAAGAGAACGTATGTGAAAGATGTCGGCAACACGCATTTTTTCTCCTGCTATCAAGAGGGAGTAGAGTTTGAGAAAAACTTCAGGCGATACAGACTCAGCTCCCTGGACAGACCACGCAAGGTTGCCAGGGAAATTAACCGAAAAGAACACAGACGTGGGCTCACGAGGCTCACGAAACTTGCCTTCACTTGGTGATCAGGTTATTTTAAATCTCTCAGGAGAGTCCACTCCACTTAAATGTAGCATTCAGCGATACTCTGAGAGCAGTCACGTCTGGAACAGCAAGTAACATACACTTCCCTTTCCTTCCCGCTTTGAGATTTGTGATGCCTGTGACCTTCACGACAAAGCCATGCTCGTAGGCAGCAAGGGGGAGGAACAGGCAGACGCAGTGAGTTTCCCTGAACGACAGAAAGAGGTGAGCTCTGGCTCCGCTGAGTTACACAGCTCATTTTGCTGAAAGCCAGGTATGAGAAGTAACTTTCCAGAGGGTTATGGCAGGGGAAAAAGAAACATTTGTGGAAATCACTAGTCCTTCCTTACATGAACTTTTCTAGCAGCTCAGCTATCTCTGATTACAGGTGATGCACTCCGAACAGCTGTGGAGGGATTCACCTTGATCTTCTGGAAGAGACCCTTACTTGACAAGCAGTGGGGCAATGCCCCACCATTGCCACGGTTTCTGATGGTTACAAACTGGAAGCCATTTCCCTCCGATTGATTTTCTGGAGCTCAGACTTGCTCTGCTCATGTTCCTCACAACTGCGTCACTGGAAGCTGACCTCTAGATCCATTACAGGCTGCAGCTTCTGTCACTGGCAGCAATCAATGCCTGGGAAAGGCTGGTTTAGGGGAAGACTGTTCGGTGTTGTATATAAGTAATGTGCTGAAGCCAGAGTACAGCAGCTCTAGTCTGTCACGTAATACAGTCACCTTCCTTTCCCCTTTCCCCCCTTCAAAATCAGACTTTTATGTGCAATGGACTTTTCCACAAATATACCATAAGAAGAAGGGTAGTGAAATGATGCATGTACTTATTACAGGAGAGAGAATAGATCCAGACTTAGGAAGAGGAGGAATGAAAGGGGGGGTTATTTCCTTTTGTCTCTGTGAAAAGAGCATATCAGACCCAACCTAGGCTAGAAGAGCAACTTCAGGTGCATAACAGGGTTTCTGACACTGAAAAGGACTCCAGGACGTTATGAAGGAACTGGAGAAGATGGTGTTAAGAAGAGGAGATAAACATGATAGAAACTGGCTGTTAGTCAGTGCGTGAAAGCTTGTCGGCTAGATACCTTGCCCAAGATATCACTAACTGGGGGAGAAAGAGGTTGATGGTGAAGGCAAAACAGACGAAAGATGTCTGCCTGGCAATTCTGACCAGCCACGATATGCCCTCTTGGAAATGGAAATTTCATATTTGTCAGTGAATCACAGCTCTGCTCAAGGGACCTCTGCTCAGGGGACCTCTGCTGACAGGCCAGTTGCAGACAGACTGAAAAGCATACCGAGTTAAACAGGAAACTTGACTCAAACAAAGGATCCAAGAGCCAACACCACTACCTTCAGTTCAGACTAAATACAACCACAAAAAGGCAATGGCACATGCAGTGGTGGTTTATATATACCTCACGCTGGTGGGCTACAGGACAGCAGTACGGACAAAACCAAAGACAAGCACAAAGCAGCGACAGACAGCAGGCATAACCCAGTCTGAGCCACTGCCATGATGACCCCGAAACAGCCTCAGCCATCTGCTGATGTACTACCAGAGAATCATGAGAGGTGAAAAGCCCAAATACCCAACAGAATGTGCGCAGCTGCTACAAGATAAACAAGATGTTACTTTTAAAATGTCCAAGTAAATCTACTCTCATGTTGCATACTCAGTTGTTTAAAAGAAACCTGTATCAATTAATCCTATATCCCTCAGTGTACTTAGTTATAGAGGATGCCTCCAGCAGGCAGTATCTCGTAGCCTAAGTTAACAACAAGCTTTTCCAGAAAGGCCATGGTAGACAATCCAATCCACATGCACCCCTAACTAACCCAAATTTTCTTTCCACTCTACTGAACATTCAACACATACTGAATTTAAGTTCTGCAATAAATCAAGACAATTAAAAATAGCAGTTGCGTTTACATGTGAACAAGAATTTTGATATAATTATTCTGGAAGTTGGGAGTGGAACCAAGCAATCTGTCTAATTAGCTTTAAACTTACTCCCACTTTTTGGAGTCAGATTGGAAAGGATTTGAGGGATGTGAATTTCAGAAAGTGTTGCTCAAATACTTAAGCTTTAACACCAGTCTGAAAGTTCAATATGTGTCACAAACCGCTGTAATAATAATGATGGTGATAATAAAACTTTGACAGCAGCCATCTGCCCATTCCAGACAGTTGAATCATTTCCAGTGCTCCCCAAGAGCCAGCATTGACATGGATTTTTATACACTATATCACAGACAGTATATGCAGGGTCTACAGTCGAGACCTTTCTGTAATGACGTCAAAGAGGTTGTGCAGCCAGCTTTTAAAATTGCTGCAGGCTTGTCCTAATGACATTAGGATATAACAAATGAGGAAAGGAAGATATGTATATCAATGTTATAATAACAAGCAAGGACAGCACACTTAGCTCTGGAGGCAACGCTTAGGTTATCCTCCATAGACCTGCTCTTCAAAGTTTGCATCAGCGGAGGGGTTGGGGTGTGAATTCCATGACAAAGAGGCATAACTCGGCCGGAGGACTTTTTAGTGTGAAGCCTGGAAAAAAAGTAAAGAAAAAGTCATTGGAATTGTTAAGACAGAATTTAAACAAGAAACTGCAAAGAGAAGAGACATTATAGCAAGATGTTTCGGTTGTCTGTTTACAGAAAGTGTACTGTTAAGAACAGCCAGTAAGACACAGCTAAGGAGTTTTTCCCAAGGTAAACTAAAAATAAAATAATCAAACAAAACATTCAAAGAGCACTCATAGACCGCTGGCAGAGATGCATGAATCTGTTTCAGCTCTGGTTATAAGCTACATACAGCCACATCTATGGGTGACCACATCTACTGGTGACCACATCTGAGCTGGAGCTTTGCTGGTCCATAAAAGAGGGATGCAGGAGCCAGATATTTCCCTAGCACTCCCTAGAAACCTAAAAGCTGCATCTCTTCTCTTATGCACCTGATCTGTCAGCCCTCTGGATAAGCTGGGAAGCTCACGTCAGGTATTTATAAAAAGGGATGCAAGAAGGCCTGTTTCTTAGCAGAGGGCAGAGAACTAGCAGACTGTGAGTCCAGTTGCAGGTTTTATAGGAGTTAATGTAAACCAGGACAGTTTTAGGGAGCTTTGATGGACAATTTTGTATTTTTAAAGTCCAAACTAATAAGTGGTTGACAAATTTATAACAATAAGCATATCTGTATGCTGTGATGGGTGAAAAATCCAATCATACTGGATTTTTACCAGTACTTGTGAAACAAGGTATAGATGAGTTCCTACTTCAAGCACGTGCTTCGTTCATCGCATAAAATATAATTTATGAAATGTTGCCATTTACACTCAGTAAATACTCATATTCATGTAAGGGAGATTACTACTATTTGTATGAAATATGCTGATAATTCTGCATTAATTTCTTTATTTTTAAAATATCCTGTAATATAGCCATTCACACTACTAGCATGATGTGAACATTCAGAGTTTCTTTATGACCTTATTTAATTTTTCCATTATATTTTCACTCTGCTTAGCAGTACTTGCAGTACTCCAGATGTATCTCTCGGAATAGGTATACAGTTTAGCATAATTGCACTTATCTATAATTAGCAAAATTAAGAAGCTAAAATTTTATTCCCTGTACCTTTTATCTTATTTTCTGAAAATCATTAAAAAGATCACCAATGAGAAACCCATTTAAGTGTTACGTTTGGTAATGTTTTCAATATTTGTTTGTAATGACATCTGACTGTATCATAAAAAGCACGCTTTTAAAAGTATTTTTAGTAACTGTGGATTGGTAGTCTTGAAAGAAGCATTCCAGGGACATTTAAAGGTTCTGCTCCAGGTACTATATTTCAGTGTATGATGCAATAAGTTTCAGAGAGGGAATTGTAAATACTTCCGAGAGATGAACTGAAGTGTATGCGTGTGTGTGTAAATCTATCTTTTGGGGTAATTGTAACAGCACAAATGGGCAGGGTGCAGTATGGGCTGGCAGCTGCCTGGGGCCGGGGGCTGCAGGGGGTCCCTGGCCAGCAGGGCAGCCCCAGCCCCAGGCACAGAGCGCATCCCTGGGGCTGTGGGGAGCTGGGGACTGGCCCTGCTATCGTGCCACTGGGATAGGGGCTGGCAGCCTCACGGGGCTGAAATGGGGCCTTGGGGAGCTGAGAACAGGTCCTGGGCCATGAGTAGGGTAGAAGGAGTCCCAAGATGTGGCCAGGAGCCATCAGACCCCTCAGGGCTCTGACTGAAATAGTTATATTCGCTTGCATAACTTGGATTTTATGGAAAGCGTATTCAATACCAATTACATCACAAAGAAATTATTCTACCAAAGGATACAACTCATGCTAAATAACACGTGCATTCTCACATCACTGTGCAAGCGTTAACAAACACCTAACGCGAGCCAGACCATAATACAGCATGGTAATCTTCATGGAACTGGGACAGAATGCTCACCTGCCACCTCTGCGGTTTGGTCTGCCTTCTTCCCTGTTGGTGTCTCTACAGCACTCTTGCATGCTTCCCCTATAGACTTTTCAATCTTACTTCTTTATCATCCAAAATAATAATGGTTGGATGGATGTGTTACTTCTAATCAAGTGTTGTGAACACCTCTGATTTGCTACATGATAACAACCATGTTACCTGATGGAAAGGTAATATAAAAAGACCTGCAAAACCCCAGAAAATAAATAAATAAAGGCAAAGGCACAACCTTCCTGGGATCGAACTACTGCAAGTATTTTCCTCTCTCCATCTAGCTTACTTATTACCAGCTGTTCTTCATCTATGAACTCATCTCATTTGAAAGCTTTGCCTTGCCGGTGGCAAGGTTGCGTGGTAGAAGGCAAGTAGCAAAGTATCTTCCTTGCCTTGCACTTTTCTCTGTTTTGCCTGGTTTTAGTCATACAATGTGCTAAGACAAGCAACCCAGGAAAGCCTTAAGCCCTCAGAATCTGTTATGTTTTTGTGAGGCAGAAAACTTAGATTGAATCCTGAGATAATCTTCAAGCAATGGCAATTTTTATGATAAGCAATGATTCTGATGGAAAACAATTCTAAAAACCAGGTAAAGATATAGAAGGAGACAAACACAAACTAAAAACATCAGACTTCAGGGTGAAGATTGAAACTGGTTTTAGTTCCGGTAAAAGATTATGTCAGCGTAAGAACTACTCCCACAGCTGTGTGGGGAAATGGAGAATAGCTGGGGATCAACAAACAGTGTGTGCGTGGTGCCACCTCTGCATCAGGCCTGGGGACAGAATCACAGCTGAGCATAACATAGACCAGAAAGTCTCCTGTTACAGCGTTTGTTCTGAACCTTTTCCAACCCTTCATCATACTCTATAAAGTGGCAGGAAGGATAAGCAAATACTTCCATGATGATACTTCCACCAATCCTCTTAAAAAAAGACTCACTTCATATTGGCATCCAAGGACAGAGATAACACAGCAATTGCAGTGCAAAGGGCTTAGCCAGCTACTTGGCTGCTGGACACAACACTTCACTGTCAAGTTTTCCAGATGTTCACACAGTGTGTGTGAAGCTTTTGCTATCCCAACCGCCAGACTCTTTTTCTCAAAAAGAGGGACAGGAACCAAAGGGATTAGAAATTCTGAATGGAAGAAATCAATGTCAGAGCAGGAATATAAATACGGAAAGTGAATGGTGACTTTGCTGGCCTAAGAAACATCAAAAAAACATTATCACAGATTTCAACTATTTATTGTAACCTAATGCATTGATGTTGCATTACTACTCCCAGTTTGTTCACATGAAATAACCTAGATTAATTGCACAGAAGCCAAAGACTGCCTCATGGGATGTAACAGACTGGGAATAGAGGGTATGTATTAATTTTAAAATTGCCAGAGGGGGCAAAAAAGGTGGGGGAGGGAAGGGGGGGAAATCTGATCTTTGGGATACCCCAAACTAAGCCTTGTGAGGCTTATGCATTACTTAGAGGTCAAATTTTTTCAAGTTAGAGAGAATTATTTGGATATTTGACTACCCAGATCTTTGAATATTCACTGTTCATATGGACTCAGACTGTTCACATGGATCAGGGGTGGATAATATCCCCAGAACCCAAAGCCTACTAAAATCAGAAGGTGGAAAAGTGGCTACAAGACTTTCAACTTTACAACAGTTCAACCATCTTATTCAAGTGTTAGTTCAGGGATACCTTGAGAAAAATCTATAAGTTTCTAGTAAATTTGGATCAAGATGTAATTTTTGTAGCTAAAAGCTCTCTCTAATAATCATTTTCATCCAATCTGTGTTTTTTTATTTTTCTGGCCATTTAAGATTCTGATTTTTCTGCTGAGATCCACTACCTGCTAGGATCAATCCCATAAAAGAAATTATAATTCTAAAAACATGGATAACATATAGGGATGGGATTGCTCAGGTGACCTTTGTCACCCACATGTCAATATGAGATAAGCAGATATTTTTATGTTCACATTTTAACTGTGTAAAGAAAAACATATTTTCATAAATAATACCTGATGAAAAGCAGAGCTATTTCCCAGTTTCAGAAAGTCATTTATCATCTTCCACTGTTCAGAAAAGTAATAAATATGAAAAGTTACACTCTTATCAGATGGAGTAATGACAGTTCTAAGACAATCATATATTTAGGAACTTAGCTCTTCCACGTGTCACAACATTTTTCTGTGTAAAACAACAGTCAAACCTTTCTTTTTGTTCACAGATTTTCAATAAACAACTTTTCTTTCAATTCAATATCAACACCACATAACTGGCACAACTTTTTATGCTGAACCCATAATAGCAGGAATGATTCTAATCTTGTTATTTCTCCTTTTTTCATGTCCTACTTTCTTCTCACTCCCTTGACTATCCATAAATTACTGCTGCTCTGTTTTACTGTTATCCCTGAAAGTCATTGATTTAACAGATATTAAATCAGATTTTAAAAAAAACACACTTCAGATGAAAGAATCTTCTGATATACAGAATGCAGGACAGAATTCAACTCATCCAAACAGAACCAAGCTTCTTAAAGCTTAATTGCACTAAAGTAATCTTGTTTTAGCAGGCTGAATAATCCCACAAAGGGAAAAGACAACAAAGGTCACCTAATATACTTTTGCAAAACTTGTTCCAGCCTGTAGAGCCGTATCATATTGTTCCATTAATTGGACACAAATTTTTGCACAGTAGAATGCATAAATTGTTCGTTTTACCAGGAGGTTCTTCTGTTCATTGCCATTTCATGGACCATTTCCAAAAGCAAGACAAAAAGTCTTTGTGTGCCTAAAGGCACAAGATTAATACCTTCCTTCTTTTATGATTTACCTTCACACTTCTAAAATACATTATCAACTGAGTCCATTCAGTAGCACCATTCAGGCTTTAAATGTCCTCATGAAGTATAATTACCTAGCTTTACATATGAATAGCCTCAAATATAAGACTATGTTAATCCTATCTAATGTTAACAGTCTCAGTCTTAGTCATCTAGGCCCCTTCAATGCCCAAGAAAATATAATAAGCTTGTCCAGGGAAGAATTTATTCAAAAGTAAGATCAATAGCTGAGACAGGATGAATGATCCTCTGGAGGGTCCCCTGGCTACAACATGATTTTAGACATCTAGCTTAAACTAGATGCCTTTAGTTCCTAGGCAGCTGAATCTACATGAAAAGAGTAACACCCATGGGATGGTTGGGGCACAGAGGGAAAAATGCTACAACATCTAATTTCGTGCACCTAACCTGAGGTAGTCATAGTGTCAGTGAAGCCATGACCTTAGTTCTCAGAATTAGCACTGGAGGCTCCACTGTCTATGTAGATGTCATTAAATTCAGACAGTGTCTTGCACAACTATGACAACATGGTGTCTCTTAATGAAGAGTTCTCCCTCCATCACCAAAACCCAGAACAGGTCATATGCTAACACTTTCCAGAGGCGGCTTCTTGCCAAGATGTAGGTCTTTGCTCACCAAATGCTCATCTGGACACCTACCTGACTTCTAGGCTGTACAGGGATATTTTCAGTTGCAGTATTAAAAAAAAAAAAAAAAAAAAGAAATTAATTCCAAAAAAGGGTTCCATTCCCAGTTTCAAAATTGTGAACAAAGCTATTAAAAAAGGGCAACAGCATCACCACCATAAGCAGCTGTAGAATGATGGAGTAAAAAATATTTCCAGAACAGGTTATCTTGAAGTTAACAGGTTAACTTCTGCCAATATGCTGGAGGGGGCAGTTCAGAATGACAAACTGGAGAACTGAAGGTCTGAGAAAACAGGACAACATTTCACAGGAGTAACTACATGGCCCTCATCTTGTGCTGAAAAAGTGAACGCGGGGGAGGAAAGGCTGGCTCAGTTCTGCAAAGGCACAGAGGCTGTCCTTGCCATTCAAGCTGCATGTCACGAGGACCACACTGCTTTGAACTAGGTGTACAAGGTAACAAGATGGGCAACCAGAGCAAAAGCACAGTGACAATCTACCTTTCCATGTTATTTAGGTCCAGCAGTACTTGTCCAGTGCTGGGCACTACACTTCGAGAAGGAAGTGGGACAAGCGAAAAGGGGACAATATAAACATAAACCAAATATAAACATACGCGAAGAAAACATTACATGTGAGAGAAGGATGAAGAAAATGGGATTGCTCCACCTAACATAGAAAAACAAAAAACCACCAAACAACTGAGAAAAGACATGACAGAAACCTTCAGTTATAGAAAAAGCTGTAAAAACAAAAATAATTATAACATTTTTTCATGGCTCTGGTTGATATGTTTAAATGACAGTGACAAAAAAAAATATTGGAGAAAAGTCATGAAGTAGCATATAACAATATTTGGGAAGTTCCCACCTCTGGAAGTCTTTAAAGAGTAAATTAGACAATCTGGACAAGAGATGAGAAAAACAGCTTGATGAGACAATGTCTTTCAGTCCATCAGGTCATTTAGATCCCTCTACTTTTATGATTTTATATTATAATAGGAGTATCTGAACTATGAGTAGCAGGTGTGGTGGGGTAAGGTCGGCACAAGATTCCCCCTCACCCCACCCCCTCAATGTTACTCACTAAACTGGGTGGTGTAACTAAATGGTTTGCTTACCTAGCCTCCTTTAGGCGTTGGTTTGGAGCTGGCAGCATCGAGCTGACTGAATGAAACTGCAGCTCCCAGGGCTCATTGTTTAGGGATATTTTCCAGCATTACAGTGCTGGATTATATCATATACCATGAAGATAATTCATTTTATCTTATCAAAGTCAATCTGTAAGTCATCTTTATCTCTTCACCTACTATATATAAATAGTTTGTTCTGGAAGTGTTTCAAAAAAACCATTGAGCATATTGGCCCATTATTATGATAAAATCCAGATACATACCAGCTACTTCTTTTACTACTTTTACATACCTTTTACTCTTGGGCAGAGAGGAACAAAATGGATGTACAGCATGCTCCAGCCAGCTCTGAATGATCACTATATCAGGACTCCAGGGCATATCATGAAGCAGTCCTGAGCTTGAGTGGGGATATATGACCAGCCTGGTGTAATACATAAGAGGGATAGCAGCTCTGGCATTTAAACTGATGTTTCTGAACTCCTACTCTTCTTATCACCTCCAGTGAGTCAGTAGCAAAAATGTGCATGCATTCTTGGAATCTTTCTTACACAAAACTCACCTGAGGTACACATGTATTTACCTATTTTAGGGGATTCTTTTTATGGTTTTTTTGGTTTATTATTTTCAATATAATTTTGTTTACAAGTTAACACAAGTATTTACTAAAAATTAAAGAGTGAGGAGAAAAGATACTGTATTACACACTATTAGCAAGACAGTTGTAGCATACGTATTTCACTGTGGACAAAAAAAAAGGTTTACATAGAAATATCCTTCATTGTAGGAAACCTTATATCACAGGCATCAAAATGAAAAAGGATAAAAAGCTAGTTGTAAATATAATTTCATTTTCTCCTGTAAAGACAAAAAGCTGTCAGGGGGGTTCTCTCTTGGTGAACTTTTTGACTTTATTATTCTTTTCTTGCTTTCATATGGTCCAAATTCTATAGTCTTTAAAGAAGAAAACCAACTAATTTATAATTAGAAGCAAAAACTTTAATAACTTGGCCCCATGTTTGCAAAAGCAATAGGGATCTTCTAATATTTTCTGAGGACTCATAGGCACGTTATGGTGAGGCTACATAAAACAGACTTCCAGTATGGTATTATTCAGATGAACAGATTACATATTAATTCTCATAACACTTCATAGATGAAGTTTTATGAGAAGAAAAATATGATTAAGAGAGTTGTTACCTGTATACCGTGTTTTCTGAAAGGCCACAGAGCGTTTTTTTTTCTCCCATCATAAGAAAAAACTAATATGAAATAGCCTTTTTTTAAAGGACATAATTAAATTAGAAATCATTTTAAGTAATTGCATTCTCTGTTTTTGATTAAGGTACACTGATACAATAAAGATAAATCACCGATTTCTGGGGCTGAATTATCAAGAATGAAACTAAGAAGACTTCCCTTCCACAAAGGGAATGTTAATTGTTGGCAGTTAATAGCAGAATTACAGGTTAATTTGCTTTTTATATAAAACTTTATTGAATGAATTGAACCATATGCACTGTGTCATAATGGGAAGCATCAACAACCTCTTAAGGAAATTTCACTTAATTTATATGCTAAAGGTTGTTGTAAGAGCTCATGTTATTCAGCTTAGACACAGCTGCACAGCACTGGGTAGTGTTGCCTGGGTTTGTTAATCTTATGTCAAGGAAAAGAAACCATTTTTCATTAACATTTTATAGACTGTTTGTACTTTAAATATTCTACGTCAAAACTAATTTAGCAAGCAAAGTTCAGAAGAAGGTGGTCAGTTCATGCTAGGAACTCAGGTTAACACTTAGGAAGCCTCAGAAGTCAGTGTAGGGCCAGTGAAAATTGACAAGAGACTCTCAGAACCACCAAAATCATCTTACTAGCCCAGATGCCAGAAGCACTGCAATTCACCCTTCTTTCCTACCCCAACCTTTAGTAGGAGCCTGAACCTAAAGGCTCGAGTAGGTCTGGCAAACAAAGTTTTACCAGCAAAGCAGTTGCATTGAGAAAGTCAGACTGGCAGGTTTCTCAGTGGCTTCAGACACCTGTAGAGTGTTTTTGGAGGCTGTGAGCTGAAGCATTCTGCCCCTGGCAGGGAACAACCACACACCAAGCCATTGCAGCTGTGATCTCACTGTGTCTATCCCTTCCAGAGGACATCAGTCCCACCAAAGCAGCAATTTGTCTATGCAGCTAATTGGATCCTAGAAGGCCAGTGCAATTCCTTCTTTTTTTTTTTCAGTTATTATCTCAACAACAAAATATAAAAGTCTGTCATCTTAGTCTCGTGCTACATGCTTTTCACATGTTCTTGTCACCCAAGTCCTGACTGCTCTGACAACCTCGTCCTTTTTCTTTCAAATATTTTTCTCAATGTCTTTCTCTTACTGTTGATCCATTCTCTGTAAAACCTACTGAAGACATTAAATGACAGATTAAATAATAACTGAATTAATGCATTGGTTTCACATCATTACTCTTCTTGTAATATATTCTCTCTCTTTCCCTACTGTGCTTGAGAAGCACGACACAAACTGAGGCAGTCAACAGCAAGTGAACATGACCTTTGGAGTATCACCAACACAATATCAAAATAACATTGAGTGAGGCCCTCCTGTATCTCAGGTTGCTACTGTGGCAGTAGAGAGAGGAAATAACAACATTCATTAGTTCAATAACATTTTCTGCATCAAAAGAATACACTCCTGTGTGTATCAACAGAGCATCACAAACGGCCTCCTGTCCTATGATCTCCCTTTGTGCATATACCAATAGCTAATACAGTCATCTATTATCGAGCACTCACTTCTGCTGCGATCTTTTTGTATGTTGCTTGACACTTTGGTAGTGTTCCTTCTGTCTATAGAAAGACTCCAAAGAGCTTGAACAAGGTTGTATCAATAAGTGTTAAATTAACTTAATTTGGTCCAGCTTCACAGATTCTTGCAATTCTGAGTTGGTTTACTCTGCAAAAACAAATGAAGTAAAATGATAGAGATGACTTCACAGCTGATTTTTACCCGTAACACAGTTTTCAGTCAGAGCAGAGTTGAAAGGACTGTTGTTTGGCTTGACCTGTCCCAAGTTTAGCTCATCTGGACTGACTCCAGTAGTCGGACAAGAGTAACTAGGCTGACTAATGAGTGAGCCTATTATAATCCTTTTTAAACATCTCTGACTGACTGAGCCATTTGACCAGACTCTTCCCCTGGAAAAGGTATGATGCAGTAGTAACAGTTCAAATCAGGTTGCTTTTGGGAAAGCTCTTGAACTTACCAGAACTGAAGGCAGCGCTGATGTCAAATACAGCATATTCAGTAACTGTGATGTGCAAATAGTTGAGAAATAGAAGAGGCTGTTGAAATGAATGTTCAGAGTGACAATAAAAATCAGTTCAAGCTATTTTGTATGGAAACCTATAACACTCAAGAAATTCATTCTAAAGAAGAGGCCAGTGAATTTGATTCTGACATCTGAAGTTTTCCATGTCCCGAGGAAACACTGTCATTATTGGTGGCTGATACATTTAACTGTGGTCATCACAGCACTGATTCCAGAGCACCGTGTGCAGCCTCTGGTCAATGTTTTTCGGTGCACTATATCTGAATTTGCTACAGATAATGTAGCTAAAACCAAAATAATATTTTTATTTCCTGTAGGAACAGCAAAATAAAAGGTTTTCTTCTTTTCTTCATAAACAGACAGATCAGATTGCTGGGTTAAAAATTGTTTCAACTGTATTCATTTACTCTGTTGGTCAACCTCTTCCTCTCCATCCAGCCAAGGACTCATGCCAAGCTCTGGATAGATCATTGGCAGTCATTTTCATGACATGATTGGCTTGAAAAGGCATGGGAGGAATTCCAGCACTGAGAATTCAGCTGCAGGTGGAAGAGCACAATCTGGCATATGAAATGGTAGTCATCTCCACACATTGGCATTTATAATCTATTTTTCTGGCTCACAAAAAGTTGTGTTATCATAAGCATTTAGAGTAACATTCAATTACAGCATATAGGCAACTCTATCACTGCATGCACAGCAATATGACTGAAGCTGTTGGCTTGTCTTTGAAGTAAAACCTTAGAAGTGGCAAGCCTTTAATCAATTTGTATTTTGTTCGGTTGGTGTCAGCATTCCTCAATAGAAAGAAAAAGGTGCCTCAATTCCATCTCTTGATGAATGGCTGAGAACGGCTCCAAAACCACAAAAAGATGCATAGCTAGTAATCAGCAACAGCCTCTGTTCATTGTAATGGTTGAGAGTGGAGTTGGACAGCAGTTGCTTGGTATTTTTGAATGCCTCTGTATGCTGGCAAATCTCTCGCTAAGGATCTCCCTTACTAACAGACAGTGAGGCACTTAAATGATTGCTGAATTTTATGAAGCAAAGTTGTAGCAGTGATTAGAGCAACAGAGGGGAAAGCTCACTTCCCTCAACCTGCTTCCACTCTCACCAATACAAACCAGTATGTGTTTGACCTTCTTTCTTGTAAGATTACACTGCTGATTCATGTCCAGTTTGCTGTTCACTAGGACCCACAGGGCATTTTTGCAAAGCTGCATTCCATCCACTTGGCCTCCAACCTGACAACTGCATGGATTTTTTCCATGTAGATGAAGGACTTCCATTTGCTTTTGTTGAATTTGTCTTCAGATGCATCACTGCCATTTATTTTGTTGCCACAGCACAAGAAAACAACATTGATTCATCTAGTTGCATATTCTTCCTTCTTAACTCAGAACATCTGATTTCTGAAATTTACCTAGAGCTTTTCAAGTCACTTAGCAAGTTTAAGCTCAGCTGCACCTACAATCAGCACACTGTTGAAGGATGCTATGATGATTATAATTCTGTCACGCACTTTCTGAAGGTCTTGGTACAGTACTAATTGCAATTTGGAGATACCAGATTTGGGAAGCTCTTAAAAAAATAGTAATCATCCAGCATCACTGATGTCGATTATCACCCACCAGTAAAGGTGCAACAGCACTGGAAAGATTCTTCCTTCAGCAAATAGCGGGTACAGGAATGGTACAATCCCCACAAATCCCCATACTGTCATTAAGCTTATTAAATGTTGCTGTCAATGTAGAGAGTACTCTCTGTGTGACCAGCTGAAGAACTGCCTGGTCAGCAAAAGTCTCAAGGTCTTCACCATCCTTCAGGTATAAAGATGAGATATTGCTGGCTTTTCCAGTGATTATCTACAGGTGGGATAATGCTGGCAGTTCCTGGCAGCCTCACAGTTGTCCAGAAAATGTTTCAGGGATTTGGTAATATGGAAAACCCTGGAAAGATTGGTGATATATGCCTTGGACTTAGTTTCCCAAGAGCACGCACAAATTCTTACCCAGAGGCTCTTGCATTAAATGGCTGAAATGATGAAAGGCAAAGTCAAAACTTTCCTTTCATGTCTGATTACAATGTCCATAGCCTAACTATTGTAGTGTCCAAAACTGTGTAACCAGCTTGATGTCATAGGAGGGTAGTGAGGAAGAACTGACGGAATGCATCTTCTTTGACAACAGTCACCCCAGAATGTCATCATCTATTTTGTACCCATGTAAAAACACCAGACAGTTCAAATATTTCAAAGCTTCCAAGCCCTTCTGGGTATTCTGAACCTTCTGAAATTTCTCCATTTCGTTGTCAAGGAAAGCAGATTTTTGGTTTGATACCTGCAGACAAGAATTTTTGCGATTTGGGCCTTTCGTTTCTGTCTGTCGGCATCTGATAGGCAGTTGACTGACAGACTTGTCTTAGGGTTTTTTGTTTTTTCAGGTATAGAAATCAGCATCTTTAAATCTATATAATCCTTGTTTCTCACGTCCTACACCATGATGTTAAGCTCCTAAGATTCTGGTACATTGGCAGACGAAGTTCATACTTCCAGTTTTGAAAAGCAGCATTCATAATTCTTCAGCATATGTCATCTCAGTACATATTCAGGCTGACTCAGTGGTTAGGTCCTTTTGTCTGCAACCATAGACATCAGAGAGTGATTTAGCAAAGAGATGACACTGAAATACTTTGTCTTGATCTTAGCCTCAAAACACTTAAGTTGAAATACTTAGCAACAAAGCACAGCTCAGCAATAAAGACAATGATGCTTCCTCATTTTAATTTGTGAAATTGAAATCTCTGGACAATGAAAAATGGTGTAGGCAATAAAGGAGCCTTCAGCAAGATTATGATTTTGGTCTTAAGCACAGCAGATCTACAGTGACAGTCTAATGGCAAATTTCTTGGCTATACAGCTATTTTTGTCTGGGATTGCCTGTCATTTGCTCCAAGATAACATGAGTGTCCTCACGATGAAGATTCCCACAATACTGGCTGACTTAAGTCACACTCCTCAGCATGTCCCCACCAATACCATACCAAGTTCTATATGAACTGTTGTTCAGATCCCCCATAAAGACTTTTTCCCAGAACCCTTACCAGCTGTACTGAAGGTGGTGACTTCTTATTTCTAGAGCTCATCCACACATTTCCCAGGACCTGGAAACCGGGTATTGAGTGTATGCAGCTAGCAGCAAATGAGCCTAACTATATCACCGTCAATGTGACCAATACACAGAGACAGGGCTCTCCTGTCACTCTGCCACTGCTGCTACTATGCAAAGAGTGGGAGGACCAGGGTCTGGTCTGCTCTCTTCGCAGGGCAAGGTACAGCATCCTGGGGGCACAGGGCTGCCTCCCCAGCAAACCCACCTGGCACACAGGCCATGGTGCCCTTTTGTGCACACTGAAGGCTCCCCAAGCCTTTGGCTCCTCTTTACTGAGGCTACAAATGAGTTGGGCTTCTCACAGGAGCAGCAGTATTTCTGTTTCATGCCTATCCCTCTGGAGTATAAACCAGCAAAAGTAACTAACTCTCCTGCAAAGCAGAAAAAAAATGTGTTTCCAGAAGACCAAAATGCTACTTTGGATCAAACCTTAGTGATCTTGGGTTTGTAGCAACTCGTCAACAAAGCCCAGAAATCCAGCTGACGTAGCAGTTGGTTGCGCATTTAGGGACACACAGCCTAGAAACCAAAGCCACTTGGTGGGAGAAGATCTAAAACCAGAAATCAGCCTTCCTCATGAAGATTTGTCAAAATGGGAGACTACAGTGAAGAAATGACTTGCCAGATTGGTTCTGAGCGCCTTTAACAGTAAAGATTATTGGGACAGAAATCATCTCTGGGGCCCTGCGCTGGATTAGTCTCTAAATGCTAATATAATAGTAACAGCAAAAGTGTTTAGTGCAGAAAAAGAAATACTTAGGTTTATGTCTAGACAAACAAAAATATCTAAAATGTTTTTTTATTATTATTTTTAGAGGAGTAGGAAGGACTGCTTTCATGTCATTTAGGAAACAGCAAGAAGGTAAAGCCTGATCTTATCTGGACCGCTGGCAATTGACTATAATGCTTTCTTGCTTAATTTTTAACTTAAGAACTTAAAAAGGGATAGAAGTGTTTGAAAACTAATGCTAATCTATTACTGAAGTAAAACTGAGTTAACAATGAACAATTTCCAAGACTTACTAGCTTCTCAGTCCTTAAAAAATCTTTCAGATGAAAAGAACTTTAATTGCACTATGAAACAAAATGCACAGGAATTTTCTGCCACAGTAAGAAACATAATTTTTAACTTTTAAATGAAAATACTAAGATCTAGAAATGATACAGCAAAGAAATGTTATCTCTGATATGAAGAGCAATCCAAGAGAAGACCCTTGGCACCATTTAGAACCATAACTAAAATAAGTAAAATAAATAGGACATGAAAGATACCATGGTGATTTTTGATGATATGCACCTTGCTCTGACAAAAAATTGCAATGGCAGACTAAAGTACAACTCACAAGAACTAATTTCCAACTGCTGCAGAGTTACCAGTCTTACAGAAGCTAAAATTTTATTTCACTGGTTTACCATGGACTATGAACTTAGCTCTTTCATTACAATTTCTTATCCCTCTCTGAATTAGTGATAATCGCCTCCCCTCCCATGAAAAATGGACCCTGTCTCCCTAGGATCATGAAACGGGCCAAGGGATAGGTAGCAGTCAGAGGACAAAGCAAAACCCCATGTCCTTTGCCCCAGGCTGTGTCATATACTTTTTGATCCATTGTGAATTATATTGCTGAAACACCTCATCAATATATAAGAAATAAAACCAAGAAAGTAGTTACAATAGGCCAAAAACAGAATTCCAAGTACAAATTCCTCTAGATTATTCAGACTCCAGTCCCTGAATCACAAACCAGATTCATGGTTTTGGCCCTGGCCCCTGTGCAAACAATGTGGAGGTCCCTCTTCCAGTGAAGTCAGCTATTGCCAAAATTTTTAAGGAACACTGTCACTTTCCTGAGACTGAAATGAGTGATGAAACTTTCACAAAAAAGCAGCTGACCCACATTGCTCAAGACAAGGACTGTCCCAGTAGATGAGCATAAGGGAAGGCACTCCCATTCTGATGAGAAATCTCATCAAGAATTTTGCCAAGTTCTGTGACTCATATAAATTCAGAACCTGACCTTGGCTTTGATTTGGCCATCAAACCCAAATTCGGACCTATGTCTAACCCAGACCTCAACACTGCCCACTGACTCTACCTTTATGCAAAGCATTCATCGTTTTTGGTGAAGACTGTGGGAACGCAAGCTGTGATATTTTTTTCTCTTGTACATAAGGTGACAAATAAGAAGGATGGGAAGAAGAGTGAGAAATATGTTCTGGCTATAAATAGAAATCCTTAATTGCTTAACCTGCTTCAATTAACCCATTACATAATTATAGTTGTCAGTTCTTCACTATGAAGAATCGTTCTTAACTGCTACTCCAGAACTATGATTTAACCAACGCAGCATTAAGAACTTCCATGTGCAGCAAAACACAACCAATTATAATCAACACTGGCAAATTCTAATTTGACATTAGACATAATTAACTACATGAGAAATTACCCCTATAATAATATTCAAAAGGAAGCAATAGCATCTTCAGTAACTCATGCTCAGTGTTATGTGTAGTCACAAAGTTACTGTTGGCTCAGTGGTTGAGTACCTGACACAAAGGGTGAAGGTCCACCACCCAGACCACAGAGGCCTAGGATTTTTTGGGTAGCCCAGATGCCTGTGGTACTAAGTTCTGGCAAGTGAAAGACTTCTTCTATCATGTCCTACTGCTGCAGAGCATGAGAGGATTCAGAAGAGGGCTGAATCCTAGGGGCAAACTGAAGAGAGCCTACGGTACAAAATAGACCTTTCATTCTGGACTCCTAAGTGCCTGATATGGGAGAGAAAGATTAAGTCAAGTATGCTTTTGAAGTTTTGACAGCCTTTCAGGAACTGAAGTTTCTTTTTTATTTTGAAAAATCTCCAATTTTAAGGCCATCTTCTATCCTGCTTTACTCAGAGAGAATGGTTTAATTTTGTGTCTCTCTGCCTGAGGATACGGTCACTCAAAGGTATCTTGTTATAACAGCTTAATGAATGACAGCTTCTCAGCCTAGCTTGGTAAATGATGGAATTGATTTTGTGGAGCAAGTAGTCTCTCCTGTATGCAGATCTTCTCCTTGTTGTAATCTTAGCTATCCTTGCTATATCAACAGTGGGTCAGAGGTCTCGTTTCAGTTGAAAAATGTAACATGAAACAGGAACTGTTAAATCAGCTTGCTAAGCTTTGAAAACCTAGATAACCCTAACCAAACAATGGACATTTTGTAGTTTGTGAGTTATCCTGGGCCAAAACAGAACAAGATGAACAATTACATTATGCCAGGCAACAAAGAGTGAAGGAGAAGGGATGTAAGCGGCAGTACAGAAATCTGACACACCAAATTTCTCAATTGTGATTGCTTCAAGGAATTGAGTGTGACAAAGAAAATCAGTCCCATGTGTGAAGTCTGGTAACAGTGCAAAGACACCGAGACTTTCTGAATTTCATAAAATACGTTGTAGTTCTTGGCATGCTCCACTTTTGTATATCATTGATAATAGTATTTCTTCACACTTGCATTCTGTGGCTTGAAAAACATTGTCAGAAACCTTCAGAATGAAATCCTGGCCCCAATGAGGTTAATTAAAGTTTAGCCATTAAGTGTGAGAGCCAGAGTTCATATTTATAATCTTCTCATTTTCTGTTATCGTGCATTCTTTTTCAAACTTTCCATTTTCCATTTAGAAAGTGCTCTTAAGATAACAAAGCAAACATCCAGTGGATATAGAAACCTGACAAGGAATGAGCCTCTTTTTCTAAAAGCAATCCAGGCCACTAAATTTTTCATTAATTAGTATTTCTCAGAAAGTTACTGATTAGCCTCCCAGCTGTTTCCAACACTGCAGTCTGAAACAGCCCAATAACTACAAAAACAAGTTTTCACATTTTTAAAAGCTAATGGCTCACAGCTTCTAGCTTTTATGCAGGCCAAGCTGACCAGAAATAAACTGGACAAAAAATGAGTAAGGAAAGCAAAGACAAGTTGCATGAGGAACCACGTCAGAAACCACAGATGAGAAAAAATAAGATAAAAATTTAAACTGCGGTAAAACTTTGCCAATCGTTTCTTGATGAGAGCCTGGGTTTTACTGGCAGTTCTAATCCTTTTAAGGTTAAAATACTGTTAGATAGTACCATACATGTATGTGTTTATGATACCTTCAGTGTTGCCACTGCAGATAAAAGAATATATGATCAAAAAATATTTTGGACTCAGGATAGTTCATGGGTAAGTAGATGTGTGTTCCTGTAAGAACAAATGTAGTGAAACAAAACACTGACAGAAAAGTAAACAGAAAACGTGACATTGCTCCTATAAAATGAAATCTCTACATTCATTTTACTCACAATATTATTATTTTCCATCAGGGCTGAAGAAAAAATGCATCACAAACCTGCTCATTTTCTTGTCCAAATATAAGGCCCATTTCCCTGACCTTGCCTTCGTTAGTAAATACATAGCAACATGCATATTTAAAATAACAAATTAACAGGACACTTCACTGCACACACTTACATCCCTGGAGAGAAGATGAGAGAACAAACAACATGTGACAGATGTTAATCACATAGCTTAATGCACTATTGGAAGTGGGTCAGCAATAGCAATGAAGAGTACCCCATTGGAACCATAACAGAATGGAACAGAATTAGAATAGATTATAAAGACCTATAATAGGATGGAAATATGAATTGAAATAATGAATTTGTTTTAGTTTTGTTATATGAGAAAGTTAGTTTTGAACATGGGTATTCGGTGGAAGGTAGCCTCTCTTATCCAGCCAGCTAACATCAGAATCAATATTTAGCTTTGGAGATGGTAATTAACTAGACATATTATACATGGAGATGTGGTTAAAATCAATCAGACAGGGAAAGTGATTAAGAGCTTAATTGATCTTCTTAATCGCATTTTTCATATAAATGCCATTTATATGATCATATTCATAAATACATAAACCAAAACCAGGCAGAATCTTTTGACAGGATAAAGAAGACATCAACAAAGATACATCTAACCTTTTTTTAATGATTATTTCCATTTAGTTTGCTTCTCACCTCTGTTCAGTATCTGTACCAAATGCAGCACTATGAAGTGAATATGAAGCTGCAGGAACTGATTTATTTTTTAAAAAATATCAAGAAAGGGGAGTGGTCTAGATAGTATATTATTCAATGTTTCAGAGACAGGAATTCATTCCTAATCACTACAAAAAGCCTCATAAGCAACACTAAAACCCATTGCTAAGGTATTGGAAGCAGAGGATGGTAGGAAGAATTAGAAGGATGATGGTTTTGTATCAAGTAATTTTGATCAAAGTAGAATTCTAGGCAGCACATTTTATGTTTATCAATCTTACCTCCACCATTGCACCTTCATCCTTTGAAACAGCTATGGGTTTCTCTCCTTCGATTCAGTAGAGTTTTAATTTCAGCTAGCTGTCTTGATTCAGGAACACTTGTGGTGTTGCTTTTTTGCAGTGAAGATAAAGTTCAAGCTGCCTGCAAAAAAGTGGATAATAATGTTTTCTTTCCTTTTGTCTGTTTGCATTGCCTCTTAAATATAAGTTAACTGAGCAAGAACTGCTTCTATGCATTAAACTAATGCCTAGAATAACATGCCTATGGTTTTGACTGGGACTTCAGATGACTGTTACAGAAATAAGAAACAGCAATAAGTCCTTTGGAAGAGCCCTTCCGAAGAGCCCTTCCTTTTCTAATCTGTCCTAAAAAGAAAGGGTTGTGCAATTTAGAATGATATTTTATCCTACATTTCTGTAGAAATAGGAAAAAAATATATAATATTGACTGAAGCCTTGGCCTTTAAACTGATTTTGGTATGGCTGCAATTTCTCAGTGTCTACAGCACTAACACTGAAAAAGATAGAAGTAAATTCTTGTGAAATTTGACCAGAAAAAACCTGCAGTATTTCCAAACTTCTTTAAACAAATAGAAAATAAAAGCAATAACCAGCTTTAATTGCAAGATGTCAGTAAAAAATAACAATCTAAACATCTCAATACAATAATAAAATATAAAAAGATAAGTGCATAACAGAAAATTAGGGCTGCATTTTAGAAATTCTTTTATTTTGATAATCGATCAGCTGGAGACTTAAAAATCAAATGATTCTTCCATCATATAGTATCCCTTTAATTTGTACATATACAGACCTCTGTGATTGAAGCAGAAGATAAAGAATGTAGATGATAGTGAAGCTTATTCTGTTGCTGATTCCTGTTTCAGTAAAATGTACAACCATTTGCAATCACATGACTAAATCCTTTTCAGGCAGTACTTTCTGCAGCAATAAGCTGTGTGCTCTTGTTTTTCTCCATGCGTTTAAAGTACCATAATTTAGGAATAATCTGATGCTCGTATTGAAAATACCAGCAACATAAACTTGAGAGGGTCAATGCATCATAGAATAATTTAAGGCCAAGAGACCTGTGAAGGTCATCTGGCCCAACATTCTGCTCAAAACACAGTTGGCGTCACTGTTTAGTCAGGTTCCTGAAGGCCTTGCCCACAACCTCACTGGGAAATCCGGCTCAAAGCTTAACCAACCTCATTGCAAATTCCTTCTTTTTACCTTCAAGTCAGAATTTCCCTTGCTGCAACTTATGATAGTTGCCTCTTATCCTTCTCCTGTACACCTCTGAGAAGAGTCTGACCCCATCTTCTCTATCACCCACCCATGTTTAGGCTGATGAAGTGGGCAGCGAGATTCCCCTAACCTTCGTTACTCCAGACTGAATAGATTCAGTTACCTGAGTCACTCTTTATGCACCAGCTCCCTAATCACCTTCTTCTGGTAGACTTGCTCCAGTTTATTAAATGTCTTTCACATGAGGGAGTTCTAAGCAGGACATAGTGCCTCGCACAAGTTCCAAGCAGAGGGCTGCAAGCACTTCCCAACAGAATGTCCAAACAGTCTTTCTAAGAAGACTTTCAATCTGAAAACACTTACACAAGGGTTTAATTTTGCACAAGGCTAAAATGCATTTAGGTAAGATTGTCCAAAAGTGTCAGTTGGTCAGCCTTGACCAAGAAATACTTTCAAAATCTCTCCTTCAGGACAACTGGGCACAGCTCCCTGTCTTCTCAGAAGAAAAGATCTCCAAGGGAATGAGACAGCTCAGGGATTTTATCTCAGAATTGTTTGTGCGATTCAATGCTTTGAGTCTGCAGTGACATGCAATGCACAGGTCTCAGATCCTGTGGAAGGTGCCCCAGCTGCTCGCTGTTCAGAGATGAAGAGTCAAAAAGCAGGTGTTCTCCAACAGCTGCTTTAGGGCAGCAGCTGCTTCCTTCTGCCATATTTGAAGTGCCAGTCCCCCAAAGGCAAGGAACACGGTAAGTAACAGGCAGGAAACCGCGCTGCTTGTGTTGGCTATGTAGCAAGTCAGTCTGTGTTTTGCTGGGATGGCTTTGAAAGATAAAGCAACAAAAGAAGGCTGGGATGGGGAGGGAGGGAGCCGGCTGGGAGGGAAAAAAAGTACTGGTTCATCTTGCAAACTTACCACGTCATTTCAGACAACTTTTCACTAACAGGGCAGCTGCTGGTCTTCCCCAGCGTAAACACGGTGAGGCTGATTGCTGTTTTAAGCCTGAACAGAGCTGAGTGTGGCAGGATCTCCCGCACAGGCTGCTGTGGGGAGGGAGGGAAGGGGCTGTGCCACAAATGCACTTGCTCTGCTAGGGGGAAGCTCCTGCAGGATGGTGGCCTACCAAAAAGCCCCAGATCATTTATTTTATGTCCCCTAGATATTAAAATAAAGCATTTAAAAACTCCTTGTATATTCAGGACTTTGTGCTTCATGGTTTGACTAAATGCATTATAACATATTGAAGAAGAAGAAACTTCATTTTGAAACTGAGTCCCTGAGCTCTCCTGTCATGACATGGTTAAGCATTCACTACAAAGCTGTTTATATCATTTAAATCTTTGGTGTCTTCCATTTTGTATCAGAGTTTTGGAGTAGACTGAAACTATTCATATTAGCCTCAGTAACTCTTGAGAAAAATGTCAAACCAAAATGTGCTGGAATTCAAGAGGCATTATAAACAGACAGTAGGATGAGACAGGGACTATCTTGAGCTTTAACTATCATATGTCAAAAGTTATTTTCTAGTGGATTTGAAATATGCTACTTCTCAATTTTTCTGGTCCAAAACTGAGATGAGGAAGGTGTGAGAGTGCAGGAACAGCTCAGGTTGTTGAATTGCAGTACTCTGTGGGGTTCATAAGGGCAGAGAATGCATCTACTAACAACAAGCCCGAACCCAGGACCTCAGGTGCTAACACACCAAATTCTGGAGGGCAGGTATGAAATTTTGTATCCAAGCATAGCACTGACACTGGACTTCAAAGAAAAGAAATTTTTAATGTTTCATATGCCATATCCCTCACCTGCCTGTATCAGAGTGGATGCAGGTTGTCAAGTGTCAATCTTAGCAGTGGTGGGTTATTAAATAGTTCAAAACTTTAAATATTATTTGTCTCTCTTCAGGCTGTGTCAGAAGGAGCTTAGAATGCTTGGGCTGGCACTCACTTATTCCACTTGTATTCACACACTTATGTGAATACTAAACACAGCTCCCATGCAAACTTCTAAATAAAAATCCCTGAAAAGATTGTCACTGCCTCCAGCACTTTGAGTTAGGTTGAAAGCCATGTCTGTCTTTCAGTGAAGCACATTTTCATGACTTTATCAGGGTAATCCTGTAAATCACTTTGCTTAAAGAGACATCCAAAAGAAAACCCCTGTGGGACACTAATTGTGATTATAAACACGCTAGCTGAGCAATTTGGAAGAATGAGATGTAATGGTGAAAGAAACATTCCAAGAGACGATAATAGCCCCAATCCCCACCTAAATTAAGTGCACAAAAGAATCACCCAAGAAGAAATAACTTCTATTGCTATTTCACTCAATGCTAAACAAGCAATTTAAGATGAAATTGAGTGGTTCTAGAAAACAATGAATATTTTTACTGATTCCAATGAAGATAGTATCCTCTGTCTTTTTTACTCTGACATTCTTATGAGTGGTGTTGGTGGAGCCAGTAAGTGGTTTTCTGTCAAGTGTCAAGCAGTTCAAGAAACAATGATCAGAAAAGCAATAGTATTAGCAGCTAGACAGAGAAACATGACTGTGAGACTTCAGCACGGAAATAAGCTACAAAACAACCTCAAAACCTTATGTCTGAGGTGACAGCAGGTGATTTATTCATAGGTCTTCACTACCTGTTTGCAACAAGAAATCATGGTAAGAGGGAATTAGTAAAGTAGGGAGCAAACTGAGCTGGGAGTCATGAACCTGATTGTAAAAACACATAGTGGTTTTGCTTGAGCACATTTAAATCTCTTCTGTTCTCAAAACAGCAAAATTTGTGGAAACAGTGAAAGTATGTTTTTATTGAACTTGCCAATTCATAAAAACCCATGAGAACCACAGTTTCTCATTTTACATATTAGCAGGCAATATTTCTACCATATCTTAAGCATTTCCCTTTTGCTTCAAAATACCATATAAATTTACCTACTGCTTAGTAATGAATCCCCTCTGAGCTAACTTTGTTAGGTGTTGTGAGCAATTCTCTTGACATTCTCTTATCATATGATTCTCTTTCTTATGACATATGAAAATATTTGTTCTCAGGAATTGTTTTCTAATTCCCCCTCAAAAAAGAAAAGATCAAGAGAGTTGTCTGCAGCTCAAGTAGATAAAACTATTGTAGCTTTAAACAAACTAGCTCCAGTACTGAAAACGTAAATACTTGACAGAAAAGAATCCTCGGTAGTGCCTGCACGTTAATGATTATCCAGAGTTTTCAAAAGGAGGAGCCATTAAATAAAAATAATATACTTTATAAATATGGTTTCAAATGAAAAGAAAAAAAAAATCAAAATAGGTGGCTGAAGTACTGTGACATCAATGAATGCAATACAAACTTACCTAGATAACCTACAGATGAAGGCACTAGTCCAGGTTTATCCATCGAACCTGTCATCAGGCCTCCTGTATAGCAGTAGGCTTTCATCTTTCTTCTCAGTACCTCTGGTAGCCTGAGGCAACAGGATTCTGGGAAAAAAAAGATATGAGCTTGTGACTTCTCCACCATTCTATCTGTTTGTCTGACATTAAAGAAACAATAAGTGTGCTGTATTCTGCGGTTGTTTAGTTTCCACTGCTCGAAAAAGAAGCTTCCAGAAGTGTTCTTCATAAATCAAAACACCATGGAAACACAGAGAAGTATTCAGCAGAAACAGACAACTAGATCCCATCAGACTTATGGTCAGTACCAACCCCATCAGACTGCTTTCCTTCTCTTGGCGTCGTTTTTGCCAAAAAGATTATTTTTGCGCTTTCCTCCACTATATGCTCTGAGGACAGAAGCTGCCTACAGCATCCAAAGCACTTCACAATATATCACTGTAGAGCTGTAAAATCTTATTATTAATTAGGAGTCCCAGTTCTCACCTTTTGTGACAATACCCAGTGGCTTCTGTAGTACTGCTAATGTAAGCAAATCAAACACGTTCTTGGG
This sequence comes from Ibycter americanus, assembly GCA_035590275.1. NCBI lineage: Eukaryota > Metazoa > Chordata > Aves > Falconiformes > Falconidae > Ibycter > Ibycter americanus. The sequence goes on from JAVJGI010000060.1 coordinate 20,400,306, forward strand.
CCACAGCACACTTATAACTATAAGATTATTTATTGAGCTGTCTTTTCTGTACCTGTAGGTACTCTTTACTTACATTGTGTGTTAATTCAAGCAAAGGCCTTGATTCAAACCACTGACCCAAATTCTGCACAAGATATTAAAGGTTACCAGCAAGGGTCTGCAAAGACACACAGCATACTCACAGGAGAAGCTCTTCTAAAGAAAATCTACATTTTGTATGGCCTTTCCTTCATCCAACTCATATGTCCTTTCTGGGAAGATAACAGTAATTCTATGTCCTGAAACCGAAACTGCACATTGATGAAATGTCTCTGATCTCTGGAAATCCTGAAAAGAGCAGTCCCTGCCAAATGATGCTGTGGCACCAACAGGAGAGCATGGACTTGCCTTTGATACCCTGAAATTTCACTCAAATCCCAACCTGCTGAGTCAGGTCGTTATTCAGTTTCCATATCTGAGTCTAACCTTTGCTCAGCTGGAAACTAACATCATTTTACTGTTTTCTAAAAGGTATTGGATCCAGACCTGGGTTCTTTGGACTACAGAAGAGCTACCAGTGAAATATTCAGAAAGCTTATGAGAAAATAATGCATAATTTGGCTTTTTCATGAACTCATTAAGGAAAAATGATACAATACTTGTTTAAACTGCAGTGTTTGGCCAACTGTGCTGCTGACCTTTTAACATTTTTTCTGTGGGGAGACTTCAGTGACAACCTCCATGGAGAAACTGAATGACAGAGATAAGAATCACATAACTGAAAGGCAAATGTCTAGACTTTGGACCCAGTTTGTTTTATCTTAATATAGTTATTGCATAATTGCTTGCAAGTGTCTTTTGAGTTCTCACAGCTCTAAGATTTATATCACCCTAGTTAGCTAGCATTCACAAGATACATAACGCTCAGAAAAACTGATAAACATAAAAACAAAATTCATTCTGGGGGAAAAAAGTTGATGATTTCCAGACACTATCTGATACTATATATTAATATCACTGTGTTGATAAACTAGTAGTCAACAAATGTGCAAATATGCACAGTCAGGAAAGGGCAGATTTGGTTTTATACCAACCGTAACTTCTGCAAGAGAATCCAAAGCTCTTTTCTCTCGCAACTCACAAGTGAGCTCTGTTACACGAATCCCAAGTGGAGAGACGTATAACTTTGTGATGCTCAGCAAAGTGTCCTTCCCCTCCTTTTCAGATATAAGAAACTTGCTGCCCTTCATCTTCTCTACTTACTGGTGTGAAATGTGCTGGGAGCTTTTCAATCCATCTAGAAGTACTAACTTTTTCTTTGGATGTTAGAGATGGAGTCTCTGCACCTTGGACTCTCTCGGAAGAGTTGGATGTCCAAGGCTTTTTGAGTAAATCCCTCTGTGGACTTGTGTTTGAATGCCAAACGAACTGTTCTGAAGATAAGGCTGGAAATAAACAACTTGAACCTTCTGGCACCAGCAATGGCAATGTCTGTTTAGTATGGCCTTTTGAAAACAAGAGAGTTTCTCTGTGTTGGGCTTTTGATCAAATTCTGTAACCATTATGTGCAAAGTAAAACCGTTAAACTTGTTATTTTAGACTAATGCTAGAAGATTCCAGCTTTCACCTATGTCCATTTATGATGTAATTTATTGAGGTGGAAGCCATCAAGGGTGAAAGGGTGTAATTAATTTTAGAAAAAATCTAATAAAGTTACAACCACATGTTTAGCCAAGCTCAGATGGCTTAATGGTAATAAAATAAAATAAAAATGTCTGTGATTGAAAAGCTCTGCTATAATTTTAAGAACACCAAAGTGGGGAAATTGGAGATGTATCTCCCACAGCTGCAGGAACTCAGTTATATTATACATGTGCTTACGCTGCGCCTGGGACAGGGGAGCACAACTCCCACTGAAGCCGACTCCGCTACATTTTCCATCTCTGTCTGTGATAGGTCATATTCTCGACTGATATAAATCAACCAATTCCATTAAAGTCAGTGACAAGCTAGACTGATTTACACCAACTGAATCTTTGGTCTGATCTCTTTCCTGTCTTGCAGTAATTGCATGGCCGACTTATAATACCTCTTGGAAACCAATTGCTTGTGTGCCTTTAACTTCTAGGCACGCTGCAATAATGGGGTCACAATGTCCCTCTGCCCATGCAGGTAATGGGGCAACATGTCTTCTTGAAAGGGAAACAGACATTATTTGCGGGCCAGGTCTCTGCTCAGACCCAACAGGAGGCCCTGTTAACCCATGGCAGTGGCAGAGGCTGTGCTAAGGGTCTCCAGAGCTAACAAAACGGGGCTAGAAACAACACGTCACCCTCTGCCTGATACTCCCAAACTCAGGTGACTAACTCCAGACAGTACATCCAATCTGCAAGCCCTGCCTACATTCCTACTAGCACTTTGTAAAAGAAAATAATGATGACCCAGGTATGGTAGTTCTTATGGTGGTAAACTTTATAGGTTAGGAGCTCCTCATCAAAGAGCAAAGGCACTGGATGACAAGTAAACAAACATGATATACTACACACTCTCTACAAGTCTGTTTTCTGGTATTCAGAAAAACAAATGCTTGCAAGAAAAGTGAAGCCATCTTTGCCTTTTACAGTTTGCAGTTCCATAAATACAGTGCAGAGTCATTTGTAAAGCACAAGCTGGTTTGGGTAATGAATCATTAATTGACAAAGTAAACACAGCATTATTATAGGAATGCTGGAAATGTTTTTGTTCGTGTTCAGCATCCTTTGGGAACTTCTTGTACTTTGCTTAAGATTGCATCTCAGGAGGATTTTTCCCCCTTCAAAAAAATTGGAAAAAACCAGTCATTTATTTTGAAAGCTACAAACACTTTATAATGTAGCTACCAGAAAGTTGCCCCTATTCCTTGTTTCACATTTCTTTTATGTAAAGAGCCAACAGCAAGTATCAGCATCAAAAACACAACCGTAATTAATTACATATGCCTCAGCATGAGTCATTGCCATTTACAATGTTTGATGGGAGCTAACGTCTATTGACATCATGCTGGGATGAAGGTGATACTGAGAGGATTGCACTGTAAATGTGAATGCCCAAAGACAGCTACCATGGTACTGACTACACTTTCAAGGCTGTCATTGCTTGTTACTTGGATCAGTTTTACACAGAAGAGACAGACATTGTTCATCACCAGTCATCTTTGTGTGGTCTATTACTACAAAAATAATTTTACATGTGTAACAAAAGTAATTGTAAGAAAAGCAATTGTGATGTAACCAAGATCTGCACCATCAGGAGCACGATGACATTCTACAGAGGCACCTTTCATTGGCCAAGTTCATCCTGTTCTTTCCCCCCAGCAGTCCTAAACATCTCTTCGCCTGCTACCCAAGACATGTGTTTGCATATGTACTGTGATACACTAAAGCATATCACTAGCTATCTCTGTTCTTGACACAACCCTCTCCTCTTGCCAAAAACAGCTTATGAGCTATGACATTAAAGGTTATACAGGGAGGTAAAGAAAAACAGAAAGGAAATTAATTCCAGCAATCTTCTTCAGAACATGTCACACATTTTTAAGTAATATTTTTTATCTTTTCACAGGAGGTTATTTGAAGGGAAGGGCTGGAAGAAGAGAGGGGGGAGAGAAAGGGAAGGATGGTTTTGTTTTGGTGTGTTGCCTAATCAACCTTTCTCTTTCAGCTTGCAGAGCAACATTCTTTACAACAGCACTGCAGCAGCCAGCTCAAAGTCCTAGTTAAGACCTAGGGAAAAGTCTTAACCATTTCAGTAGGTCTGCCGCCTCCCTTTCCAGTAAGAACCAACTCTGACTTTGCCTTCTCTTTCCTAGGGAAGAGCCAGCCAAATATACTGCTGAACTAAAGCTGTTGGCAAGACAATTAAGTCTGTGCAAGTTCAGATCAGTTTGCAGATCTGCAAAACTCCACCATGCGATAAAGCTGCATGTGCACAGCAATCTTTTTTTCTCACTAGCCGTAGGTGACAATCAAAAGTCAGAATGACCCGAACATGATTGAACTGTGAAAATTTTCCAGTGCACAGAAGCCAGAGAGAAGGACGCAGCATGCTGTGGGGAGGGGCAGGGGACAGGTAACTTGGGGCATTTGCTTCAGTGGTGCATAGGGCAAGTGGGGAAGCTTGAACTAGCGGGAGCGCTGTCATCCCGGATATTTACCTGAAATTCTCCAGTGTCTCGGAATTGAAATTTCTGTGCAAAGACATCTTGACTATCTGTGCCAAGCAAAAATCCACTCTGTAGTGCCTGACAATGAAAATTCTGGGGTTTAATCTATACTGAGCTGTATGCAAAACATGTTCTAAAAAGAAGAACAAGATAGGAGAATTTCAGCAGCTACCATAAAGACTTGCCAAGAAATTCAGGTGTATTGAAACTGTGGGCTATCAGTCTCTCTTTGTGATTAACTGTTTCATGCCTCTGAACTAAATCTTTACAGGTAAACATATTAAGTCTTATTTAACGGAAGATGATTTCTCTTACCAAACAATACCACAACAAGCACTGTTCTCTTCTGGAAATATTAGACTTCTTTTTTTCTTATTCCCCAAACAATTGAGATAATTCAGATAATTAAAAATTAATATTCCTACTGATTCCAAGGCAGAAGTAGTTCCTTTTAAATCAAGATGTACTATACATATATTTAAAATATTTAATACTAAATAATAAGTAAGTGCTAATGGAGGACCAAGCTTTTATTTTTCTATAATATGAAATAAAAAATACTTTCTGTAAAACATGTTTCATTTTTGTGTGAAAATGTGGCAAGTAAACTAAAAAAATCCATCTGAAGTTGTTCATATCCACTTACAAACCATATTGCATGTTTTTAACATGATAATCAGATGTAATGATTTAAAAGTGTTAAAATTTCCTTTATTGCAAGGTTTTAAGTATTTACTTTTTTAAGACAAATTGAACTGTTTTGATTTAAAGCACTGTACTTTCAGGAGTGGGATGGACTGCAAAACATATTTTTGGAAACAATTTGTAGGTTTACAAAAAATCTAATTAGAATACCTGCAGTAAAAACAAGAATGCACTCCTTTCTTACAACTCAAAAGTTCTTCTTGTGGAACTTTTTAAAGTTCAAATTTGTATCTCCATGCTGAAATTTAATTTTCATTACCAGTCCAAGTAAAAAACTTTCAAACTATCATTTTGAAAAATATTTCACTTTCTGTATGGAAATGTCACAAATGAGCTTAAAAACCTAAAGCAAAACAAAATTTAACAAAATAATATCTCTTACCCTGAAATCCGTAAATCACATACTAACTTTCAATATAGCAAAAAAATGCATTGTAATTTTCCTGTCCCTAATAAGAAGTACGCTTCGGAGTTATTTTTATCCTGAATACAAATAAGCAAAAACTAGAATCATGCTGATTTTGGAAAATCTGAGCACGTAGGATTATATTCTGTAAAAACTGGAGGAATATACTGTGTTGCATAAGCATGGGTGTCATTTTACATGAAGCTTCAGGAAATCTGGTGGTTGTGCAGGCTTTGAAAACACCTTTAGTAAAAGTTCAGGGAGCAGCCTTGACAGCACAGGGTAGTTACGTATATCTTACTGTATAGCCTCCCAGCTCTTCACGTTATATGTCATCAACCAAACTGTATACTGTATATCACCCTATTTAAATAAACACAGTACTTTTTGTAAACAAAGGGCATGGTACTTTGCAGTTTTCCACACTCTGAAGAGACCTCTTGAGCAAAATTCCTATCAGACTTTTAAAGATCTCACTGATTTTTTCTTTTCTTACAAATACTTGCATGTTGTGGGTAAATATTCATGTAATTAGCAGTATTATTATAATCTGTCTTTTACCAGAGGCCAAAATCTTTAGGCCTACTTTATTGCTTAAAATTTGTATAGTTGCTTAGGTTTTGAAGAGGTTGTATCCAAACTAGTATCTGAAACCATATTAACTTTACTATCACAATGAAGGCAAACAAGACACTAACGTGTGAGGTTGTATTTCCAGGTTTTGGAAAGAGTCAAGTACATGGTGTCTCACGAGAAAAGCAGAACATGATTTTTCCACATAAGCCCTAGTAACCGAAGCACTTTAAAAGTGCAGGTATCTCCTCCAGTGTTCCTCGTGCCGTACAAATATGGCACACGTTTGTCTCGTCCTTTAGTGATATCTTGTTCATCAGCAGATCAAAGAATACTACCAGATGATGTTTGTTCAATTTTAATAGAGTAAATCTCGCAGCTGGGAATAAAATGGGAAATTCAAACCCTTAACACATCATTGAAAAAGAGGCAAAAGATATGGAAATAACAGTTGTGTATCACTGTATCTGTTAAAACATATTTAGCCCGAACTACTGCTGCCACACTTCCTTTCATAACCTCCTCTTTGAATACCATAGATTCTTTTCTCTGATGTTTCTGATAGACACAACAGAAGGGTTGCACGGAAGTTTACAGGCAGTCTGTAGAGAAAAAGTATAGCCTGGAAAACATTAGAGTTGCTACTTCAGTACTAACAAGGGGCAAATTTAATTTGTATCCACATGAATCTTGTAAACAGTACTATCTGCTCCTCTGTGTAAACAACCAACACACAGCACTGCGTGTGGGAGATCCGTACAAGGAACAAATGCAGGAAGCATCGTTAATGATAACAGAGTTGAAAATTATGTATTATTGGTTCTCTGCATTCAGTATCAGTATAGCAGGAACCAAATAGCTAATGCCCGTAATGTTAGAGTGGTTATTAGACTTCAGAGTTAACATTTTCAGAAAATTATTAAAGGGCAGTTCATAGTTCATGGAGATGCACTGGTAGTATCTGTTCTTTGCTGAAAGGTTAATATATGTTTACCTTTCTCTTTGGTTGTTTTTGGGGTTTTATGGTTTGGGTTTTGGTTTGTTTCTTTTCAAAGACAGTCTATATTTTCCAGAAAAAAAGTTACCTAACAAGTTTCCTAAACAGGATTGGCAGCTATACTGCTCGTATATGGAAAGCAATTACAGAAGGACCTTCACACTATTTCTTCTTGTGTAAAAAAAACCATAAAAGATGAAAAATTTGCAAAAATCATTGCTTGGGGACTGGCTGGGCATTGGTCAGCAGATGTGAGCAATTGTATTGTATATCACTTGTCTTCTGCCTTCCCTTTGGATTTCATTCCTCCTCCCTCCCTTTCGTTGTGACTGTTACCATTATTATTATTTCTTGTTTTATTTTATTTCAATTATTAAATTGTTCCTATCTCAACCCTCAAGTTTTACATTCCTTCCCGATTCTCCTCCCCATCCCTCTGGGTGAGGGGGGAGTGAGCGAGCGGCTGCGTGGTGCTCAGTTACGGGTTGGGGTTAAACCATGACAGTCCATTCAGTAAGAATTTCCTTGACAGGGCTTACCATCCATCTCTTGCTTAAGGAGGGTTTAACACACACCGAAGAACAATCTGATACATTGAATCTCTGCAGGGGACAAGAGCCAGCTACTCAGACACTATCCGGAGAGCAAGTTTGAGTGGCTCTGCTCACTAGAACATACCACTGCCATGGAGCCACGCTATCGAAAAGTCTGATCTCACTTACCTTTCACAGGCATTTTTCTTGAGATTGTTACAGGAGGAATTATTTACTTCCCTTCAAATCCACCACAAGCCAGGAAAGAGTTAATGAAATGCTTTCCATCCCTGCAAAAAAAAATGATGTGGGGTTACTTTTCGTTCAGAAACATATAGTTCCAATAGATTGGACTCCAAAGATAGGAGGTAGCTGCAGCTGGCCTGCTGCTTCCTCTCATTTTGTCCCTGAACCAGAAAACCTGTAAATAGTAGCATTCAACATTTTTGAACAGGCACTGAGCACAGTGTAAGGACTTACTCTTCAATACACAGAGTGAACAATGTGCAAGCTCCATCACCATGACCTTCCAGCTCTGAAGCACCTCTGGTCTCGCAGGTGTTTGAGCAGACCTGTTGTGCTGGGCAAGATAAATCTTATGGAAGCTGAGAAGCTTCTCTAAATCTGGTGAGACTGTAAAGACTGTGTCTCCCCTCTCCTGATTTTTAAAGAAAACCTGGACTAGGAAGACGCTCTTTTGCTGCAATGTCATAAGAAAATCTTTAAGCCTCGATCTACGGAGTTGCCTAGAAGTTATAAGTTTTTACCCTCACTGATAGAAAGCACTCTTCATGCACTAAGCAGGCAGCACAGCAACTCACCAAAATATAGGAGACATTACTTTGCTCCTTGTATGAAAATTGGAAGAGCTGGGAAGAGAGATGTGCGGGCTGTTGCTCAGTCAGCTGACAGTAAACAGAATTTTTGTCCTGGAATCAACATTCAACACTTACAGGAACACAACAATACAAAACAATGACACTAAGACATTTGAATTATTTTACAACAGTAAAAATAATTGTGGAAAGTACCAGATTGGTTAACATTTGGCAACATCAAATTAATGCTATTGTTTTAATTAGTTTCTTTTTCAGTTCATGAGTTTACTTCAGAAAGCTGTTACCCTGTTTTGATAGACAAAAATGCTTGCTTTCTGCAAGAGCAGCATAACATAAAAAGATCTTTCTCCTTTCTTTTCTTAAAAAAGATGGTTTTGTTCATCTAGCTCTAAACCAGCATATTAGTTTAAAAATAACTTAGGAAACTATGTCTTTCTGAATTGTGATTTTGCCAACACAAAGAAATAGCTCATATATTTATCTATCATTACAGCCTGGTTATGGGAACTAGAAAAAGGAATGCAATGATAGGAACATTAACCTTTAACAATGGTTGAGCTATAACCCATTCTTGTTCCAAGACTCCAGTTGCACAATGGGTATTTTTACGATAGTTTAAAATGTCTTTTCTGATAGCAGTGTTTATAGAATTAGCTCAAGATGACATCTTCTTCTTTTCTATTTCTCAGGGCTGAAGTATAGCAGGGGAAAGAATGCCTCTGCAGAGGGAATACTAGACAGGAGCAATCTCTGTGACTATCAGGGAAATGAGTCGACCAGACATTTTGTCAAGGTTTCCATTCGGCAAGTCAGCATTCCCTGCCATCTCCTTTCTAAACCCAAACATTTGCTGCAAGAGCATTTGGATCTGCGCTGTTGGACTCCTTGGGGCAGATAGGAGCTTATATGTTTTTCCATCCCACTTCTTACCACACTTTCCCCTTTCGGATCCTCACAGACCTTGCCTTTCACACTTTTTGCAGGTATCTCACTTCCTTTCCATACTCTACTAAGAAATGATAGCAGGCTGTGATTAGCCATCTTCATACTACATACATACTGCCTATAGACTATATGCATGTTACCACATATGGCAACATGAAAAACTCTGTAAAAATTATCTTTTGGAAGCACACAAGAGGGCTTGCATTAAGAGAGACACAAACAACACGTTATACTTTGCTTGATGTTCATAGGAGAGTATAAACTAATCTACTGTTTGAATTTCATTTTCTATAGTATTGCAGTGCTCAGTAGTGTGCTCAGCATTTGAACTGTGTTCAAGCCATTTGAACACTAAAAAGGTACTTTGCTGAAATTTAAAACCAAAATACTTCAGAAGATTTTTCAGAGTAAAGCAGTTCACCATGATTGATATGAATTTGTAAAAAATCCTTGATCTCTTTTAGGCAGATATTTCCAGGTGGGGTGGATGGAGGAGTTTTACAGGTATAGCTAAGGTCTGGGAAAGTAACTTTAGAAAGGTAATAAGTGAAAAAGATATGTCTGTTTTGAGTTCTTTTTTTTTCAGGTTAGGTCTCAGTACTGATACATGCCAGTCCATTTTTATGTGTAAAAATACATGAGAATCAGACTGTGAGTCACTAAAGATTTTTCTTCCCCTCCAAGACTATTGGGCAGCAGCAAAACTTTTCTGTAAATTGCGACATGCATAGTGACGGTACATCATTTCCAAAAGGCTGAGTTCTACCCATGTCAGGAGGAAAAAGCCCTACTTTTGCAATGCAAAATGAAGTAAGTTATATGAAGTCGAACAAAAGACATTAGTGCAGTTATGCCAATTAAAATAATTCTTTGCATGTACGATCATTTGCATTCAAGAAAAATCAAGCAAACAAATTTGAATACGTATAAAGGCTTTACATTTAGATGGGTCTCATGACTGTATTTACATATGAATGTACATTTGAGGTGAACTGCAAGAGTTTTCTTTTCCTTTTTTAATGCTTCTCAGTCATAGGATTAAGCTGGGAAACCCTGACTGACTTGGGTTCAAAGTTAGATAAGATTTGGCTATCTACCATTTGAGTCAACAAAATTAAATGCTGGTTTTCAAATCAGCCTTGCAACATTGCCTGTATTGCCTTATTTCTATTCCTAGGTTTATCTGGATAGTGAAGACAGACCACCTTTTTTACCAAGTTACCAATGCAAAGTTCAACAAAGGAGAGAAGATGTGACACCTACATCTATGTTTTGGTTCAGAGCAGTGGTGCAACTTTGAATTAAATTCCCCAGTCATCCCCATTTGCTTGGTATTAGTTTAATTCACAGAGTGATTTCACTACACATGGACTAAATTTTTTCAGGAGGAAACTGAACTTTGTTCCACATGAGCACCAAATGCACTCCAACTTCTCCCAGGGACACAGGGCCTGGAGGAAATCGGCACCGTGGATAGCCTCAAACCGCATGGATCCTGGGGACCGGACTAAATCCAGTTCAAAGCAATCCCTCCCTCAAAGTACAGCTAGTGCTCATAGTGCAACATCGGTACCATCTGCTTCAATTTGCTCCCTGCTTCTATGGCACCTAATGGCTTTCCAGTGTCTGCAGGCAGACTGGACAGTCTGACAGACACTAGGACTCAGACACAGCTGCCACAAGAGCTAAAACAATATGTACTGAGAGGTGTGTTCCAAGTTTCATGCATAGAGAGGAAGATAATAATCTTTCCAGCTTCTAATAACTTCTGCACCCAATATTAAGTAGAAATTCCCATTTTGCATTTTAAAGATTTATTATGAAGGTGGTTGTTGTCCTTGGTGTAACTGTGGGTTATTTTCACCATATGTGACCTTCGTTCAGTTACATGCCTTCCTTTAAGCAATTCGCTTTCTATTAGTTAAGAAACAGCATTTGCTCAGCTCAGATTATGAAGGAGCATCTGCATATTGCCCTGTACTCTCTAGGTTTTCTGAGACCATCTAAAGACCTCTTCCCTAGCCCATCAGCTCCTTCTTGTCCAGTCCAACGGTTCTGCACAAGAGGGGCATCATCCACCGACTGATTTGGCAGAGGAAAGACTGGCACCGACAGGCTTGCCCACGCAGAAAGCTGAGCTGCTTTCTGTATAAAATTTCAAGATGTTCCTATTTTTTATAAATAAAACTTTTATAGAACTCAGCACTAACATGCTGGAGACTTTACATCTCAGGATCAAATCTCTAACAGAAGGAAGTTAGTTGCTTTGATTAGGGACAGTCATTGATTTCTGTGGACACAAATTACCGATAACTGTAGACTCCTGTCCTAGTTTACAAAATGGTGTTATTATAAAAAACAAAACATGTTTTCCATAAATAATGCAGTACTTAATATTCTAGGATTAATTTACTGTAGTCAAGGTTCCTAATTTGGAGCAGTAATAGATCTTTGCAAATCCAGAGAAAAATACATGATATCTTGGATTTGGTCATTAATTTTGTGACTTTTGTGCTAAATATGCTACCCAAGAAACGTCAAGAAGAAACACAAATTCCCTTCAAATGTCACCATGCTTTCACTGGTAATATCTCATATAAGTTGCATTTAGAACCATAAATTATAAAATCATGTTCTACTTTGCACACCCCAAGGTCTCTGTTCCTTTTCTTGGATTCAGCTGGCATGGCTTGGAATTTCTCATAGGAAGTCAGTGTTTGAAATAAATTACATCTCATGTATTTCTTGATTTTTTGCCATCAAGGGCCATGTCTTTTGGTACTGTATCAAATTTTACCAGGGTACATCTGACTAACTACAGGTATTTTACCTAATATTTGTATATTAGGGTGCATATTTGATCTGGATTGAAAGTGTGTCTACACTCCTAATATGACTCTAAAAGTAATTTCACATAGTTCCATATTTATAACCTGTCAAAGAATTCAAGACAAAATTTGCTCAGTTACCAAGATGATTTCTGTCTGTCAGCCTTTTAAACACATCCTAAGACAAAAATAGGTAAGAATTGTCGGACGTAATAGCAATACTTTAACAGAGAGTAAAATGTTACTACGTCTGAAGTTTCTCCTCCATGCAAGTTTGTCTGAACAAACTTTAAAACAAAAAACCTCAGCACTTTAATACCATGCATGTTTCTTCTTGAGGACACTGATATAGAACAGATACCCAAGACAGATGTTAATCATTTGGTTTATGCATGCTGGAAGGTACTATGGTATTAACATAGCATGAAACTACACAAAACAAAGCAGACTGCACATCAGAATCTTTCCTGCTCATTGGTTTTGGCCATAGCTATGCCTGGAGTCTTATGAAGGAGAAGAAAATCTGCTATACTCTTCAACCTGGACTGTTTACTGTGGCAGCAATACTTCTCGAACATAGCCCTGATTCGAAATCTATTTTATAGCAATTTATGTTTTTAATCCTTAATGGTTTCCTATCTCATTAATGAAATAATATTGGATCTCTCTACTGCATAAAATTATAGATGTAATTCATATATGTAGATATTAAATCCAACTGATCACAAAGTTAAACTCTTTAAAAAAATGTTAATTTTAAGGATTAAGGCCTTTGGGTTTATCATTGTACTTTAACCTTAATAAACTTGCTTCTCAAGCAGTAGTTTTGATGGTCAGCAGCACAATGAAAGCTTATATAAGCTGCAGACCTTGCATCAATTTCTGCTCCCCGCCCCCCCGCCCAAACGGTAGCATTCCAGTCTACATTTTCAGGTATAAATTTTGGCTCCAGAACATACTAGATGACTCACAAAGCAAAATATGGTTCTTAAATGCATAATGGTAAATGAAATAACTCGAGCCCCCTTTTTTGCTGGTTCCTATATTCACTTTTTCTTGATGGCTGGACTTCTTCAGTGGAATGTGCCCTGCTGTGGAATAAAAACTACTTAATGATTCCTAGATCTCCCAGCATTCATTGAAGGATGCAAAACTTGATGATATCTTCATAACCGGATTCAGGTCTGTTAGTAGTAGGAAAACTGGAAATTCATTTGGTGTTATGTGATCCTTTTCTAACTGGGTGGGTTGAAAATAAATTTGCAGTTGTTTGAAATTCACATTTAAATATTTCAAACAAATAGTACTCTTGATTTTAAGGCTAGAAGGAACAGCTGCAATCAGCTAAAAATATTCTTAATAGATCACAAAGTATATTTTGTCAAACCATAACATAGGTTTGCCAAAGTGTTCAGCAGTATTTTGGATTTCATAACACTTTATATCATTATGCAGCATAGCTGTATTCAAAGACGTTGAAGACCACACTGCAACATCTTGTCCAGCACTTCACCTTGACAATACTTGTGTTAATAAACTTCCAGGGGACTACTCAAAAGATGAGTAAGTAAGAGGGGCAGAGAGGTCATAATTCAGTCCGAAGAGTTTGTTTAACGGTTGGAGGTGAAATGTGCCTTTAGAATTTGATCCCTCGCTACCCCTGGAAAGGCTCCCTGTGTTGTCAAGGGGAGCTGGCTCAGGCTGGCAAGGCACAATCTGGTCATTAGCACTGTGTGGAGCAGTGCCGCTGCAGGGCTGCACCAGGAGGATGGTCCTGGATCTTTCAGAGCAGTTTTGGGAACAAAGCAATTTACTACTCCTCTTTGAAGGGTTACAGCACACTCTTTCCTGGGACTTTTAACTGTGGGGGAAGGACGCTTATGCTTTTTTAAAATAGAGATACTTTTTAGAAAGTGAAGAAAGTAAATAGATTTATCTTAAAAACTATCAGAGATTTTAAAAGAAACAACAAAACAAACCACGTAGGAAACAACATCAGGAAAAAGCCTGTGCAGACCAGTTTGCTCTTTGAAAAAGCTGTTAATTTATTCCACCATCTGGCTTGGGTGCAGTGAATTAGTGGTCTCAGTCAGGCTTTTGGAAACAAAGCCACAAGCACAATGGGCTGGATTCTGACCCGGTTAAGTCAACTGGAGACTTGCCTGTGATTAAATGGCACCAGGATGGGACATAGCTGACATGGTTTAAGAGTCTTTCTGGCAATTACCACAAAAGAAAGGCAAAGAATGAATAGGTTACAGAGACTTCTGGGTCTGCCTGACCACTCAACTGCTTTGAGAAGCAAGGCAGACCCTTCACATCATGGTTACCTGAAATGTCATGAGCACTGTCCTACTGGCCAAAAAGAGGCCCTGCAGGTGGCATCAGCTTGCTCACAACAGAAATCCATTTCAAGGCTGTCCCCACCATACCCAGGAAGAAACCAAACTGTAGCCAAAACTAGAGCTGAGGAAGATAACTGAGCTTGGCCCTACCATCAGGTTCCAGAGTGGCAGCTTCGTATTGCCAGATGCCCTCCCAGAAATTCAAACAAGCACCAAACTGGTGAGATCCTTGTGGGTCAGTGAAGACAAACATCTTAAGTTACAAACAGAAGTGTCACCCATGTTATATACTAATGGTGTTTACAGTTAAGCTGCTGAACTCAAATTATTTAGCAGGACTGTTCTGTATTTTCACCAATCCTGTCATTTACCTCTGCAGGACTTGGTTCATTATCATTTTTATCACATACATTTTCTTCTTGAGCAGTCCAACCAGAGATGCTCATGTAATAAAGGAAGCACTCAGAGAAGTTTTTCTCAGGCTCACCATGATTCTCTAGCATTAACACACATCTGTGAACACTGCTCACACAAGATAAGATACGGACTTAAAACTAGAAAAAGGTTAGATTTATGATAGGTTACCTATATCATCACCAGGTGAGGATGTTTGTCCAGTACCTACTGTAACATCCAAGCTTCCTGAGTGGAAACATTCATGCTAGTTTCAGTTGAGGTCAGAGTCAGGAAATGCAGAGACACATGAAAAACAATAGAGGGAGGAAACTTTTAAGAGAGGTTTGGTGTGATAGGAGTCTGATACATAGTTCTGTTCAAGTTTTAAATGCAAAACCAAGTCAAGTCTTTTTCTTCTTGAAATAATTTTTCCAATAATCAATAGATCAAGTTATCATTTGGGGTAGTCTGATGGTGAAATCAGAGTTACTCTTACTTTTGCCAGTGTTCAATTTACCTTATTTTGAGATGAGTCAGTCCCTTCTCATCCCTACGGTGAAGGAAAGCTGCGCAAAAAGAACGTAACCCAGTTCCAAGTATAAATAAACAACCAACCTGAGTTCTCTCTCGCATAGGTCTAAATAAAGGATGTTATGATATTACAAGATGCTGCTGTGTGAGCCAGGAAAAACCTGAAATAGTAAAGAAAGAGACGTACCATCTATTACACAAGCAGGCAAGCAAATGGAAACTTCCTGGTACTAAATCTTTCCCCAGTGAAACTTTAAGAGTGAGCCCAGCCTCACAACTGGTGCCAGTCCTGGTGACGGCTGCTTGGACAAGGCTTCTGTTGTCCTGGTAAAGTCAAAGCTGACTTTATAAATTTGGTTTGTAATATATTGAGCTATTCTGTTAGTTCCCATCTGATCAGAGTGCTACCTCATCATGTAGCCCATGACACAGTCTCACCTTTCCTAGAAGACAGTTTCCAAAGTGAAACTGCGAAGTTATTTTATGGGAAGAACAGACATATAACCCATCTGATGATCTCAGGTGAAGCGGGAAGAATAATTTTCAAGCAGCTGAAACATATTTCTGTTTCATTTTATTGTTTGCAGTAGATTTGTTTCTCCCAGTTTCATCTCAAAGCTTCAGACAGGAACCAGCTACTGTACTTGGAAGATCAACGTAGTTGTCAAATTACTTTTTCTGTGCTCCTGCACAGGGTATGGGGTGACAGAGAAGGGAGTGATTCTCCTCCATCAGATGTTGCACAAACAGCTCACGTGAATACTGACTGACTGGTGCTGCACATGGCAACACTCACTGAAATTAAGATGGGTCAGCACAGCTAGGAGGCTAACATGCATCAAGCAAAATAATTAATTTGCTTCTACATACACGAGTCTCACAAGCAATAGACTAATACCAGATCGACTCTTTTCATTTCTTCACTCAGTTGCTGCTTAGCTCCATTGAAATATCATATAAAAAGCATGTACCATTAATGAGGGCTAAGGATCTGCAGACTCTTCTGTGTTTCTCTTCTTCAGAAATATCCACCTTTTCCAGGTAAATCAGGTAAACTCAGAGTCAAAAGCTTCCACTGAGCGTGGTATGTATCTTACACTTCAGCATTATCTACCATGGAGAATAGTGGGATAATGTAAAATAATACACACTTTTAATTTAAAGAACACCAAAACAGATTTTTTGATCTTCAAGATCTTCTTCCTTACAGTTGAAGGATGATTATGTTGGCTTATGCCTTACATTCTGGGAGCTAGAAACAAAGGCAGAAAAAGAGCAATAGTCAAGCAAAACCCAATCTTCTAAATCTCTCTCTATATATAGACTTTGAAAGTACAGAAAAAAAAACCTGGTCATAGGCTCCAGGCAAACTTTAATGGTTCAAATATAAATTTTTGCAAAACTTTCTGCAATGTCCAAAATAAAAATAAAAAAAAGCAGGGCATATTTAAAAGCTCCATCAGGCAAAATGGTAGTTACGATGAGTTATATTAAAAGCATTTGATGAGCAGTTCCAGTGGATTGATCAGTACAACTACAAACTTAGTAAGTCAGCAGGCTTAGCAGAGTTGCCTCACCACATTAAATGAACATTAAATAGGGTGAATTTGAGTAATACACACACCTGTCAGACTAATCCAAGATCCATGAGATTGATGGATTTGGCATCATTTCATCTTGATATTTGCATTATGATGCTTATCCAGAAAAGCAGCTGAAAGAATGTGTCTTTTGACAGTGCAGGTTGCACAACAGTTGTGGCATGGGGATGGCCAGCTATTTCCACGCCATGCTTTGCAAAAGAAACCTTGATCTCTTCTAGGCTTTTCAGCGTGGTTGTCCTGATGTTATATTACTTGCCAAAAGTACATACTTGAAACAAAATTTTCTGGGTTTGCTAACTGTAGGCTTCCACCTAATAATACCCAGCACACCCCAGATGTTTGCTTACTTCATTGCCCACTGCTAAGGAAGTAGCAAGCACTCTTCCCAGTCACTTGTTCTGCAATACACTCATACCTTCAATGGCAAAAGCCCCAAAGCTCTTCGGGGTTTAGAGCTACACATAACACATTCAGATGCAGGTTATTAAGCTTCTGTTTCTCCCCATTACTTAGAGAGAAAAATCACTTGCAGAACTGAAGTCTAGATGCATGTGTATCTTGCAAACAACCCAAACACCACAAAGTTCAGGAATGATTAGACTCTGGATCTTTGCATAGGTCCTTGGAAAAAGAAGCCATTGCTCAAAATTATGGAAATGTAGATTTCATTGGATAAAATGGTGTTCCCATTAGTGCATTCAACACACAGAAAAGGCCTGAAGTAACAAAACAAAAGCTTAATAAAGAGCATAAACAAAATTAACAGGAATTCCTCTAGACTGAATATTAGAATAGAGCCAAAACTATTGAAATGTCCGGAACCCAAACAGCGCCTAACTAGTTCACAAGTTCATTCAGGATAGGGAAGGGGGGAAATGTGGTCAGACACTTCTGTCATTTTGAAGAATATCTGTGGGACTTTGACAAGTAAGATGAATGTTCTCATTCAAATACACCACCAGTTATTTAACTTACTTCCCCTGAATGTCTGGACTTCAGTTGCTTGAAAGACTGAAAAGTTTTGTCCCACAAACATTTTGGGTGTATTGATTTATTCACATTCTGCCCTGTCCCCTTGTCAAAGAGAGATTCCTGTTTTGAGTATCCACATCTATAAGCAAAACAGGCTGTCAGAGCATGCTTTCTTCAGAACCCTTACCATCAGGTAATTCTCCTCCATGCCATCAGACTGCTTTACACTGTTCATAGGGGTGTTGATGCTCTTTGGGAAAGTTCTGAACTGTGGCCTTTGCTGAATAGCAGCCTAAGGAAAACTTTCACCAGGCTGTCTCTCCTCTTCACTTTTAGCTATTAAACCACACTCAAGACATCCAAAAAGAACCTTAGTGCTTTCCTAACATTAATGTGTAATTCACTGTTTTTTATTGGCATGAAGACACTGGAATATAGAAAGGAAACAGGCTATATCCTATACTTTCTATTAAATGATGTCTCATTATGATAACAGTGAGAAGTCCCTAACTTTTAGGGATACAAAATGCCTATATTCTAACCTAGTACCAGTTTTACTAATACAAGGTTCTGGGCAATGACAATTCAGATCCATTTCGCAGTACATCCTTCTCCTGGGAAGGACTGCCCCGCTCTGATCTAGATTTAGGGCTCATTTTTAACTGTCAGTCACATCCTCAGGCCTGTGAATTCACAGGGAAAGAAAGATTGTCAGGAAAAGTTATAACATTAACCCACAATGCACTTTTGTGGAGAGTGTTACGCAGTCGATGATGGGACAGAAAACAAGCTCCCTGGCTTACCATAGCCATGAAGTTAGGCTTGGCACCGTACAGCACACCCTCTGTTTTTAATCTCCACGGAGGGAAGCTAACACCATCTTTCACATGAGCTTAGTGTTATGAGAGTTCTCTTTTTATAAATGCCCAGAGTCACTTCAGTGTTTGTGCTAAATAAAGCAGGCAGCAAGAATGTAAACTACCAGCTGATGTTTTCTTTTGTTGCGTATAGCCACCAGGAAAAGTGAAATATTTCAGAATCCCCAGAGTATAAGTGGGAAAGAGTCTGCAGCATAGCTCTATCTTATTTTGGCTATGCAATGAAAAGAAACATTAACCATTCTCAGACTGCACATCAGCACTTCTCAGCCAGTAGCTCTGTGACCTGGCGTCAATGTAATCTCTGAACATGTTATGACGTACATAATTTTCCAGGGAACTGAGAGAACAGGAAAAGCTTGACTGAGGTATCACTCCATTTGCTGAGGAAAGCCACTAGTTGTAC
>JAVJGI010000060.1:20419543-20458330 GCA_035590275.1 Ibycter americanus
TTTCCAGGGAACTGAGAGAACAGGAAAAGCTTGACTGAGGTATCACTCCATTTGCTGAGGAAAGCCACTAGTTGTACCTATGTGCTACAATTCCTCCCTGAACTTTAGGAAAAAAAGCTTTTTTTTCCTTCAAGCTATTTTATGTGCCCAGCTCTTTCTCTCCCAGGAGCTGCATTAGGCAGTTAAGAGAAAGTATGAAGGATAAGAAATTCCCCCCTTTCCAAACCACTTACTAGCTACAGCAATCCTAGAGCTCCAGTGGCTGTTCTGGTCTTGCCATGCTGTTTCCAAATAGCAACCCATCTTCCAGTTGTAGTGATCTCCTCGCACTCTGGTTTCATTACTTCAGGTTTCCTCTCCAGCAGACAGCAGGTCAAACGCTCCTCTCATTTCCAGTCACATTAATCTGCAGTTACTTCATAGATGTCCATGATGTTCTGACACGTTTCTACCATGTTGACCAAGAAGAAAAAGTTCCCTCTTATAAATGATGTGAAAACATAAGTTACAGAGAGAAACAGAGCATTAATTCCAGATCCTGTTCGGGTCAATGGGAGCTCTGTCACTGGTTTCAACAAAAACACTATTTGGTCCTCATGTACTGAACAAGCCCAGTGCAAGTCAGTATATATTCATTTGGCAGGAGAACAAACCAGCTTCTGCTTCCAGCTACTGCTACACAAATCCTTTTATTTTGATGTGATCACACGCTCCCTAATTCATTTTCAGGAGGTCTCGTATACAAGGGTTTTTTTTAAAAAAAGCAGTGCTTAGTAGTACTTTGTGTTCACAACAAGAATATAGGAATATTTTACCTGTTTCAACTGTATTTGATGTGAGGAAGGAAAAAGCATTTTAAATAGCCATCCTCTCACCTCCTCTTTTCAGATGTAAGTACTTGCAAACCTAAATGGAAACAGTAATGTATTTAACATACTTCTGTGTTGTATCATTTATGGCACTGCTGTCAGCAGAATAACATAAGACCTCTATGCCAACTGAAATGCAGGAACTAAAAGAACTTTAATGGCATTATGTTAATAGTTCAGCACTTTTTACCTAGAAGAAGATATTATCCTTGAAGAGCCATTTACTGGAGGAACTGACATACTTTCTTGGTCCCCAAATTGTTAGCTTTATGCTCCCTACAATGTTCAGTCCCCAGTCTGAAGCAAGAAATTCATCTGGGCTCTGAAGTTTAACAGCATTAACTATTCTGATGAAATAGAGTTCAACTGTGCTAGGAAAAATATTATATTAACAGTTAAGATCATTTGGATAAAACTGCTCCACTAGTCACTAATCGATTATCCTGTTTCTCTAGAACAGCTCTTGTTCTACTTGACAGCTGATGTTTCACTGAAAGGAAATGAACCTTGAAGGAACAAGGCAAATTTAATTGTGCCATTTAGTGGCTCCTAGCAAAATCTTAGTGGCAAATTGTAAACAATACTGAGTTCTCAGTCTTGAGAGGTGTCCACAGCACAGTTTTAAACAATCTGTAAGATACACAAATATTTATTTGAAGATGTTGCAAATTCAAGGGCAGTACACAACAACAAAACTTTTTTTTTTCTTTTGTATTCTATTGATGCCACCAGTTACACTGTGATCTGCATTGTGCTACTTAGACCATGATCACCATGACTAGACCTCCCTCCTTGAAACCTTGAAACCTAACACATTTATTTTAAAGAAAGGAGCCTGATATCTGTAGTGAGGGCAAAACGGTTATAATGAGAAATGGGAAGTTAAGTCATCTATTGTGTTCAAGATTTAGTTCAGTTACTCAGGGGAAAAAATTAATATGATCATCTCTATTGTATCTTTTTTTCTCTACATATCTCCTTGAATTTCAGAATACTTCACTAATGTCTCTTGGGGGGTGGAAAGAGACAATTTTTACAAAGAGTCTAATGGTGTGCTTGTAGAGCTGATTGTTTGGGGATCTGAATCTCACTAGGCTCAAGATATCAAGTTCTGATTTAAGTTCAAGTACTTCATAGCAGCTTCTTAACATTTATTCTGTGTATACAGTAGTGGCTATAGAATGCAAAGATGCATAGCTAGGTAAGCTCTGTTCCAAGCATAAGGTACACACATATTGAAAAAGTCTAGTAGGTTTTGGTGTTTTCAGTAATGGGAAATACCAATAAAAGAGAGAAAAGACTTTATGTGAAATCTCTTAATGGAGATAATGCGAGCTGTATGTGAATTCAGTCCAATTTTATAAAAAATCTGTGTGATTATATGTTGAAGGTGAATTCTAAGGAGAAAACATCAAAATGCTAGAAAGTAACTGTGAAATTATTAGATCAATATGCTGTCAGAGTTGATTCAGTTAAAAAAACAACCCGGTTCACTGCATGGTACAGTAATTCTGCAGAGAAAAGGACAAGCTTTGAATTGTAGTTTGCTGCTTTTCTGAGCAAAAATGTTGTTTCGGCTTCTATTTGATGATGATTAATACCTACCATATATTTGGCAGACTAACCTTGATCATTTGTCCTGCAGCAGTTCACAATCTTCTCCCTGAGGGGTGTGTATGTCAGCACATTGCCTAATGATAATCTGATAGCTGAATCTGCAGTTAAAAAAAAAAAACAAAAACCAAAACCAACCAAACAAAAAAACCCAAACCAGACCTATAACATGATAAAGTGTCCACTTTTTATATGTTTATGCATCTTTAAGTATTACAAGGGGCTGATTTCCAAAGTTCAGAAAAAGGAGGAGTTGAAGAATGCTGTGTGATGAGTAGAAATAAAATGGACACATATTAGTGAATAATTGAATTAAACAACGTGGGAGATTTGTCTTCATAAGCTGATCCTTCCAAGAAATGGAGGGAGAAGGGGGTGGAGATCAGTGAGGACATCGGAAAATTCAACTTCCAAATGGTCTTGGATGCTTCTCAAGGGAAATAAGGAGCTGCAAATAGATGTGAGGACAAATGGCAATGAGTCTACAAGGCTTTTTTTCCCCTCAGGAAATGATGGAATATTATTTATGGGCAGTGAGCCAGCAGAACAGTTCTTACCACAGCTAGTTCTAATCAACTTAGCTATAGGGTTGGGAGTATAAATGCAGAGATGTCAGAAAAATTAAAGATAATTGCCACAACAGGCAATGGCAAGACAGTCACCTTTCCTGAATATCCAGTGGCGGTATTATAATTTGATATTAATTTATCTTACCTACTTAAGCCTATCAGCTATTAACGTTTCTGGTTTGAGTGTTCCTGAGCTGAAGCACCACAACAGGGCAGAAGGAGACTCATGCCAAGTATATGCATGCAAATAAAGAATAGCTGAGAGGACATTATGGGGGGGGCTCTCACTTTTTCTGGGAAATCAGCAGGAGTGGATGCCTCTCTGAAATGCCTGTACATTAATGCACACAATGTGGGGAACAAACAGTGTTAGAGGTCTGCGTGCTGTTGCAGAGCTGCAAACTTACTGAGACCACAGAGAGGTGGTGGGATAGAACAGAGAATCACAGTGCTGCAATTGATGGATATGGGCTCTTTAGGAAGGACAAACTAGGATGACAATGAGAGGAGTTCCCTTTATATGAGAAAGCAGTGGGAATGCAGGCAGCTGTGCCTTGGGATGAACGATGAGCCAGCTGAGAGTCTGTGGGCAGACAAACATGGACAGTGTTGTGACAGATGCCTGCCACAGACTGCCTGATCAGGAAGAAGAAGAAGAAAAGACCTTTTCAACTGGAAAAAGCCTCATGTTCACAGGGCTTGGTCCTCACGGGGGACTTGAACCACTCCAACATCTGTTGGAGGGACAACACAGAAGGGCAAAGCAAGCCAGAAGGTTTCTCAAATGAACTGGTGATAGCTTCCTGGCACATGTGATCAAGGAATTAACAAGGGAAGATGCTCTACTAGACCTCATACTTACAAACAAGGAAGAACTGGTCAGGGATGTGAAGGTCAGGGACAGACTTGCTGCAGTGACCACAGGACAGTGGACTTCAGGATCCTGTAAGAAAGAAACAAGGCAAAAAGCAGCAGCACAACCCCCAGACTTTAGAAGACCATACTATTTTCTTCAGGGATCTGCCTGGGAGAATCCTATAGGAGACAGTCCTGGAGAGAAGAGGGGCCTGGGAGAGCTGGTTGATATTCAGGGACTACCTCCTCCAAACTCAAGCTCGATCTGTCTGGGCTAGAAAGCAATCAAACAGAGGTGGCAGGCAGCCTGCATGGATTAACATGATGTTTCTGACCAGACTCAAATGTGAAAAAGAAAGATGCAAGAGGTGGAAGCAGGAACAGGTGACTCAGAAGGAATAGAGATGGTGTTTGAGTGTGCAGGGATGGGGTGAGTTAAGTCAAAGCACACCTAGATTTGACCATGGTGAGGGGCAAGAAGGGAAACAAGAAGGGTTTCTACACGTATATCAGCAGCAAAAGGAAGACTAGGGAAAATATGGGCCCACTGTAAACCAGTTCAGATGTCTGGTGACAGGAAATATGGAAAATACTGAGAAATTCAGTGCTGCCTTTGCTTCAGTCTTTGCTGGAAAGACCTGCAGGCCCCTGAGATGCACAAGAAAGTCTAAAGGAAGGAAGACTTGCCCTCAGTGGATGAAGATTAAGTTCGAGAACATTGAAACAAACTAGACATACACAAGCACATGGGGCCTGATGGGGTACACCTATGAGTGCTGAGGGAGCCAGCTGATGTCACTGCAAGGCCACTCTCAATTATATTCAAAACTCCACAGTGTTCAGGCGAGGTTCCTGAGTACTGTAAGAAACAGGAAAAAAACCCACAACTGTATCTTTAAGCAGGAGGATCCAGAGAACCACAGGCCAATCAGCCTTACCTAGGTCCATGGGAATGTAATTAAGCAAGTAATTATGGAAACTCTTTCCAAATTTATGAAGGATAAGAAAGTGATTTGATATATGGGTTTATGAAGGGGAAATTATGCTTAACCAACCTGATAGCCTCCTACAATGAGATGACTGGTTTTGTGGTTGAATGGAGAGCAGTGGGTGGTGTTTAGCTTGACATTATCAACACTTTCAACAGTCTCCCAATAACACACTCTCATACACAAACTGAAGTAGCACAGGCTAGATAAGTGGACGGTGAGGTGGATTTAAACCTGACTGATTTACTGGGCTGAAAGGGTTGTGATCAGTGGCACAAAATCCAGCTGGAAATCAGTCACTAGGGTTGTCCTCCAGGTGTTGTTTTGGGAGCCAGTACTGTTGAGCATTATCATTAATGACCTGGATGATGGACAAAGTGCACCCTCAGCAAATCTGCAGAGATTAAAAAAACTGGGATGAGGGTATGATGCATCAGGTGGTTTTGCAGCCATTCAGAGGGACCCGAGCACACCAGAGAACTGAGCAGAGAGAAACCTCATGAAGTTCGGTGGAGGGAAATGCCGAGTCCTGCCCCATGGAGGGACAACACCATGCACCAGGACACGCTGGACGCCAACCAGCTACAAAGCAATTTGGCAGAGAGGAACTCTGGGGTCCTGGTGGGCACCAAGTTGGACATAAACAAGCAATGTGCCCTTGCAGCAAAGAAAGCCAACAATATGATGGGTTACATTAGGAAGAATGTTGCCAGCAAGATTGAGAGGGGTGATCCTTCCCCTCTTTTGAGCGCTGGTGAGGCTATATCTGCAGTTCTGTGTCCAGTTCTGGGATTCTCAGTACAAGAGACATGGTCTTAGCAGATTGAATCCATCAAGGGGCCATGAAGTTGATGAAAGAATTGGAACATCTGTCATATGAAGAGGATAAGAGAGGTGGAACTGTTCAGCCTGGAGAAAAGAAGCCTCGGGAGGATCTTACCCAGTGGGAAATAATAAAGAAGACAGAGTTAGACTCTTCTCGCACAGGAAATTCTACTTAAACATAAGAAAAAACATTTTTACTGTAAGGGCAATCAAACACTGGAACTGGTTTCCCAGAAAGGTTGTGGAGTCTCTGTCCTTGGAGGTACTCAAAACTCAACTGGAAAGAGCCCTGAGCAACCTGCTGTAGCTGGCCCTACCTTGAGAAGGGTGGGTTGAAGTGGATGATCTGCAGAAGCGCCTTCCAATCCCAATTATTCTGCAATTCTTTGAATGCTATTCTGTTCTGCGATTCTGTTGTGGGAATCAAACCTTTAATTTTAAATCCTTATTTACAAGGGTACTGCAACAGATGCTGCAAAAGAGATACTAACACAGGTGAAGTAAGTAGGAAATGATGTACTAAATTAATCTGTTTCTTTAAAAAAATTGAATGCATTTATATTTAATACTGAAATCAAGCAGCACTAATCTTTGAAGCAAACCTGTGTGATTTTCTACCACACAATGAAAATGAAGGATAACAATCTAGAGTATTCAAAATGAATGAAATCAAGAAACATGTAATTTCTGGAGACTGGTCCATAAAATTCTGAAAATTTACAAAATAACTACTTCAGAGTATATCATATACTTTCTGCAGTTCCTTTAGTTGTCCTCTGAAAAATTACACTTCAGATATATAATTCTCCTTTCTTTGAACTCTGTGCTTCAGTACTAACTGAGCAGACATACTGACTTTGACTGTTCTTCCTGACACATTCCATGACTCCACAGACACTGCTACTGAACACGTAAGGAAGACACCAGTGCCAGAAGATCTGGAAGTGGACAGGCAGTCCTGTATGGCTTCTGGGTGAGACATTGCAGCAAAGTCTAACCAACGTTCAGGAACAGGAGTGCAACAAGGAGTAGAGGAGGGCTGTCTGGGTGAAGCAGTTCACCACGCAGGCTGAACACTGAAACGTGGCTTCTCTGTTTTTCCTTTCCAGGTTCACTCAGGCTGCTGCCTTATGCCCATTCCCTGTCACTGAGACTCTAACCTGAGAAATACGCAGTTCCCTCACTCATGGACTTGGCTGGACTGACTGAGAAAGAGCAATAAAGAGTGAAGGTAGGAATGCCTTCTATCCTTATTTGAGACACAAGGCAATTGAGATATCGAAAGGCCAGGTCACCTATGCTACAACATTAAAAAAGGAGTTACAGGAGCACAAGCAGAATCTACATAGCCTGATTCAGTGCTTGAACTATAGAAGAATGCTTTTTTGTCAATGCTAACAATGCCTTGTACAAATAAGTATAAAAGGAGAGAGAGATTAGAAGGAAATCCAGTATATCCAGTTGTACAGTGTTCATGTTTAAGGCACAACTCTGAAGATCCAAATGGGTCTCAGTAAAGGAGAAGAAACCAAAAAGTCGAAGCAGCGATGTACAGCCTCAGCACAAGAAATATTCCATAGAAAGCACTTGCTCCTAATGTTGCCTGATGAGAATGGAGAATCAGAACATCACTCATCACACCGAGAAGACCCAGCAGACACTAATCATCACCAGGAAATTCTAAGCTCTTGTCACCATCCAGAAAGGTGTGAAAAGAGTTTACAGAAAGATAAACAAAACGTGGGCTGATGTGATATTAATCAACCATGAATGTCATCATCAGGGGGGAAAAAAAAGGAAAAAAAAAAGGTTGTTTGATTGTTTGGTTTGAGGGTATTCTTTTCTTCTTCCTTTTCTGTATTTATGGACTAAGTTTTATTACAACACCAGTTTGTTTTACATTTTGCTTTCAAATCAGTGCGAAAAGATGTTTTTTCTATTCAGCTATAATAATAATCCAAATCCTCCAGAGAAAAAAACTGAAGGCAAAACAAAACTGCAATCGGAAGAGAAACTCTATTTGATCTCCTTCCGAAGCACAGCTCTTTAGATAAAATCTTAATTTGCTATCCCATATTCACCAGAATTATATAAAATGCTAGCTAGATATTATTTGCTTACAACTGAACTAGTTTACCAGTAATAAGTTCACTGTTTGGAAAACTACTCACAAATGCATTTTAACAGTTATTGCTTTCAGAAACAAAAAGGTACTGATCCACCTACCTATAAAATCTAATATTAGGAAAGGCTTGGAGAGTTTGAAAAGCCATTTCTTTGTCCTGAAATGGCTTAGGAAGTTTAAAGCTTTAAAGCATTTCTTCAGAACAAACCCCAAGACTTTGAAGCTTCTCACAGAAACATAGAGCACCTCATACTGGAATAGATCCAGGTGGTTAGGACATTTATCTAGATGGCAAGTTCTCCCATTTGAGGTTAAAGCAGGAATGTCATTTAAAAAAAAAAAAAAAAAAAAAAGTGACTGTGCCACAGTACTTTGGTGTTTCTCCCTCTTTCCAGAACTGGGAGATGCCCAGGGATATAAATATATGAGTTGCTGTGAAATAGATTACTTGAGCTTTCTAGAATCTCCAGAATGATTTGCTTGGAGTCCTCTGAAAAAAAAAAAAAAAAAAAAAAAAGAAAAAATTTGGGCTATTGGCTATATATTTGTAATTATCATCAGATAAGTGTGGGTAAAGTACAGAGGGGGGAAAACAGTGAAAAACTATAGAAATCCCATTATTTTATAAGTTATTCTGCCATATTCGTCACTATGATATTTGTCTGGAGCAGAAAAAGGAAAAAAAGAAAGAAAAACCAACAGAGACCTCAGTGCAGGGAAAGAAGGCAGGGGTAGAACTTCTAATGAGAATAAGAGTTGCAGCATGGATGGTTTAACCATGCATTTTCCATTACAATTCATGGAAAATTCTATGGCAAAATCTTTTTGCTTTCACTCAAAACCTTCATTACTACATGAGGCTATACACATAATCATTCTCATTTGTCAGTTTGCACTCTGCAAAGCATCTAGCCCTAATAAATTGCAAAGGTATTTCTCCAGGCATGAGAACAGATTTGGAAGTTAAACCACTATTGGATTTACATGTCAAGAAAAAAGTTCTGAAGTTTACTTTTATTAAAATATAAACTTCTGTAAGTGCTGCAATGTACAACCAACATTCGTTCTTCCTCAGCTGCTGTAAATTTTCTGAATGAAACATGCAGTGTATTCAGAAGGATTGCTCTGTTCAATGTTATAATCTTGCATTCAACAGTCCCTTTCTTTATAGAATCTCAAACTCCTTTACAAACTTGACTTACTGCTCTGTGAGTTAAACATTGGGTCAGTTCACCCATCAGTGAATTCATGACCAATAAGGGGTGACAGTCATTTAACAGCATCTGGTAGATTTTGCAAATCAAGAATAATCTTGTTTAGAACTTGACAAAAGCATCAGAAATAATATGATTATTGCTGTGAAACACCTTGGAGCTTTCCTGACATTCAAGGTGGGGTTTTGCTGCAGAATAATACTCAGCTCTACCTACAGCCTACTGCAGAGACAGGCAAATCATTTCACTGAGGTTTGAGAGCTCCCACCAAAGTAGCTCACCAACCTCAGCTTATCTCAAAGTAGACGTCCAGGGCTCAGTTAAGCTATCAAGCACAGATGCCTGCTGCCATCCATGAATTCCAGATGGGACTGGCAGATGTGTCACAGGGGTGATGTAAGACGCAGCCTCTCCTGGAGGAGTAGCTGGAGGCCAGGTACTGTACTGCCAGGAGTACACACTGGCACTGGTGCCTGTGTACGAAACAAGGCTCTAGTGACTCGTCAACCGATTAGCTCTCTAGACTCTCCTGATGGCACTTACTAGACCTGTACTTACTGAAACGTAAACGCTACCTACTAGCTGACATGCTCATAATTTACTATTACGGCATACAAATTTGTCTTGGACTTAAACTGAAACCCATCCTCTCATCCACACAAAAGTTTTAGAGCAGTGGTTTTCTGCCTGTCTCATTGTGCAGAGATATAAACATTACTATATCAAATTATATGAGCTTTTAATGTCTCCCAGTGTCATTTGGAACAGTGTTTGTGGCAGGCATAAGAATGAATACAGCAAAAATCAGAGAAACCACTAGCAAGCCTTCGCTGAAACTGCAAATTACTATTTATGAGGTCAGAAAACTGTTAGACTGGAAATAAGAATGGTACACCGAAATCAAATTCAAGAAGCCATTTTTAAATAAAGTGATACAAAAATGAGTGCAGGGACATTTGTGTAAATCTAAACCCCAGACAAATCCTTCAGATCCACTTCCAGACCTTCCCAGCTGATTAATCCGGCACAACCATTTCCACTTTCACAAAATGCTTAAAGTTGGCAGCTACATGGGACTGAGTCAGGAACTAGGGGACCTGGTGCAGGCTGTGGGACACACAAGTCCTCTAGAGATTTCCACACTAAAGGGAGAAGGGACTGATAACACAATACATTAAGAGGTGTTGCCATGGGAGGAGGAGGGCTTGTCTTCTGGATCTCAGAACCAGCGTGCAAGGAAACGGGTGAAAAAATTGTTGCTCCCTCTGCAGATAGGATCCACACTTCACCAAGTGATGGAGGAGGTGGTGTTTTCCTACCCAACAGTCTCTCCCTCAGATGAGTTTTCTTAAGAAAAGCATCAAATCTTCCCAAAAAGCAGAGGGCTCAGCCTGCAACCACAGGCAGACTGCTTCACAAGCCTCCCCCATCAGCTCTCGGGCCTCCCTCCTGAACAATTTCATGGCAAGTTGCTGTGAGATTTGTGGAAAGCAAGTACAGCCTTGCTGGATGCCTCCTTCCTTCTTAAGCCAGAAGGGAATACAGAGCTGATTATTAATTGCAGGATGTATTGAAAACACTGAGGAAACATTTTTAAACCTCTTCTATAAGTACCATTTGCAGACTTAGAGGGACAAAACTGCTTTCCCAGAGCAAGTCACATTTTAGGTGGAGGAGAGTTTCCTAGGCTCTGAAGCAGTCAGGTAAACTGCGAGGTACTACAAGACTGTGCATTCACCTTATACCTGCTGTGGTTTTTTCCCCTTCAGAAAAAGGTGCATGTATTTTCACATGCTGAGGGATTCTAAGGAGTTTGGGACAAGGGAAAAGCACAGCAGTTTATCTCCCAAAATCTTGCCCTTGCCCAGTATTCAGGAGGGGGCTATAGACAAAAACTATTGATTCAATGCAATTTTTATGCATATTACTGAGCTTTAACCTTGGTTACAGCCATCAATGTCGAGCAAAATGTACACGTTATTTATCAGAAAACATTATTCTTCTGGTTAAAAGCACTCAGAGAACTGAAGCACAGCCATTAAATCTTCCTCTGAACACACACACTTGATCAAGCTTTCCTTATCACAGCAGGAGATCAATTTGTGGCCTTAAAAACAAGTTGCCTTCCTTATCTTAACTTGAATACCCTGCAGCATTATGAATGATCTTAATTACACAGCTCTCTTTACACACAGGTTCATGAATATGAAATAGTCTGATTAAAGTAACACTGAAGTTCTATACACATTCATCTCTGGAGGTAGCTGCATCTGAGTTAATGGACTTGCAACAGGGATCAGTTCTGCCTGCTGTGCCCAGGCACTGTCTCACATAATGCATACAACCAACAATTAGATGATGAAGTGGCACGGTAAAAAGAAGATTTAGCTTTCTGGGGTGAAGCAGGGTGAGTGTCGTGTTACCGCTACAAAAAGCCGTACATGAGTTAGCTTGAGGGAAAGCAGCTACACCGAAACAAAATAGCCCTGCTTTCATTACGGCTGAAGCTCTAGCTATTTTATGTTTTCTCCTTAACCCACTTCGTAATTATTGTGCACATCTCGCCAAAGCCAGGCATGACATTCGCAGTCATAGAACAGAGAGTGCCAGGACCCCATCCAGCACGGCGTGAGGACTCTGCGCAGTGAGTCACCGCCTGCTTCTGGCTACATCTGCCACTGCCACTGTCCCAGAACAACCCTTCTGGCTGCTGGTATCACACCGGCCCTGCCTAATGCTGAAGCAAGTGACAAAGAACAGAGTGGATGTGGCAGATCAGAACCTTTGGCCAATAGGTAATGTTTTTTTCAACGCGAAGATAATTAACCTCTTAATAGGTGACAAATATAAGAACCATTTTTCCACCAGCAAGCTTCCAGGGAGCAGCTGTAGTGGGGCAAAGCAGGATTTAACACGAGCTAGAGACAACTAAGGGGTTCATGTGAAAAAGACAGAAGTCCCAGCTATCATTTTTGGTGGAGGCAGCTTCACAGTGAACAAGAGCCAGAATGATCTTTCTTAGCCACAGCAACCAGAGTAGGGCCACAAAGTCTCCAGTAGGACAATGACAATGGCCCCGCTGACCATGGGGAGAAGCAAGCCTAACTAGTAACACAATATTCTTATACTGAGTGACAGAGAGTCAAGGCAGATGTCCGAAGATCAAGTATTAGATCTTCCAGCAAATCTGGCAAGTTTGCTAAGTACATTGTCATGACTTTTGATTTTGGCAGCCGATTTTATCTGATTGCTACAGTAAGCCAGAGACCTCCCAAGTGCAAAAGCTGAGCAAGAGATCAGACATGAATTGTTTTTTTTTTCCCTCAACCTAAGCTTCAACACCAATCAGTTTTATATGCTCTACTTCCAAGTGCCAAAAATTAACACAGCAGTAAGTCAGGGC
This sequence comes from Ibycter americanus, assembly GCA_035590275.1. NCBI lineage: Eukaryota > Metazoa > Chordata > Aves > Falconiformes > Falconidae > Ibycter > Ibycter americanus. Next base: position 20,432,007 of record JAVJGI010000060.1, read on the forward strand.
TCCAACAGCAAGCTCAGTTGTGTGTATTGAGATGGAGAGTTTCCTATGTGAAAAATGAACCCCTGGAAACTATGGATCAAGAAGCCTTCCCATCTAAGAAGTAACTTCTTCAACTGGAAGAATTACATTACAGTACCCTTACTTTATGGTATTGATAAGAGCTATTTAACACCATCCTAACGAAAAATAAATTGAGTTATGATACATTGTGTCTTAAGGAGGAAATACAGAGACATGTATTTGTCATGTACCTGAATACCAGCTGGCCTGAGAGAGAAGAATTCTCATCTTGCCCTTCACGGTATATATGAACCTCTGGTGAAGTGATGAACCATATCTAAAACAAATGTTATTACAGTGGACATCAAGTTTTTGGTAAGACAATTAATTATTAATCTGTTTCAGAGAAAAGCAGATCAAATTGTTGTGAATGAACGTTTCCTTGCTCCTCTAGCATACAGCATCATGTGAATTGTGTCCTAATTCAACCGGAAGTTTTATCTGTTTGGGGAAAAGAGAGGGGGAGAAAGATTGTATTATGCATGCCTCAAAAATCTGAAGCTACCATGCTTGATAAATCACAGCATTTCTGAAATTGATTACTATTGCTCCAAACATAACCCCATTCTCCTTTCTGTGATAAGAAATGTACTTGTACTTTGTGTTTTCATAGCTGAGTGAGTGCCCTGGGGGCATGTACAACTTTCCTATTTATTTATTTATATTTTAACACCAAAAAAAGTTTATTATCTTATGACAAAACAATGACCTGCCATAACACTACTGGGAAAAGCTCACTTTTAGGCCTTATGAAGGGATTACATTTTTACTGGCCTTGGAGTCAATTGTTTGCTTACAAAGGGAAGCAAATAAAACCTGATGCCAAAGGTTAAAAAAATGAAACAAAACTAAATAAAATAAGATACAATGTGAACATGCTTAAAGCACCCAAAATCCCCTAACATCGTCCTGGTCTTCTAAGCACTGCTGCTTTGACAGAGATAGGGTGGAGAACGATGCATTTACATTTTACTGCCAGCTAATAGGCCTGGGCACTGCCCCATATTGCTCACAGGTACTGATCCAGGCAGCAGCTCCCCATTGGCTTGAGAAAGTCCAGAAACATCTCCCACGGGGAAATCCTCAAACTGTACATCTTCAAGGTGCATACATCTGACACCAGAGCAAGCAGAGAAACATAAGACAAAGAGAAGGGCAAGAAAATGCAAGAAGGGAAGGGGAACAAAGTGTTTGGATGCAAGTCCAGAATCTGTCCAGATGTTCAGAACTGGAGGTGGACTGGGATCTGCAGCTAGTTTTCATTCCCACAAAAAGGGAATAAATCAGCTCCAGCACTCAAACAACTCATCCTTCCTCCTCCTAGGACTCCTTTTAGTTGCCATGTTTCTGCATTCACTGTGCTTCATTAGCCTTACTTTCCTCTTCTCTTCTCTTCTCTTCTCTCTCATCTCATCTAGTGCCAGACTCATTCCTGTCTCTCCATATCTACTGGTGTAACTGAGTAGCTTGTATCCATATTCTGACTTACCGTTCAGCTACTATATGTCTCATTGCTGTGTGTACAGAGCTTTAGACATCACTGGCAAATAAAGAACATGAAGCAGAAACTTGAGCTTTGTAAAGGCCTGTTTGTTTTGGCTGTCGCTGTAGTTTTTATTAATAAATGCCTCCTGGTAGACTAGACTCCATTTATCATGACATATGTTATCTAGCTTAGGTTCTTATACAGTATTTATTACAAAATTTAAGTTGCACACAAAACCATTTCTCCCTCTCTCTTCCCAGGCAGTGAGAAGGGTGGTTATGTTATTTTAATGAATACGCTTGTCTTATGTTATTACTGAGAAGCTTTGGTTAAAGAAACGATCTTTGTATTTTATTTTGAAAATGTGAAGTTTGTGGTTGCTGTGGGCCTTTCCCATTGGAGAAGGATTTCTAATCCATTTGCACATTAATAATTCTCCAGCTTCTTTTTTGCTTAGGTCTCCCAGCTGTGGACTTTTCCCCAGACCTCTTTAGCTACTTCTCTTCCCAGCCTTGCCTATCTGATTGGTTTGATGCTTGCTTTCACACACCACAGGCTGTAACCAAGAGGGTTGCTAGACTAACCCAGCCAAAAAAAGGAAACGTCCATTTCCACACTTGCCAACACCTCCTCCACTATTGCAACTGAACCCTAACTCTTGAAAAATCCTGTTTAGGATTACAATTAAATCTTGAAAGAAAACATGCATCTAAATCTAATTTGAGGGTGTGAAAAATTCAGACTAGCTCCAGAAAGAGGAGCCAAGTATTGTGATAGTTTTCCAAATGAAACCTTGGCTTCTAAAAAAACCAATGTGCATCTCTTAGATGGGGTCTGATCTCTTAGAAGGGTGAATACATTTCTGGGGCACCAAAGTCAGGTTATATCAAGCAAAAAGAGAACTGGTCAATATAAAGCCTAGGTTTCTGCACAACTTTACCTCTACTGACTAAAATGGCTGAAAAGTGCAAACACATCATATGATTAACTAACGTTAGCAACCGTATCATAACAAAAATGAAGCAAGAATGCACTTTTTCTAGTCTCAGAAAGATCTGCATTTATAGAATAATAAGGTTTAGATTTGGTTAGAATGGGCAAAGTTTGTAGATGCTGCATATAGAGTACATAATATATTTTCTTAATGTGAAGCTGTATACTGTCTTGTTCTTTTCCCTTCTCAAGAGACCTTTAGTAAAGGTATTGTGTAAAATATTGCCTTGAGTAAGTTCTATTATGCTGAGCCAGCTTGATAGTTTTAGTGTTTACTGTCTCGCTTCACAGGTCCTTACATTCACAATGATTTATACAAAGTGTTCTGTTTTGTATCTCTCACAAACTGTTTTAATACTGCACTAGGTAAACAGAATGTCATCAGATTTCCAGTCCTTCCTGGGTAATTTTCCCCAGTTATGTAAATGTTTATCTTAATTCTACTTCTTCCTTTGCACTTATTAAAAATGTTTTTGCTCCTTCTCTGCGCCGAGCCAGTGTGATAACCGCTATGCAGAACTGAGACAAAAGAATACCAGGGCTGGATGCCAACGAGCAAGGCTGCAAGTACCCGGCCAACAGCACAGTCTTTGATTACCAGTTATCCAAGAAGGCATAAAGCGGCATAGAGATCCTGTTTAGCGTTATTACCCAAAACCTCCAAATACACCTAGCAGAAAGCTTCGGTGACCTAATTCAGCAGTCTAGCTCCTTCCCTTTACCCAGTATAACTAGTTGCTCCTGTAAATGTGTTCACAGGTGTGCCAGTGCCAGACACGTACATAGCAGTAGAAGTTTAGATCAAGACTTGATTCCCCTGATTATTTTTCCCACCATCTAACCTGTGTTGTATTTGGCAAACAAGCTTCTGGGGAAAAGGAACAGCATGCAAAGTGCTGGCAACAACATTCAGTTTGATATGCATAAGTTAATTAATAGAAAACAGCTCATGTCAACAATGTTTACCTTTCTCATGCTTTCTCTCTTTAACCACTTGAACTGAACTATATAAAAAGCACTTTAGAATCTACTGTGTGTACAAAAAGTCTGTACTCTTCCAAACAAGTTTAAGTTTGTCAGTGTACAAAGCTGTTGATAGGTTGGGGATCATTTTCATAGCCAAATAGTGAATTTAATTCAGCAGAAGACACTAAAACCTCGGTACAAGCTTCATTCCAAGACAAGCTTTGCTTTCTTTCCAGCTCACAAAAAATATAAGATACAGGACCAGATAACTACCAAAATCCACAGACTTCAGTGGGTGGAATTCTGAAGATAACCATCTTATTTCAGTAGACTTGGGGGGTGGGGGGGGGAAACAAATCCAACAATAAATAAACAATTCAGCTTGCAAAAGGTTGACACATTAATCTTTCTGCTTGAAAACCCAAAATTCTACTTACTCCTACCATAAGAGATTCTCATATTGTCCCTTTGTTTGTACACCCATCTGCTACCACTTTCAGACTTGGTTAGCAAAATGTACTTAGCTAAATATGCACGTATTTTAGTAGCACAGATAAATCCCTCCTTAATTGCTCTCACCTTCTATGTTAAGACTCTAAATATGGATACGTAAGCCAGAAGCCTGCTCTGATTTGATAGGATTTGATGGTTTGTTTCTTCAAATAGTCATGCAAAGCGTGAACTTAGCTCTCTCTCTCTCCTATGACTATATAAGGAGCATAAAGAAAAAGGGACCAATTCCTAAGCTAAGCTTCTACACAGTTATGATGTTTTAATTTAATTTTATGAATACCCAAACCTACTTAATCATCCAAAAGTCAGAGCAGGTACCACAGCACTCAATACTGGCTCATCAACCACAGCTGTGAGAGTTAACACCGTGCTGTATTTACCATGTGAGCCTGGAATCAGGGACTTTCTGTATATGACTTATGCTAATGCAAAGCAAATGAACTGCTCAGCCCAGATGAACTTAACATCCCTCTGGCTTAGTTTACACAGAGGTAAACCAGAAATAACAACAGTCAAGCAGAGCCAAGTCAGACTGCAGGGCTTTGTGGGCCAGTACAATACGCAGACATCCCCAGTTGGGAGGCAGCGCATGGTGCCACGTCCCTCGCTCAGCACTGCACTGTGCCCAGACCAGCCGGTGCTTCTCCATAGCAAGTGCTCTTCAGTAATGCAGTCATGCACGAAAAAAATGTAACTATAAACCACAACTAGAGAGGATACTTCCCTCTCTAGCTTCCCTGCACTTCCTGGCACTCTCGAGCATTTTTGTAGTCCCAGTGGGTTTACTGTTTTGTTTTTGTCTTCTACTAGTAACAACCATAGAAAATGGGAAATGAGGTATGTAGTTGATTTTCCCAGGTAAAATGCTGGCTGAAGCAGAAGCCAAAGGTTATTTATGATCTCCTCCATAAGGCCAAGAAGAAGTTTTCAAAAAATGCAGGACTGAAGTTAACCTATATTTCATTTCCTCCAGCTGTAAGATGACTGCCATGTTTTTGTTGTGATACAGGCTTTGGCCAGGGAAGAAACGGCAAGAAGAACTGGCAAAGGCAAGGACAGAGACACAGAACGAAACAGATTTAATTTCACACCAGCTCGTTTCCACAAATTGTAGAAACAGTAAAGAAAACATGACCAGTATTTCCACTGAGTATGATATGGAACTTTTTGGACAATCTCTTAGAGGGAAAAATATCCAAAACATCTTTAGGGCTGAGCTGTACAAGTTCATTGAAAGTTAATGGGACTCATTTTCCTAAGCCCCCTGGGCACTTCAGGAAAACAAAAAAAAAATATCTTACAATATGCAAGCTTTCCGCTTGTTGCCAAAAGGAATCAGCTGCTTCTAAAGACCAAGAATACACGAAAAAAGGTAACTTAGTTTTCTTTCAGTCTCAGCATGTCTGCTAAGTCTCCTGCACCTGGCACAGTCACTCACTTCCAGGAAAAGTAGGTTTTAAATCTTCCTGTTTTACCTAGTACCACCCTGATCTCTACTATTCGTGGGCACAAAGGTAGGTTAAAAGTGCTTGAAAAGAACAGAGCTGACAGCTGGCTCTGGCAGCAGAACTTGCTTTTCCTTTCTTTCCACCGGGGCATTTACAGCCTTTCTGGCTCATATAAGGACAGATGCATGCACACTTACGTTGTTCCCGGTTTGTGCACTTAGCCTCACCCATATGCCATGCCATCATAATGCACGGACCTGCAAAGAGCACACCTGAAGCATTCAGTCAAAAGGAGATGCCACAGCCAGTGCAGAGTCATTCCAGCTATGTGACGTAAATGCAGAATGGTGCTGTCTCACCCACGCAGGCAACCCAATCTCTTCTGCTGCTGGAGAGAGGGAAAGAAGATGCAAAACTTATCATGTCGGAGGGGTGAATTAAAAAAAAAAAAAAAAAAATTGAGCACAGCAACACTGGGAAATTTCTGAAATTTCTAAGGAATGGGACTGAGCCTTCTGATTCAGGTTAAAACTCCTGATTTAGCTTAGAAGGTTATTATCACCTCAAAGGGAGGGTGCACTGCAACATTTTGCATATGAAAGAAAAATCTGTGAATTTTGCCTGTGTTTATATGCACAAAAAGTATAGGTGAACACCACTCTGAATACATGTTTTTTTGCTCCCTAAGAAATCCAGTTTCCAGGTCAAAAGCACCTTGGATTATGCTCTGAAGCAAAGGACCAAGAAGAATTTCTCTCTCAACATTCCTGCAATACAGAGTATAAATGATGCTTGAGGAAACATTCATTCAGTGATGGGACTAGTAAGAAACAGAATAAAAACCAGATAGATCACCACCGATAGTTTTTCACTGTTGCTTTCCCCCAACAAAATCAGGAGGATTAGCACCAGCATTCCTTTTTCGAAAGAGCAAAATTAAGTCATTCCATTCATTCATAGGAACCCCTTTTGCTCAAAATCAGTGCAACACTGAAAAGGCCCAGCCTAGTTCAGGGCTTAAAGGGTGGGACAGAGAGCAGAAATGTTTATGTGGAACCCTACCACTTTTGTCTTCCACCCTTGCTCAAGTGGTTGACCCTCAGGGAGTTTTTTAAGGCCAAGGAGTTAATCCCTTAAATGGGGTGATTTCTTGTGATTGCGGAGTGGGTGCTTTCATTACAATTGTTTGTAAGTGGCCTATATGAAACTATTGCTCTTTCATGCATACAAAGGAAAAGCAGTATAAATAAACTAAAAGCAAAATAAAATACCTTAATACCATATGTGTATTACTTGATTTCATCATATCAGGTTTTAGAACTGGAATGGCTAAAATTGTTTTGTTTTTTAAATAAGCCATGTGCTTGCTTTCATTAAAAACCCTAATCACTTGAGATTCAAAATACTTTTGACTGGGTAAAGTGGTTATTTTTACCTCTTTTTTTTCAGGGGGAAAAAAATAACAATAAATCCTCCGATGGTTTTCAGCCTAGCTGTAGCAAGTGTGAAACTCTGGCTAGATTTAATGGAAATGCTAAGAAAAGGTACATATCAAATCTACATTCCTTTACCTCTGTCCAGCCTAAAATAAGCCTTTTGCCTCTGGACTCCTCACTGTTCTCACTCCCGATATGGACAACCTATTTAAAAGCAGCTACTCAGCCTGTTGCACGCATGCTAGCCCTTTCTGGCAGTGTAAATCATCTGCGTCAGTACACGCAGGAGGGAGGGAGGGCATCAATAGCGCAGCTGGCTTCCCTGGGCAGCGTGGGACCTTTGCAATAACTCGGTACTTCTCCTTCTTCAGTTCCCAGTGTGAGAGAGGTTGAGGGAACATGGCCAGAGCAATGCTCTATTTCAGCTGTTCTTGGCCATCGTATCAGCCTCTCGGGGCCATAGGAAGTGTAATGTAATGCTGTTCTAAATTTGTGTCCCAGGCTGGACCAAGGTTAGGGGAAGTCTTTAGGTCTCCTGCTGTGTTTTCAGCTCTGCTTCCTCGGGCAGGGGAGAGGGAAGGCAAAGAGAGAAATACCGACTAAAGAGTTAAATTGATTTAACCTGAAGAAGGCAGAGAATACAGATCTCTCCAGCAGCACATTTAAAGATTGATTTTTCATAAGATGCCTTTGCTTTTAATGGGAGTTTCAGCATAGTCTCTTTAATCCTTCTCTACAAGACACTTCTCCCCTACCTTGCTCCTCCTGCTTCTGAATTAATCCATGCATAAGAACCAAGAGGAGATGAAACTCCGAAAACTCACAGAGGATGAGTTACAGTGACACCTGTCAAATGACATGATGTTTTCAACCAGATCAGCTCAGATATACATTGATTAAATGAATTTTTATCTCCCCACAGTTCTAAATACAAAAAACATTAAATTCAAGGTGAAGCAACTGTCAATGGCATGCTACCTGAAAGGGTTAATTATGAGACGATGTTATCTATGACCAAGGGGCATTTATTCTCTCAACATTTATGCTGTTTAAGTCAACAGTAATAGGTTCAACTTAAGCTAGGATCTGGAGAATCCCTACGAAAGAGTGCTACACACTGGGAATTTCCCATTAAAATGTCCCTGACCAGGCTCTGGAACCTGAATATTCACAACTTGCTCGAACAAGGTGATATGTGCCAGACTTCATACACCACAAGAGAGAATTTAGAGACGTATGCTTAATAACATAATGAAGTTTGAAATTTATTGTAACTTTAATATCGAAGGATTTAAAAAACAATTAAACTGCTTTAAAATGGCAAAGAGTTTATGGGAATGCAATATGGATTGGAGCAAACAGGCCTAAATCAACAGTGGTTTGGAAGTCTAGTAAGGACTAGAACTATGGGAGGTAATTCAGGAACAGATGCATCAAATTAATTCCAGTAATACTGAAGTGTTAAAAATGGCCACAGAAGCCAGCTTTGTTCAATAGAATGGAAAAATAATCATCCATTCTCTCCCTTTCCGCCCCCAAGGAGCTGGATTTTCCAGGCACCGCCATTCATTGGTGGCAGCAGATGCACCAAAATGTCTGGCACCAAGAAACTGAAGACAAATAGAAAACATACATGGGGGAAACCCACTCCAAAAAAAAACATAAAAAAACCCCAGAAATGTACGTAATGCAGAGAGGTGAAGCTGCGTTTCATGTTTTACACTTAAAACAGATAACACTCTCAAAATAGTGAAGTAATTGTCAGTAAAGCATAGCTAAAACATAGTAAAGGTTAGGAATAGGGCACCTCTGAGGCTAGAAGCCATTTCACTTACCTTAAAAACGTTTTATTTTAGTCACTATGCACTCCCAAGTCCGCAAAATTAGTTCCGCAGATGTGACTCCTTACCACCACTGGATTCCCTCTGCCACACTCAGTTCCCAAGGGCAGACAGTGCTTTGAAACACCCAACGATCCCATATACTGGGGATATATACAGCCCATATACTTGGCTTGATGAAAGTTAGGATCTGGGTAATGTGGAGGTGGAGACTGCTAATGACTGGAGTTTTCAACAGAGGCTTTCACCCAAGGGTCTCCAGTTCCCCCTCATATTTACTTGCAAGCTACACTGAAACTGCTCCTCAGGTTACTGTTCACACCACAGCAGCAAGTGTGTGGAATTGCACAACAAAACTCTGGAGCAGTTTAGGAGGAAATGAAGGAAGGCTGTGTCTCAGAGGCTTGTGTGGAAAGTACACCAGTTACTCATAGTAATTTCTAGTCACAACTGGAAGTGGATGAGCAAGTCACAATTTGTTCAGCAAATTTATCACTTTTCTCAAGAATTGTCTGCTAACAGACTGTGACTTTTATTAATTTGTCTCCAGTTGGCAAGGGTACACCAAATATTTTATGTGAATGAATCCTGGCCAACGGATTGCTCACAGACTTGTGTCTGTTCTAATTGCTTCAATATTCCCACTTTGACGTTCAAGCTGAGGAGGCTTAGATCAAGCCCTAGTTACAACAGATACAGTTTCATTCCTAAAGTAATGAGAAATTTACCTTTTAGACAGAAGATAGCTATAGAAATCTTCCCCTCATTTAAAACAAAGCATAGCAAATCAGAAACAGATCTCTGGCACCAACAGAAAGGCAAGGAGGAAATAGAGAAAATATTGATTAATGAGATTTCTTTATGTTGCGGATGGCGATCAAAGGGGAGTGAATGCAGCACGCAGCACTCACCATTGCTTTTAAAAACCAAAATTCCTTTGATGTGCAGTGTAGTATCCGGCCATTATGGGAATTAAAAGAAAAAGCCATGCGAACGTTAATAATAAAGGTTAAACTGAACAGCTTCAGGCATCAGCCACAGAGTACCAAGGTTTCTGCCTTTTAAATAACCAGCTGATGAATAATTATGACAAATTACATTTAACCATTATATGTTTTAGTAAACAAAGCCTCCTGATGCAAACAGTAGCATAGTTTCCATACAGAGCAGCCTGCATATTTGCAGAGTCAATAAGCCTTTAAGCACAAAGGAAAAGACCTCCAGAACAAAGAAAAGGCTCCCTAAGAGCAGAGCGGTTGTGAGGACTGTCCCCAGCAGTGCCAGGGAAGCTGCACCGCGCTCAGCCAGGAAGCAGAAGGTCACACTGCTACGTGTGCGGGGAGGATTTACAGCTTGACACCCTCCCAATTCCTCCTTGCACATGTCTGCTGGTGTCTCCTTTCCCTCTTTGTGTGAAGGTCTGACTGGAGGCTGGGCTCCCCTGTGGAGGTTGCTCAGTCCACCAAAACCCGCTCCAGTCCCCACTGGTGTCACCTAACCCATCCCATTGCAGCCAGTGCTTACAAGATCTCAGCGTCCTCAGCCCAGAAAGGGCCACCACTCCTGTTTTTCCACTCTGGGGCTCTGAAAGTTTTCTTCACAGCCAAGGTGAACTTGAGACTTCTTACCAGCTCACACAGCACTGAATTTTGCCAAGGCCCAGCCTGAGCAAGGCTGTTCCTACCATGGGAAGGGGCAACAAGCCAAAGGGAGGTCTCTGGAGGGTCAGGCTGGCAGCAGCTCTTGCTGCCTGGAAGGCAGCACAAGGTGGCAGCTTCAGCAAGGAGCTCCCACCCGCACTCGCAGCCTTCCCACGACACCGCCAAGGGAATTGGGGAGCTCTGACAACCCACTGCCTCGCCAAAGGCTGGAGCTGATCCCACCTGCAATCCCCGGTCCGTAAGCTGATCATGCACCCTCTCGTCATAAAAGGCTTTTCCCATACAGGCATTTGTCATGGCAGTGGTGTCCCTTGTGGTGCTTTGTAAAAGTTCTGACACTGATTCAGTTACATAAAATGTATATAATTACTTTGGAAGATGCTATGGATTGATATAATCTGTTTGTGGGTTTTTTTTTTTTAAATCTGCCTGCCAAACAACAGGCCAAGGTGCAGAAGACTGATACATAGTTTACAGCTTTCTGGAAGAGGGATTTTTGAAGAATATGACAGGTTAAAAGGAAATCGAGTTTTAAAAACTCCATGTAAGAACATCTTTATATTTTTAATTTTTATTTATATTTTTAAAAGACCAGAAGCTTCAAGCATAAAGTGAGTACTGTTATAAGGTAGAAGTTTAAGATCTACAGGCATTTTGCCACCTTGGAAATTACTTGATACCGCCTTAATTTTTGCCACCTCTACTATTAATCACAGATAATTCTTTGCCTACAGAAAAAGAAGCTTCCCTCATGCTATATCTTTATTGATGTAAAACACCAAACTGCATCTTGCAAAAAACCTGGAGAGTTTTGAAGAGGTGTCATCCTACTTGTCTAATAGTATCACATCTTTGCCACCTTTAATTCTTTTATCATCAAAAAATAGGAATTAAAGAAAAAGCAAACAAATAATAGGAACTCTTGTAAATGAACCCCACGTTTTAGTTACTTTTTTTTTTTTTTTTACAAAGATGATCTCACAGCTCATTTGACAGATCGGTTTGGTCAATATTGGCACAATGGTAGTGTATTATGATAGGAATAGTGCTAACTTACAGCACTGAGTCTATGAAGATCATAAGTGGAAGGGAACTAATGATGAACTAAATAAAATGCATTACAACACATTGTACTGCATGGCAGGATGTAGAGAAAGCGTTAAAAGGCTGCAAAAATAGTTCATTGACTTTAAAAAAGCTATTAAAATACCAGTTTCATCCAAAGTAATATTTTGAATATATTAAGCAGGGCTGCACAAATCCTTCTTGGTTCAGCATTTGAATAAAAAATGCCTCTTTGAAAAATGTGCTCTTAATGAAATTGTAGAAAGCACTTCAAGTGTCTTACTGGGAAAATAAAGGGGGGAAAGAGAGAGCAAAAAAAATCTGGTTTGTGTCAAATGAAACATTCCCTACAGTTGAATAAGAAACCTGTTCTTTCAAGACCAAGAAAAACAAAGCAAATAAAGAGTTACATTTGGAGTTCTCATGATTGCTTCACTTTCACAAAAGAACAGAGGAACTATAGGATGCGTCCAGGATACTGAAGACTGAGGTTCACTTCTCTGTTTTCCTAATCAGGTGTAAATGCTATTTTCTCACATTCTTATCTAAGCATAGGCACATTTTTGTTTCTCCCAAGAAGGTTTTTTGTTTTGCTTAAATAATTGAATGTTTAATTGTGGAGAGATAATATATCATAAATGGAATATATGCGGCTTCCTATTGCAGATCAGTAAGTCTGCCATTGACTCATTCAGTGAATATGTGATATTGAAGTGGAATATCTCTAGCAGGATGACCCACCACATAAAACTCTGGGATACATCATTAAGGTCAGAAACCCCATAGGTAAAAGATGGAACTGAGGTGAGTCCTCCCTACACTACCTACTTCTGTCTCCAGGTTAGTGGTAAGAGAGAAACTGCTGCCATCCAAGACTCCCTTCCCTGCCAAGATTAATTTCAAGGATTCATAAAAGGTGCAACATTTTTCTCCATGATTTAGCTACTTCTTGTCATATCCCTCAGCTAGCCCATTAACACAGTTCTGGGAGCAACAAAAACCAGATTCTGCCATCAGTAATGCTAACAAAAGTCCATCAGTGACTTCAGAGAAGTCAGTACTAATTTTCCACAGACCCATCAGAAGCAGGTAGTGACCCAAAGCACCATACAGAGAGGATGTTAGCTCTCATGAAGTGCTGGTGCAGGCATGAGCGGGGTACCCTGAAACCCCACAGCATTCAAGCAACTTTATTTGCCTTTTTAGAAAAGCATCACCATCTTGCAGCGTGCCACTCATGCAGGGCTGGGGAAGAGGGTATTGCTCCATCAGTGACGACTTCTATAACATGTGAGATCCCTCATCAGCCTGGGCAACTAGAAAAGGTTCTAGATCATGGCAGTCTTTCTGAGAGAGCCTGAGGACAAAGCAGGAAATTACAGACATATTAGCTGAAGTTAAAACAAAGCAAGCTATCTGAACAACTTGATTATTGATGGTCAACCAGGCTTCAGGAAAAGAAGTTCACATCTTGCTAACTGGCTGGAGTTCTCGCGGGGGATGTCGGCCAGGGTACGCATAAGGGGGGATAGCCTAGAGAGTATTTCCTGAGATACTCAGAAAACATTTAACAAACTTCACAGGAGATTAATGTCTCAGATGCAACAAATGTCTTGAACTGTGGGGGCAAGAGAAAAAAAACTATGTCTCCATCAACTAAAAATTGGCTACGGAATAGAAAAGAGTTACCATAAGGCAGTTTATCACTGGCTGACAGAAAGATACCTGAGGCAATGTGGCTGGTTGCAGTGGTGCTGCCATTCCATTAGTCCCATTGGAACTCCCTTCAGAACAGTGATAGCTGTTACTGCCAGAGTTGTAGAATACGCTGATGTGTCGATCCTTGATTATTTTAGTCCAGGAACACTCTATTATTCCTAAAGTATCTGTGGCATATTACTCCCTCCCGCCCTCCCACCTGGACAGAAACAAATGAGAAAACCATTTAAGGGCAAGACATACGGGGTAGTACAGAAAAAGCAAAAATACAAGTCTGCAAATATGACAGACTGGGGGGGAAAAAAGGACAGGCAAAAGAGGTAACAATTTAACTGGCCTGCTCAAGATCATCATTCAGAGGACAAGCACTAGATTAAAATAGTTGCAGGAAGTGGGCCTAAGTTACTTTCATATGACGGGTTACTCCTGCAATAGAAGCTGCCTGCTGCTCAGCACAAGCACACGGGATTACATTTGCCAAGAAACACTTCTTTCTGCTGTCCCAGGTATTGTTGCCATCTGGCCCTGGCCTGAGTCTCAGAGGGTGATGAAGACTCCCTGATCCTGGAGAATCCCCAAATGATGTATGGAGAGGTGGGAACCCACCTGGTTTGAAACTCCTCAGCAGCAAATTTGCTGCTCCCCATGGAGTAGGAGAGCTGAGCCCTAGCATGGTATCCCCAGGCAGTTGCTACCACCTAACTGGGTTCAGGACAAAGGTCAGGAACTGCTTTACATTACTACCTTGGTCACCGTCATCCAGCTACATATCCTGTGATGACTGAGTAAAAACGTATTTTTTAAGTACTAAATGAGGGCCCATGGCATGCTCTTCCTCCAGATCAGTTCTTTGCTGATACTGTATTTCCCCTCCACTTGACACTGAAATCACGAATTAGGTATTTTGGCTTGCTGACAGGAACCCAATTCAACAGGCACAGACAAATGTTTCTTCTCTCTACCTCTGTTAGTTCTTCTTACTTCAGGCCTCATTAGGTGGGATTTCTCCTTTTATTTCAGAACCTCAGCCCAGTCTTCACGCTTCACTGGCTACCCTCATCTTTCTAGCCTCAACCAATTCCCTGCTTATTAGGATCTATCTTTTCCAGCTTTTTGCACCATTTCATTAACACAAGTACCTGAATAATTTGACAGTTTCAAGTTCATCTCTGGCATTCAAAGAGATCAAATTTAATCACCTAGTACAACCTATTGTGACATTAGAAATAGGATGACTTGACTGAATCTAACACAACCATTTTGTCTGTAGTACTTGCAATTTTTTATGACATCAAAGACCACCACTACTTCATTCAACAGCTTTCTTGGGCTTTGAATCAGCCCCTCCTGGAACGAAAGAAGTAACAACATGATCATTACAACTACAAAAACCAAACGAAGAATATAAACTGTAGTTTCTTTGAAACACCATAAAGTTTTAATTTGCTTGTGTGACGGTATGATATAATTAGCAGCCTTTATGCCCCTCATAATGTGTTACTGTCAGAAAAAAGTCAAGACTTGCAAAAGCACTGCGCACAGAAATAAATAAAGCAAAGGCTCACATTACTCCAGCGATCATTGCATGTTAAACAGAATTTTTCAGTTTACCAGACACATTTGGTCTGTCTCATAAATATATCATTGAAATAATAAACACGTGGCTTTTCTATTCCTAATACACTTTAAAAAACCACCCCTTCTTTCTGAAACAAAGTTATTCCTAAATGATGCTAATGGCATCCTTTTTTTGATCCTCCATATTCACTCATCTTGTATATATTTTTCCACATTTCTTACTGCACAGAATCAATTCCCATCTTACGAAGCACAAGAGTTGAAACTTTAAGTTCCAGGAAAAGACAGCAGCCTTTTGGCTTCTCACATTTCTAAAACTATTTGTCTTAACTCAGTACCAGACGTCCTTGAAATGGTTCATTTTGCCATATAATACGTACAAAAGAATTTTAGGAAATGTCTACAGGCATTTAAGGCTTGATTCACAATCAGTCGAAATCGAATGACGGACTTCATCATCCACCAATTCAATATTCTACACATAACACTGTTATATTTGAAGACCTACAAAAAAT
Source organism: Ibycter americanus (assembly GCA_035590275.1). Classification (NCBI taxonomy): domain Eukaryota; kingdom Metazoa; phylum Chordata; class Aves; order Falconiformes; family Falconidae; genus Ibycter; species Ibycter americanus. The sequence goes on from JAVJGI010000060.1 coordinate 20,447,288, forward strand.
CTGGCTATCAGAGCTTAGTGGAAATACTTCACTAAAATGTTTTTTAACTACAAATAATACTTTGTTCAAATGTCACTGCTTTAAGCATTTTTCAACTTTTTAATCTCAAAGTTACCTTTCATTACGTTTTCTTATTCTAATATTTGTACATTTTTATGTATAGCTTTATATTTGTTCAAGTTGCCAAATTATTAAATTAATTACCAGTAATAAAAATAACAAATGACCAGTCTAAGTATGAAATGAGCAAAGGAACAATTTATTTACCATTTACAAGACCATCCATTTCCTGGCTGACAAGACCAGTGCAGCAGACGTTCTGCAAGGGTAGCCAGTTTTCATTGCCAAATCTGGAAAAAGAGATGATGAAAAGTTGTTGGTTTTTTTTTTTTTTTCAAATAATATAAAGTTAAAGCAACTTCAAACAGAAGGAAAATATTCTGTTTCAGTTCATTTTGAGAGTGAACACTGAGTTCTTTCTCATTTTGTTCAAGCTACTTTTCTTCATTGCTACTACAGAGAAACGCAGACCAAAATCTCAGATTCAAATAATTGCAATTCAAATAATTCAAATAAAAGTTAAGCAAGAAATCTGATCCAAGTTTTGCAAGAGATCTCTCTGTCATTCAGGGAGCATCCTAACCTTAAGTTCTGACACCCCTCAATTTAGTAATACCTGCCACAACAACCCAGGAGGCAGAAAGCCTCTCTAAGGATGTGGGTATGCGCTTTACTGGCATTTCCATCACCTGCCTCTGCCTCACGGCTACCCAGTTTGACCCTGAAGAAGGAGCGCCACCCCAAAAAGTTTTGTGGGCTGATGAGGTGTAGGGGGAAGCAGTGACACAATTCATCCTGTGGGCAACCAACAGCTACAGTTTAAAGGTACCCATACTGGTATTAAAAACTCAAGGGAAGGTGACAGCTCAAGCAGTATTTACCCACTTCAACTGTTCCAGGAAAACACAACTGAATGAGCAAATTAAGCCCAACTTGAATACACTGAGTCGAGTCTGCTTTTGTGAGCATTGCAGTCTATGAAAAGACCAATTTGCATTTTAATTTTTATTTGGGACCAGGCCACTTTGTAAATGCGAACTAAAGGCATGTGTAATTTCCTTTTTTCTTTTCCCCTTCTCCCTACCCCCTGCCCCCTCTCAATTATAAGAGTTTTCATTTGTTTGAAGGCTCTCCTTTTGTTCTACTGCAATAAAGTCCCCAAACAATTGCCAGGTCAAATGTGTTCTTTCTTTCTTCTCTTAGTGCAACAGCTGGTGCTTGCCTCTCAAAATTCCTTTACTGTCAGCTAATGCATGCCTTCCCATTCAAAGAATTTCTAATATAACTTTCCATTCCAGTCCTTTACTGTTCTCTTGACCTCACTATAAAGACTAGATGGTTCCACACCAAAGACAGAGGTCTAAATGTCCTCATACAATGTTCAGATCTGGAAATAAGCATCATTAGATCCCTTCCCCTGATGGGTGAAATAGAAACATGAATTTGAGCAAAAAAACCAGATGCCTGCTGTTTCTTGCAGAAATTTAGGATCCTGACTCATATCTCACTTTTCCAGCAGAAACTCCATATTGCTCAAAAAACAATCCCCACCAAACAACCCCACAACATCCAACTGTGATGGATTTATATTTCTTCAATGTATTCGAGATCCAGCAATGTACTTGAACTTATGGCAATCTTTCAGCAGGCAAATAATAGTACCTGATAACCTTTTTATGCCTCTTAGAAGACAGAGCCATTGTCACCTCCTGGTCAAAACTGTTACTCCTTCAGATGTTTCTAAACAGCTTATAATTTGCTGGAAGGACTGGTTGTTCAACGTAGGTCACACTTTTTAACGGGATGTCCAGGAAAGAACACAGAACAAAAGCAGAAAAGCACTGAAAACTAATAAATCTACCAAACTGAGACAAACAATCTACAAGTAACTGTTATAAATGTTATTGACATTTCATAGGATAGGATTTAGATAGACCCTCCAAAATAGTAAAGGGCACATCTTCAACAGTAACTTCTTTTTTAGCTTTGGAACAGAAGTCTCTTGTCACTCTGATAAAATTACAGAGCAAATTTAAGATTAACGGGTGCCCAGCAGCCTGGGGGCAAGTCTCCTCACTGCCCTTCTGGGAGGTGGAGAACAGCACCGGCAGTGCAACAGGACAGAGAGCAAAGGAAGCTCTCAAACATACCAATTCTAGACCATTGGACTTCTGTCTGCAACATAATTTAGACAACCCAAAACGTAAGTTAGAACTTTCCTGGACTCTACTCTGTTGCAGGCTACAGTACTGCTAGGGGTCAGTCAAGTATTAAATGGCATCAAGTATTAAATGGCATCGTCTACACCTGACACACCTCTCGCCTTCCTAATTCCACAGATTAAAAAGGCTCTTCTAGAGGTTCTCCATAAAGTGTCTTTGCCCTGCCCAGGAGCAGACTTTTCGTAGCCCCTTTAAATTATTTCAGTCTTTCCACACAGCATAAAGGGACAAAATACCTCTTGGCTGGTCTTTATTAACTGCTTCAGAGTACATTCAGATGGGATAAAGACCCAGAGGATCCAAAGCTGTTATAGACCATGGGTTAACCCAAAACCCCCTGAGACACATGGAGTAGCAGAATTCACTGACTTTGGTGAGCTTTGAATAAGACTTCACACACCCCTTTAATGATATTTTCTATTTCAAAGTATTACAGCTATTTCAGCAGATGCCCAGCATCTGTGGGCTTGATGGGGTGCTAATACTATTACAAGGTGATGATTGGAAGCCTATAGCTTATACTTCCAGATGGCTTTAGGATTTTGTAGACCACATATGCTCTAAGAGGGGAGAAGGAATGTTTGGAGAGCTGTCTGGGTGTGAGAGTTTCATAAGGTATTTGCAGAGTTTTGAGAGTTTCCGGATAGCTAGGGACCACAAACTGTACATACATTAAGTAGTAGAAATCTACAGCACTCTTGAAAGTTTGGAAGACTTTACGCAGCAATATGCAGACCTGTTAATATTCCCACTGGAATGTGTCGGGGATCTCAGCAACTTTTAGCATGGTACACTTGGCAATCAGCCACTCAGGCTTCTTTGCCTCTAGGAAAGTATGGAGGCCTTGTACTCATTTTCCCAGTCTTTCATCAAACTGAAAGGTTCAGGTGACTTCACTTGTTCCATTCTGGCACTGCAGATCCATGGGGGCCATAGTAAGGATCTCACTAATTTCCAGGTCCTGATTAACTAGAATATGTTTATTATAATCCACACTGACTTCCATAGATTGCACAACTTCATAGCTCAAGGTTCCCACAAAATATTCCTAAAGAAAAAAAATAAGAACAGCTGTTGATAACCATTCCTGAATGCTATTGTGGAATCTCACAATACCTGATAATTGTCAAAGCTCCAGCTGCTGAAAGTTGTGGAAGAATCTTAGCTTCACTTGCAGTAAGTGCTGGCCCCCAGGAGCAAGGGAAAATTGTGAACTGGAGCACTGAAATGTAATCCAGTGTTAGCAAACCAAAATGCAAATGTTTACAAACAGTGGCTATTAGTAGCACAGATTACATTAAGAAACTTGTTTGCACACATGTGCTCAATTTTTTGTAATGCTCAAAAATACAAGCTAGCAAAGACAAGGTAAAACAAATACAAAATTTGAGCAAGTCATCAGTAGTGCTATTCTATATCTCTCAGTCACACACCTCTTTTAACTTACCTGTACCAACAACATTTCATAATTAGATGGTCAGTCAATACATCCTTATCTGACAGGGAAAATAACTACATTGGAAACATGGAAAAAGAGAGCCTGGAAACCATTTTCAAAAAGCATCAACAACTCAGTAGAGTTCAGTTCAAGCTTATTAGAATTAGATGTAAAGGCTTTGAAACTAGGTGTATGGAAGTAAGAACTGCTCAATTAAAGGAGATTCATTTTACATCATAGGTGTCCTTTACTGAAAGGGAAGCATTACTGCTGTCCTTTCACTGAAGTATCACATATATTAGCTCTACTGGCTGAACTGGTACCAGTTTCTAAGAATAAGTCTGTAATCATTCCCATTCCACATCTTTTGTTACCAAGTTGCAGAAAGATTGTTTGCTCTTGTATAAACAAAATGAAGAAAGCTTAAAAAAGTAGTTTAAAGTAGTCTTTGAGTATTAACTCTGTATTGCTTTCAGAGATGTTCCGCCATATAAATGAGTTGCAAGAAATACCAGAAACACCTTCTTCTCTAGTAAGGGTGTTTAGTGTGTTACAGATTAATCATATGTGTGAATGTTACAATCACCAAAACTACATGAGAGACCCATCTCTGATAATAGTATCTTACATGTGTTGTGTAGGAGCTGTTATGGGAACACCCACTCAAAAGATTTTTAAAGACAAGGGAGTAGTGAATTAGTGGTAGGTACTTCTGACCTTTGAGCCTGCTAGTAAACCATCTTAAAAATCACCTACCTGCTCAGAGTTCAGTTATATGTTTTGCTCCCTGTGTGTCAGGGTTATCGCACTGACTCTTGGTCCATCTGATGAGACCTCAGCTTTATAAACATAGGTCTCGGCCTTGCAATTAAACCCATTCCTTCAGACCCGGAGCAGACTTAACTTTGAGAAACACTATGAGGTTATAAAGATATCTGTGCCACTGATCTTGTTGCAGAATCAGTCCCACTGGGAACAGATTGAAAGGAACAGCATACTTCATACTGCTGCATTGTGCCAAGAATACCCCTTTTTATAAGTCTTAAAATTTTGTGGTCTATAAACCAGCTCTTCATTACTGATGCATTGTAAAACATCTCAAGTTCCATTTTTGACAATAAGAGCCTTTTCAAGCTTCCATTACTGCTCTCTATTTCTCAGTTGTTTCAAGACTCTTCAGGGCAAAAATTTTTGTTACCACTAATTTTTTCTCTTCTGTCATGTCAAGTCTCAAATACCCTTCAGATTCATCAATATTTTAAGTATCAAAGTACCTGTTAAAAACAGTTTCTCATTTTGTTGCCATAGAAATTCAAGGAAAGTCTCCTGGCAGTTTCATGGGAGTGAGATCAGACTCCTCCGATGCATGAGAAACTGTCAACCTAGGTAAGTTGTGGCCACCATATCTACTTAGACTTGTAGAGCCCTAAGAAGGGCCAAACTTTTCTTCACAGAACTTGACCACTGATTTTAATAGTAACAGGACTGTCTGAATAGGGACGGTACATCATTCCTCCAATGTGCTGAAAAAGGACTGTCATGGGTTAACCCCAGCCAGCAGCAACCTCCCCTACCCCATCCCACCCCACCAGAGGGATGGGGAGGAGGATCGGGAAAAAGTTAAAACTCGTGGGTTAAGAATAATTTAATAATTAAAACAAAATAAAATATAATAGCAACAGCAACAATTGCAATGAAAAGGAAAGAGAAGGAGAGAGGAATAAAACCCAAAAGGAAAAAACCCAAGTGATGCACAACACAACTGCTCACCACCTGTCGACTGATGCCCAGCCAGTCCCCGAGCAGCGATCGGCAGCCCTGGCCAACTCCCCCACAGTTTATATACCGAGCATGATGTTCTGTGGTATGGAATATCCCTTTGGCTAGTGCGGGTCAGCTCTTCTGGCCATGCTCCCTCCCAGCTTCTTGTGCACCTGCTCACGGACAGAGCATGGGCAACTGAAAAGACTTGGAGTAATCATTCCTTAGCAACAACTAAAACATCAGTGTTTTATCAACATTATTTTCATACTAAATTCAAAACACAGCATTGTACCAGCTACTAAGAAGAAAGTTAACTCGATCCCCACTGAAACCAGGACAGGGAACAACGTCTGATCATTCTTCATTTCCATCTCACCCCGTCTACTGAGGCTGAAATCTCCCTAGAAGTGTATAGTTAGGAGGTACAAGAGGGTGAAAGATGATTATCATTCAGCTTTTGGTTATACCACCACAGCTGATTGCTGTTTCTCTGACCAGTTTTAGCAGTCTTAGGACAGGACTGGAAGTGCCAGTGATGTTATCAGCAGCAAGTTTGTCAAAACTAATGAAAAAAGACTTACCAAGCCTTTTTTGTCTTTTTTTTTCTTTTTTTTTTTTTTTTTGTTTTCTAACTGGAAAACACATGGATAAAACAATGAAAGCCCTATAATTCTATAACCACACTGGTCTGAATCTCTCTGAATATAGAGATTTCAGTAGTAAACTGTCCTCTGCTCTTTGCTGGAGACAGGTGCTAGTAGTATAATAAGGGAGTAAAGGGGTATTGGTATTTAACTGCAACGCAGCAAAGCAAGGTAAATGCTTGGTTTTCTCAGTGTGTAGCAGAGGTAACTTGGGGCAAAGCATGTTATTGGACCCTCCGCCTCTCAGACTCAAACTGTCATGGTAGCCAGCATACACTTAAAGAAGATTACACTGATCCTTTAGGAAAAGCAACAACTTTCATTGCAGGAAAACTGCATCTGCCTGCCTCAAGCAGCATTGTCCTGATTTGAAAGGAATTGCTTTGTTTGAGCGCTCATAGCCAGGACAAACACACAAGGGAAAAATCTGCCCTGTTTTTAAGGCATCAGCGTGTAACTGCAGGCAAGTTTGTGAAGTCTATATATAGTATGTGGACAGATGGATGGATACATTTCCCATGGTAAGTCATACCACTGGGGTATTCACTATAAAACATAGTAGGGCTCTGTATCTTTGGTCTTTTCAAACTTTTAACTATTACAAAACAAAACCATGCAATTATCAATTTTCGTTCCTCTTTGCCAGATAGTAAGAAAAAATCTTACTCTGAAAGAATTTAGGTATCCAGAAAGTATGTTCCTTTTAAAGTAGCCCTCAAAATCCCAGGCCCACGGTAAACAAACATTTCTCTGATTTTCTACCATGTTCTTGATATAAGAAAACAACACCTCTCAGCCTAGCTTTATCTGTAATCACAATGAGAGGTTACCATACCTATTCACAGCATTTGATAGTGAAGTGCTGTTCGTACAATTTGCAGTGTTTGCTTACACACATACATTCTATCTCCATGTACATAAAGATTAAGAACTCTAGGAGATTTGCCAGTTACGGTACGGGATTATAGTCCTGGGAAAATCTCTAATCTTTGACAGTATAGGCTATGTTCCTGTAAACATACAACCAAACAAAGCCTTTATTATGCTGATACAGCGTCTGAAGCAAAAGGTTCTGTAAACAGCTTATACAAAGCATCCCTGAAATCTTCTCCGACAGAACAAATGCCACTGTTTCATAACCAAACAGTTGGCTTGAATCTTTCTCAATAGACCAAATAATTTCATACATTCAAGTAACTTTGCAAATACAAGTTTTGCAAAATACTCCTTTAATTTCCCATAGGTACTTAAAATTAATTTGCGTATACCTCTGGAAAACAAAATCTGATTGCTGCATGGAAATTATAGGAAGTATTGAGGGCTATAACACAGAGTCTTGCAAGCAGTAACTGAATTTACAAAGTATTTTCCAGAACTGTGCTTTTGCAAGCCAGTTAGAGACCAGCATGACGCTTAGGTATCCGTTAAGCTTCTTTACATTCTGAACACAGAACCTAGTAGAAGGATACAGAGACTTCAGTAGCAGGGAGAGTACATTTGAACAAAAGACTGAACTTCAAGTTGGAGGTTAAGTTGGTGAAACACCTCTGGCAGGGATCTTCATTTGTATTTCGCAATAGCACCTAGTACAGAAAAAACACATTCCTAACTGGGAGCTTCTAGTCACTATAATATTACATATATTACGATAGGATGGAATGTTTGCGTTCTTTATTAGACAGTAATTAGGCTGAAAATATAGGTTGATATATAGGTTGTCATTATTTATAAAATAATTTATGATCTACTAAATAAGAACTGTCCAGTATTTCTGCACACAAATTTAGATGTTCTGGGACTACTCCCCTGAGAAAGTAATTCCCAAGAATCTAATGTAATGGCTACAAAGTATAAGTGACTTCAGTAAGAGTTGGATGCATAACTATGACCACAGTTTTCAAATCAGCCTCTTAATAAGTACGTCTTATTTCAGCCTTATGGTTTGATTCAAACAAAGCAAAGCAAACCAACAACTCGCACAAACAAGAAAGAGATGTTTCACCTAAACACTAGGCATTTCCAGGCACTTTCAGCACAAAATTTCTGTTTTGTTTGTTTTATCATTTGGTTTTTAAAAATTTGCGCTAACATACAGGTCACATGTTCCAATTTTTTCAGATGAGCAGAATTGAATCAGTTTTCCAGAGCAAATAGTCATTATTATGAGCTTCAAATTTCCTTCCCACAAATATTCTTTTTAGTTCCTTTCAGTGACCATTGCAGTCAATCCCTATAATTCTACTTACAACATAAGTGAGGGAAATGTAATGAATATATGACTTTATTTACTCAATGGAAACCTCAGATAGAGCTGGAGTTAATTTCCTAGCTGTGAAAGTCTAGTCTAGTAACTTTCCTTGCCAGCTATGAGAACACAAACTTCATAAAATCAGACATACAACAGTTGTTACTCAAAAGTCAACTTTAACAACAGTTACCACAACACAGGATCCATGAAAACAAGGGTCTTTTCCATTTCTGAGTGTGACATGGAGAAATGCATGTAAGTACAGAATTTCAAAGTTTGAACTTCAGACAACGCCTCTATCCAACACACATCTCAAACCTGTATTTCTCCCCCGGGTAAATATACGCAGCTTCTTTCTTCAAACAATAAAACTTGGTTTTGCATAAAATAGCCAAATTTCACAAATAATGTTTCTCCAAAATGTTACCTCAGAAGTTTCAACAGTTCCTCCATGAAGTCAGCTGTGCAATGTCTGATACCTAATAAACTGGAGCTACAATCAACTTTTCTCTTTTTAATTGCATGAAGAAAAGTACCAACAGCTTGACAACAGAAAGGCAGTTACAAAGAAGTTTCCTATAATCCATGACTATAAACAAACATTGTAGATAAAGTCTACATAGCATTAATTTATTCCAGTGGCTCTATCATATGTCTTACGACAAAACAAGCTTAAAGAAAGTAGTTTGGGACAGCTCCATACTACTCCAAACTAATTGGTTTTAAAAACATCAAACCATGACAGTTTCATCTGCAAGTAGATAATTAAATCTCACTTGTTCTATGTAACAGCTTAGGTGTTCAGAGCACTACCAGGAACTGGGGAAAAACCTCGGTTCTCAGCATAAATGCTCTTTTACTACCTGTCATGGGTTCTAAACTGTACTGGTCCACAAATATGTGCCAGGCAAAAAAAGCTTTCCAATTCAAATTTGAGGAGTAATTTGATAGTTGGCCTGAAATATTAAAGAAAACTCTAAATAAATACTTGGCACCAAGTATCTTTCTCTGGAAGTACAGGGTTTTTTACCATTTGTGCATTCTTTTAATCCTGGTAATTTTTCTTCTTTCCCCAGAAAAATTGACTGTTGCTTTCTGGCCAGTACACATTCCTCTGAGGCTGGGTCAATATATTGTGTTAGACAACCTCATAAGATTTGCTGGTTTCCTGAACTATTTATCACTCCACAGTACAAAACTGATATTTTTCCTAAATTGTTAGACACTATTAATAGTGATCAAGAGTTATTGATGCTTGGAGGTAGAGTCAACGGTTTACATGAAGAGAGATCAGTCCCTCAGACCACTTCTTAACAGTTGGAGATGATGTCCACAACTATTTCTATTATAATTCACTTTAGTCTGAGCTAGAGTCTCAGCTGAGAATATCCAGATCTTAATACATCTTGCTCCTAAATCCTTTACCTATAAACAAGCCACTCAGTAAGAAAACAGTGCAGTAAGAGCTGTGAAACCCATTGGCAGGATGGTTTGGGAGCATCTGGAAGACTTTACATCACTTTTCTAGTACCTTTCAGAAATAGTAAACACACCAGAAGAACAGGTGGTGCAAAACAAGAGAGTATTAATGAAAAGGCTGTGACAGCCATTATACTTTGACTGTGTCCTTAACAGACACATAAACAGTGTGAAGGGATCCATGTGCTGAGCTGGAACTGCTAGCACATGCTACCAACCAGCACCTGTTTTGAACAAAAAAAAAAAAAAAAAAGATGGATTTTGTATTTCAGGTTTGGCTCCTAGACAGGCTGGTAATTCTAATGGAAGGGACTTCTGCAACATACAGAAAGTAAGTTGGAACAGCAGGTTACTCTGGAGAGTAAAAGAAGTAGGGAATGATGCAGTTATAAGCACTGTCAGCCACACAAATCAACAGCTAAAATGATGAAAACAAATCCTTCTTAATATATGGCATGGCTGTAGAGGAGTTCACTTCATAATCAAAGAAAAGCCTGTCTTGAGGGAGGGTCTGATTTTGGGATGCCAAGCAGTAGGCATGAAAAGATTGGTTGCATTGCTCTTCCAGGTATACTCCTGAACACTTCCAGAGGCTCTGACTAGACCACATAGACTTAGAAATAACAGCTGGGGAAAAATTGTCTTAAGTGGTATTATGTATTTAAGGGTCAAAAAAGCAGCAGTGAAATTTGACAGTGCTGGATTTTATGGTACAGAAGACAAAGTATTCTATACCGCCTTCATTATAAAAGCAAGAAAACTGTGACAAGATCAAGTTACATCAACATAACAGGAAAACCAGAGAAAATAGCATGATTTTTGTGCAGATCCACTTACATGCTTCAGACACTATAGATAATCATTCCCTTTTCCATTGTAAATGCTCACCAGCTGATCACAATGGCAGTGTGTAGAGGGTTAATTAACATTGATTATATACAGTTGTGGGCTTGCTTCAGGGGTCTTGGGTTGGCTGAGGTGGATAATGTACAGCTGTGGCTTGCTCCTGCTAAGTAGCTAAACAGCACTGAGGAGCCTGGAAGAGAAGGAGCACTGGTAGAAGAGGAGCACTGGGTGAAGAGAGAGGAGACTGAATGAAGAAGAGCCCAGGGATGAGGAGAGGCCCTGGGAGAAGCTGAGAGAAGAAGGGGGCCTGGATGAGGAGAGGCTGGCTGGAGGAGAAGCCAG
>JAVJGI010000060.1:20467481-20495617 GCA_035590275.1 Ibycter americanus
GTGCTAACCGCATGTCCTAAAGGTCTTTAAAAATAAATTTCAAAAAACTCATTCCTTACCTGGCCGGCCAGAGCTTACCAAAGATTGCAGTGGACAACGTTAAGGGACCGGAGTGGTTTTCACTGAAGTTTAAAGCAAAACCGTGCTCCACAGCAGTCTCAGCAGGTTGAAGCCTCATGGTTTCCCAACATTACAAGGCATAGGTACTAGAAACAGAATTAGCTTGAAGGAAGGTAGGATCTTATATGTGCACTAACCAAGTACGCTCACGTGTTATCAGTTAAGTTTCCTTCCCTGAGCAACAGTGCTAAGGGCAGGTGGGCTCCAACGGTGCAAACGCTGCAAACACGCCTGAGCAGAAAACCTAAAGCTGGACAGGCTAGACCCTGCAGATCATGCCTGCCATTCTCTCTTAGAATCGAAAAACACCTTCCAGCCATTCTGCACTACGGATCTGGAGAGGAAAATGAGCTTTCCAAAATAAGAAATGAGGACGTGGCAATTATTAGCGATGACTGCAAAACATGGAGCTTTAAGCTCAATATTTCAAGAGACAGGATCAATCAGAACACTTCCATCTCAGCCACACTGTTGTTTGACAAGAACTCAGTGTCCCAACTCACATGTGATCCAAGGCCTTTGTCTGTCTGCGTCCATAGGAACACTTGTTAAGTCACACAATTGCTTGACTCACCAAAGCAAATCAAAGGAACTAGAGCAGAAAAGCCCTCCTGAACAAGCTGGAGGCTCAACAAGAGTGTATGGTTGTAAATACTATGCTAGCTTTCTGCTGTTTCTTTGGAGAACATAATGCTTTCATTTGATTCAATTACTTCCTCACAAAATCACTTGCATTGAACCAAACAACTAGAATGGGAACAGGGTTTGTATGGCCAACAAACCTCAAGTGCCTAACATCACACGTCACACTGCTGCAGAGAGCGCTTTCTGACAAAATTCCGCTGGCTCCCATTTTCAGGGCATGTGGAAAGCAACCTGACCCTGCTTTTTCACAAAAAGTAGATCTGGATTATACAACTATCCATGTCCATGACAGATTCACGTAATTGTGTAAACGGATGAGAATGAAGCCTCCCTCTCCTAGAACTTCTCTCCCTAACTCAATTAAAAGCTGCCTTGTATCAAACTGTCACATCAGTTTTGCTGGTAATTTCTCTGTACCATTTGTGCTGTGAAGTCATGAGAAGGGGGAAAACACAGAACTAGCCTTCCGCAGAATTCCAGTGGTGTTAAGGATGCTGAAGAACTGCTGCATGGCTCATCTTTCCACCAGGTCTTCTCAGATACCCTGCAGATGACCCCCAGCTGTTGATTACCCCTTTTCACATTTTTAGCAATATGCAGCCAACTATGCATGCCCATGTTACACATAACTTTTCAACCCTTCCAACCCTATCTTGCTTATTAATTAAATACACAAAAGCCACAGGATGGTTCCCATCACCAAAGCAGCAGCAATGTCTGCTCTAGTGGAACCTGTAGACTATTCACCCTTTACACTCTAGTCATCATATTTACACTTTCTTCTTTGCAATCACAGAAAAACATCTGTTCAATCCTTCTACCCTTCCTTTAAAAAACTTCCTATGATTTTGCTGGCATCACAGAGCTGCGGAACCAAGTGTCTACACCTCTGCCTTAAATGAACCCAATACTTATAAATAAAAAAAAAAGAAAGATTTGCATTCTCATAAGATGTAAGTAACATCTCGACCCAGTGAAATGATGCTTGACAATAGAAAATTGTAAAATTAGGATTAAGTCTGTATATAGTTTGGTCCAAGAGAAGTCTCTGAAGAATGAACTTTGATTTTCTGTTTGACACATCCCTGAGGGGAATGACTACATTGAATTAGACTCTGCCCGGGGTCTCTGACAGACTGAGGAAGAGGGGTGGAGAAGGTTAGGATTTGCAGTGGGGATGCCTTCTGTTACCACTGCAATATGCCTATGGCTAGACAAACATTAGAATAAGGTTTTTAAGGAGCAGGCTGACTTCAGGGAGTTTGAGTTGGCTGTCAGAAAGCATGAGACAGCACTGCACAGTACACTCCTGATATTTTCTGTTGCTCATTCAGCAGCAAGTTGACATCTGTTCCTGTCATTATGGTGCTAAATCACAGATTCAGTGTGTTTTCTAATTGTAAAATTAATTTTAACAAGGTAGAGCCTCTACACATGCACACCACTGGGTACAAACGAGTGGGCTTTTTTATTCCCTCTTCAAAGGAAGGATGTTGTAGATATTGTCTGAGGTTATAAGTAACTGCATAAGCGTGGACTAAGTATTTGGATAACATCAAATCCTTGATGTGCTCAGTTATCAATCTGATCTCCTTATGTCCCTGTTTTACAAGAATTACATTTGGTTAATATGTCCCTTCTGTTTCCTCCAAGCTCCAGTTGCATGGTACTAGGACAGATGTTTAAGTAATTGGGAGGATGTTTATTAGGGGATTTTTTTGATAAAGTCTCAATTCACAGCAGAATAGGAAATTTAGCAGCTTATTCACTTTTGTGAACATTTAATGGCTTATGACCATGGAGGTGGGAGCCACTGCAAAAATCAGAGCCAGAGATAACCATTCCAGCAAAAGCATGAGAAAGCACACAAAGGAGAAAAATGTGTCCCTTTTTTGTTTTGTTTAAAAAATAAACAGGTTTTTATTAAAAAAAAAAAACCCTATAGATTTTATTATAAAGTAAGTCTGAAGTGCAAAAAACACTTCCCCTCTCTTGCACAAACCGTAACAAAATTCACTGTGAGGCATACAAATGATGGAGCAATAAAGAAATGAGCTTAGCTCCAACTCAGACTGATAAATACTAGAAATCTTTCACCTCAGGACACTGACATGCTGGATATTAAAATTTTCCAGCAAATTGTTGTTCTTCAAGCACTTACATCCCACCTTACTCTGGCCCAAGTTACACTTGGTGGATTCAATTCATCCCAGGCATATCACTGCTGGCTTCAGAGAAATTTCATAGGCCTACTGTTGAGTCCAAGGAAAACTATTTGTATTCAGTATATTCTCACTGTTCAGACAAAGCTGAGCTCACAGCAGGTCTGAGCTGTGGTTTACGAGCAGAAATAAACGTTAGTGGGAGAAGGTAAAAGGATGCTGAAAAGTAATCTTGATGGTTTTGTCTTTGGCAACTACAGATATTCATGAGGCTTTCTGAAATGACCACTGGAGCGGGGGGTGGGGGGGTGGGGAGGGCAAGAACTCTGCCAAAACAATTTCTAGCTTACATTTTTCCAGTTATTAGCCAATGTCACATTACCTGCCAACCAGTGTGCTCTCAGTGATTGTCTCCCCTATGAAAAACAAGTTAACATAGCTCCACTGGAGAGACTGAAAACAGTTTACACCAGGGGAAGGTCCAGCAGCCTTCTCCCAACCCTCTTCCCCTCCGACGTCCTCATTCCTTCCATATTCCCTTTTTCCTTCCTTTCTTTTCTCTCTCTATCCATTTTTGTCTTGGGGAAGGAAGGGAGAAAGTATTTTCCTTTGACCAATCTGGTCTTGCCACAAGCACGTTGACAGACAATACACAAGCACCATGTGTAGACTGCTGCACCCATGGAGCAAGAAGAAAGGTAGTAAAGTATAAGCTCCTTCCAATTTTTCCTAAAGGCCTTGAATCTCATGCAATCACCACGGAAACAAGTATCACAACTCCTCCCACACAACGGCTTCGACCTGTGATTAGAAAACTTACACTATCACTGTCCCATATTTGCCAGTTCTCATGACATCAGTGAAAGTCTTATTTTTTTTCTCCTTAAAGCCACAGGTCCTGAAAAAAGTAATTATTTAATGATCTTTTCTTTTCTTAATGAAAGCCAGGTTTCAAGAGAACAGCCTGAAAATGGACTTGAGGGAATTTTAAAGTCTTTATAGAAATACCCTCAAAATTCAAATAAAAAGAAGCAAAACCGTTTATTATTGTTGTTGTTTTGATTTTTAAGCCTTAAAACTGAGCATGAAAGCACTTCTGCAAAAAGAAATGAAGTGCTAAAACTACAGATGCTAACAAGAGGCATCATGTAAATAAGATTTTAATCCTATTGGGACTGGATAGAAATTATTTCAAAAGGAATGCTTTCCACAACTACATTTTGCACAGGAAGCCCCCAAACCCCTGCTGAGTTGTACCTGCAAACTTGGTGCTGCTGCACTTTCCCCATGACAGTTGTGATTATCCACAACCTCCTTGATGAGATAATGTCTCTTTCTGAAGGCATCACAGCTACTACAGTTCCAGATCACTATCATGCCATCTCCAACATGAAATACTGATGTATGAAGTAGACTGATTAATGGAGCCCAGAGCAACAAAAGAGGTCATAAAAAACAAGTCTTTAGTAGTACCCTGAAACAATGCAACAACTCAGAGCCATTAACAAGCTGACCTAAAATAAACCATGAATTTCAGAATGACTTGACAAAAAAGTTGGGTTTGGTTTTTTTTTCCCCCTTGGCAGAAGCGATGCATTTCTACAGAAAATACCAATTTTGCTCTAACCACAAATGTCTGTCAAATCATTTCAACGGAAAAGTTTCCAACCAATGCTAATCATGAGTCACTTGAAAATGTACACTAAAACAAAGGACATTTTGGTGTACATCTGCAGCCAATCAACAGACTAATTTGAGACAAAAGAAGTCCATATACAGTTGGAAAAACAAAAAGACCAGCCAAACTGAGTAGCTGCCAAGAATGTAGCCTTGAGAGAACATCTGAACGACACCAAGATATGTTGTTCTACACTAGTCTCGGGAGAACCTCTTTTGATTGTGATTAATTTCTGCACTGTATCATACTTTTTTGCACTATCACAGTTTTTAATGTTTAATGCTACTTAAACCTATGACCACCCAACTCCATCTATTGAATTCCTCAGTGATTTTGATCAAGGGAGCTTCATTACATATATGAGCCTTTACTGAAAAAAAAAGAAGACAAAAAAGGAAAAATAAAAAGGAAAAAAAAGAAAAAATCTCTCAACTAGAGGAAGATTTAGAATTCTCAAGTATATATCAGGTACACATTGGAAATGGCACCACTGCAAAACCCCCAGACATATCTAATGTTCCCTGCCTGACATTCTGTTCAGAAGAACGGTTAGTTTAGAAAAAATCCCAACAAGACTCCACTGTCATTCAGTGGCATGCACACATCTTACAGCAAGCAACATGAATTTTTACTACTCAATCACAACTCATTTGCTTTGCTGTTGTATTTCTTTGTGTCTTGAAATCATTGCTGATATTGCTGTTCTGTACAAGTTTACGAAAAATCAAACACAATTTTTAACTACAGTGGGGATCCTTCCCTTTTGGCTATAGTAAGGGTAAAAAAAAATATCTGGAGATGTTCCACAGAACTTCTCAGCCTCATATTCCCCATGTGAATTGAAGTAATTTCATATGTAACCCACAGCACAAATAATTCAAAATCAAAAGAGAGAAGAAAGCAGCACCTGACCTAGAAAAGAACCAGCTTTTATTTTCAACTAACTTGTAATGACAGTCTAAATACTTTCAAAGTAGTGAAATACAAATTGAAGAGCACAATGGAGTAAAAGTTACATCCAGCATCCTAAAGTGCTAGTTATGAAAACGTACATGTCTTCCAAGAAAAAGAAGCCATCGTTTGAAAAAATAACCAAACAACATAAAATATCTCTTGTGGGAATTCAAAATTTCTTCCTTGCTCATGTCACTCTAGCAAAACAGATCTGCTTAACTAATAAGTAAAATGATTGGCAGCCTCTTTTCTTTCTCAAATATACTGATGATCTGAAAAGAAATGGGAAAACTTCAACCAACCCAGTTAGGAAGAAGGAAGATGAGAATATTTGAAGTATCCATCTAGAAGCTGCAGCTGCATCTCAAGTAGAAATTTCTTCAAAATCCAGCACCCTGCATACAGGACGGTCTATAACAATTTGGAGTATGGACATGTAGCACACATCCATGTACAAGGGCCTTGCCATATTTTATTTATGTGCTGGGAAGAAAATCAGATACGTGGATGCTGTCAGAAACGGAGACCGAACATCAGAATAGATGCTATTTTCCAAAAGAAAACCATCATTCTAGCATGGAAAAATAAACCCTCAAAGGTCATGCAGTTTCTAAAACAGGTCCCATGAATTGCAAGATGATACCAAAAAATGTGGCTGTTATTGAAATGGGAGTTGTGTGTATACAAGGATTCCTATGAACAGTTTGGTAGTGGGACACTGAGAATTTAATTTCCTGGTACAAGGAGGGTACATCACAGGAATACTACAAAATTCAGTTTCCTGATCTGGTTGTTGACAGGTTAATTTTGTGAATCAGTTAAATCTTGCCATTCAGTTTGACAGCATTAGGGTAGCCAGTCATGAAGGTCATGTTTCTCAAGCTCTCATAGCTTAGGCCACTCTCCAGTGCTGCTGAAGTGTCTGAAAAAAATCACTGTGTCAGAGATCGTGAAACATGCCAGGCATATTTAACTCCTCTTCCAAGATCTGCCTTCTAGTCTCTTCCCTTCCTTTTTCCCCTCCCAAAATACTGTGCTTCACCGCCTCCTGAGTGGCACTCATCCATGGCACCTGGAAGGGTCGATCAGATACTGAAAGTCTGCTTTGCTATTTTGAGGCTAGTGATTGCACGAGTAGCAAGTGGGAGCACAGGGAAGAGATCTGATGAAACTCTGCCCAACAGCAGTATTTGAATCACAAATCAATTCTGTGTTCAGATTAGCCAGGCTTCACCATTTATCAAGGTCTGTAGCAGTTTGGAAAGGAGGAGAAGAGTTGGGAAATATGCACACATTTACGAGACCACCTTCCAAGTGAGCAGCTCCCAAATAACATTCTTCTTTATAACCTGATTGAAATAATCATCACACAGTCAAGCACAGTTTGTTGGTTACACTCAAAGCAAAACATGCTTCCAGCTGTGAGATATAATTACTGTTTATTGACTGGCTTTTGAGGACTTTTATGCTATATTTAGTTGTAGGGTTGTTTGGGTTTTTATTTGCATCACAAGCATTGATGAAAAAAGGCTGTTGCTTAGAGCAGTCAGCTGTCTTCTAATGATTAACCTCTTATTTCATTTCAGAATATGTTTCACCTGCAAATGTGCTGGAACATCAAGATTAATCCCAGTCAAATTCCCATGAGTGCTCTGTTGAACCAGTAACTGCATTCATTAGCATTACCTACTGAGAGCACTTTGCACTTCCATAGTGGTTTTTTTAATTTGAGTATCTTCACAAACACCAGAAAGGACAGTTAATTTTAACCATCTCGCTATGGAAGGAAGATTTTTTAGAAGCAGCCGTACCAGCTTGAGCAAGTATTCTATCTATTGAAGTGTTCCTACTCCTCGCAGTGGCCAGCACGGTTGCTCCAGAGGCAGAACCAGAAACCAGAAAACAAGCACAGAAGAGTTCATAACCTCTTCATCTCCAGTAGTTGCCGTAGTAGCCAGGAATTTTTAAATCTCTTCCAGGACATTTTCCCTCAATGCCAGTTCTGTTAGCCTTTATCTTTAGTCCATTTGTTCTGTAGATGACATAAGCAAAGCCCAGAGAGGTGGCTTCAAATGTGACTCAAGGTCTGAGAGAGTACTCAGGGAAACTCTGACTGTCCAGGCTCTGCTTTCAGTGTTGTCTTGCTCTCTGGTGTGACGTGAGGACAATAACAACTGAAACTATGCAAAAAATGCACTGGCAAATGGTAAAGGTGAGACTACAGCTCTAATGTCACAGCTTGGGCAGTATCAGACACAGGAAAGGGAAAGGCACAAAGAAGCAGCAGTGATTAAAAATAATTAAAAAGCTTTGCTGAAATATTCTTTCTCAAACCAAGATTTATTTTTTTTTTTTGGAACTGGGCCTGAAGTTTAAGTCACCTAAAACTGAAACATTTCATTTTGAAGCAAACAATGTTGCAATTGAAGTACTGAAAACATTTTTTTTTTCTTATTTTGTTTTGCTGAATTGCTCCAAAGATTGTTTTCAGATAAATTCATAACAGTTCCCATCTCCCCCAGCCTGTTTAATATATTCATTAGGATCCCAAATGGACTCATCAGAACATGCCAATTGCAAAACTCATCCCCTGCCTGTACAGAAAAGTTGATTATGTTTCTACACAGCTCTGTGGAGGAGACATAACTAATTGCAGAATTAAAATAGGCAGAAAGAAGCAACAAGATCAAGCAATAAAAATGTTGACTCTTTGTAAAAGATAGAGGACCACTGGGTATTAAAGAGGATGGGAAAACAAAGATTGCCTGTGATTTTGAGGAGTATTAGAATCTATAGGAAGAGTAAGAATTTATTATGTCCTCCCTGTGAATTAGGGGTATCTTTAGAGTAATATTGCTATCAGCAGGGTGACCTCACAGCAGTCTGTGATACACATATCACAGCATAGATTCTACATTCCCATCCCTGTGTACAGCCAGAAAATATGAGAATTAGTAAGGAGTCAATTTAGGGTTACTATAAGGAAAAGAAGAAATTTGGAGTCTTTAGTTACAGAAGGTTTTTATCTGCACAGAATGCGAAGATGGAAGCAATAAACAGAAGAAAGAGTTACAAAACAGCCTTCTGGCTTTTAAAAGTGACAAATTATTTAGTCTGTTTTGCAGAAAATTTAAACACCAGACAAATAGGGACCTAAACATCCCTTACCGTTAAGGCTGGGATCCAGCCTGTCATCTGGTTTACTGTAGACAAAAAAGTTTTTTATCAAACTATAACCTCAATTTTAATTTCCTATTTGAGGGCTCAGGCAGCAAGTAGATCTATGAATCAGCTACTGTTTTGAAAAGGATTAAAGTTGGCCTAATTCTGCCTCCCATTTAATTTGATGGAAGCCTTATTGTTAACTTCAGTGGAAGACAGATTAGATCAATGATGAGTGCTTGTGAAAATCAGATTCTAGGACACAGTGAGAATAAAAGATTCTTAATACTATGAAAATTAATGTGTTGTTAAAATTATTGGAATGTTCAAAACCACATTCAGGTTGATCTGTAGGGTAAGGGTATTTGTAGGGTGGTGCATTATAATGTTTAAAATTAAGGAGAATAAGCAGACATTAATAATTTTAAGGTAGAACATGCCATGCAAATAACCACCTTCTCTGAATTCAGTCATGCTTGCACAAGTCACCGTCACTGAAGTCAGTGGTAGTTATGGTTGTTCTAGCAGAGCAATACATGCAGCCTTCCAGCAGTATTGCTAACAACAGAAAGAGGCAAGAGCCTTAAGGCATATTCTATAAGATTCTCCATAAAATTAATTCCCATCAGTTCTATCCCTCTTTAACAAAGGTTAAAAGAATAAGAGCAAAAGAAAAGGTCAAGGGATTTTTGTGGGTTTTTTTCCCTCTAAGTGTCATAGCGTTGTTCTCTGCTGGTTTTCTAACAACCGGTGGGATCAACTGTGGCCCAGCAGAATATGTCAGATAGAGTACCAACATCTTTCTCCACTGTAAGACAAAACATGGTATACTCTTTCCACCACTTTAAACTTCTCCCGTCTCATTGACAACCTTGCATTTCTACAGGATGCTATTTCCTCAGTTTTCTGTCTGTGGAAGAAGTCCTAGAATGGGTCAAGAGTGCATAGTCTTCTTTTTATACCAAACTGAAAATCAACTTTCTGCAGAGAAGAGAAAGTTATAACATCCCTCATAGTTACTGAGGTTTATTGTAAAAGGTTTTCTCTTCTTTGTGAGGCACTCTCTTCTCTATTGCCCTGATTATATTCTCATTGAAATCAGCTGCAAAGCTCTGACCCTGACTGGAACAGGAGCAGGATCTGCAGTAATCAGTAATTAAGGCAAGCACTTATGTTCTTCGGGAAGAGAAAAAAGGCTTCCACATTTGCCCTTCACGTGCACAAAGCAGCTAGCTGGTGTGGGGGCTTTGCACACTTCAGGAGGTTTATCAGTAAATGTTCTTGCAGCTGTGATAACAGCACAGCAGTAATGATTTACGCTGTTCTACTGGTGAATATGCATAGCAGTATTATTAATAAAATGCTGCATTATAACAATTCTATCCCACTGGTTGCTCATTTTCAGTCACAGTCTCTGTTTTGCTCCCTACTCCTAAAATCTACAGGGCGGATGTACCAGTAAGGGAGTCATTTAAACATTATGAACATCCCACCACATAACTGCTTCAAACCAGGGGGAAAAAAAAAAAAAAGATCTATTCTAAATACTCCATGATATGCTCTGGCACTTATTTAATAAAACCTGTGGGAAGAATTCATGATATTAATCCAGTATGCAGTAGGAAGGTGCCTACATCAACATCGGTAACCTCTCCTCAGATCACCAAGAAATGAAAGAGTCTGGAGAACGACCTGTTTTCACAATTAAGGCTGAAATTACATGCGAGAGTGCCTGTGTGTCTCCACAGGAGGAACAAGAGAAGAGACAGTTGGCTTTACTGCTCATTCATGCTGTATCTTGCCTTTTAATAAATTACTTGTTCTAATTCCCAGTGAAGTAAACTAAACAACTCCCATTGTCTTAAATAATTCATCTAGTCCAGGAAATAATTTCAGAACTTTTCAGCACCACTAAATTAGTTCAAGAAGATGAAGAAAGAAAAGAAACTACCCAAGAAAAATATTAAATCTAAATTCCATCTTCTGGTTTTAATATGCATGGACAGGATGCTAGCCTGTGACTTTGAAAAACTGGCTTCAGTATCCCGTGCTATTTAACTTGAAAGAAAACTTTTAAAGGACGAATTGAAATTCAAGTATCTTCAATACATCAGCTATCCTCTGACAGCTGGGGCACTTTTACAAGAACAGCATGTCTACAGCACGTGGGCTATAATCCCACATATCGTAGAGAAGGGACGGCATCACATCACCATCAAATGCTCTGACCACGAGACTGCCGTGTAAACTGGAGTACTGTCATCATTCAGTCCTTCTCCACACATTCTTCTCCTGAATGTCAAGGCTGCCACTGCACTCCACCTAGACTAGGCTCCAAGAGGTATACCCTGACTGATACCCTGGTAGGACCCAGGCCATGAAGGGAATGCACAACTGGTGTTCAAATTCCACCTGGATCCACATAGAGATCCAGCAGACTGCTCTACCATAATGAAGAAGAACCAACAGAAGCCATTCAGGACATACATTACTTTGTGCGAACAGAAAACTTCACTAGCCAAGGTGCCTGTAGGACTAGCTGTGCAGGCTGGGTTTGGGCATCTAGATCTCCCCTCTGCCCTAAAGTCTTTTGGATTTATCAGTCCAGAGTTTAGTTTCCTCCATCAGGAGGAAAACTACAATTACCTAACCTAACAAAAGTGACACAAAAGGCAAATATATTAAAAAAAAAAAAAAAAAAAAAAATCCTGAGATGTAAACAGTTGTTAAATTTATATCAGAGAGAGAAATAAACTTAAAAGGTGCACATCTCTGTTTTTGTGTGAACCTCCATGAACTTCCCCCTTGGATTATGCCTTTCTTGCTGTGTTTACAGGCAACTGAAAAATGATTGCATGGAAGAATACTACTACTTAAGGGCTTCAGTTTGCAGATACTATAACAGACAGCTTAACAGATATTTTAATGCCTCTCTGTCTAATGCTGTATTTCCTAGTAAATGTATAAATATATCATTGTTAAATAAACATTCTTCTAACTTCTTGTAATTACACACAGCTGTGAAAACCTGTTTGCTCAAATGTCAGGAAGCAACACAGAACTTTTTGCCTTTTCAGACTTTCCCATATCCCTAGGCAATTTATCCTGAAGCTGGAGCTGGTGTGTGTATATATATCTTTCCCAGCTCCATCCCCCCCCTCCCCCCTTTTTTTTTTTTTGCATTAGAAATAGAATTCTTTTTTTAAGCTTTTATGGCACATTCACAATAAATGATACTTGTGCTTTGCCCTTTCCTCAAAAATCTTTGACTGGACAAAGTTTTTCACAAAGATTTCAGTTAAAGCAAAGAGGTTTGGAGGTCAAGGCTGAGAATCACAGGTGTCAGCTTCCCATGATATCCACAAGGTCAGTATCTGCAGACAGCTCTGCTGTATTTTGTCAATTTAAATCAATGTGCTGCCTGAAATATCTGAAACGTATTGAGTTTCAAACAAAAATCAAACAACAAAACACCCCACCCAAGTAAGACCATAAATCTAGAGAAGCCATTTAGAATGAAAGATGGCCCTAAAATTAAAGCCTTGCTCCATATTCTTGTCTGCTGCTGAAATTCAGATCCAAATATGTTCCCTCAAAAACTAGTGATGAGAGCCATACAAATATTTTAATACATATTAAAATATTTTAATACATAATTTCTTGCCTGGCTTCTTTCCTTAGAATGAATGAAATCAAAATCCCAAGTCCAAACTATAAAATCTGGGAATTTTTTTATTCAGCTCCAGACTCTTTCTTTTGCCCTCATTTGAATCCTATGCCAAATAAGGAGTAAGACTTCTGTTTTCCAAGCAATCCAAGATTTAAATGCCCAAATGTCATTGATGGGGTGGGTCAGGGGGGCAGCAACAAAGCAAAAATCATAACGAAAAAGATCCATTTCCTTAAATTCATTTCAATATGCAACAACACATCATCAGTAGGGCAAAACTAACCTGTCCCACGATGGTCTAATCCCAGCTCATGTTCCCTATTAGTGGGTGGACAATCCAACGCTTGGTGAATTCTGCTTCACAATGATAGAAAGATAAATATGCTAAAAAGAAAACAAAAAAAAATAATTGCTCCTTATCTGTTCATTAAATAACACACTGTTGCAAAGTTTTATTTCTTACTACTGTGCAGTATAGATGCCATCATTAAAAAGGGGTTCATTTTGTTAAATACTGATAATTTGTTTCTAAGCAGGAATTTTAAGAATAACAAATTCCAAAGACAAGGAGAAGCTCTCATCTATTTTAGATGAGATGGTCTTTGGAGCAACATAAGAGAACCATAGATGTTTTTAAGTTCGGTTGAACTGCATAGTTCTAATCTCACTTGATCAGAGCATTGCTGTGAATTTCGTCTCACAAGATACTCATATTTTAACTACACAGTCCTGTGCTCGCCTATCCCTAAAGTCACATCTCTGCCACAGAAATGCAGGTCAGAGCTGGGAGTGCTGGGACTGAAGAAGGGGAAATGGAACAGGAGGAAAACCATGTGGGACTGCTTAAGGCTCTAATCCTGGAGCATCCTCTTTCACTACCTCCGAAAGTTCATGCATAATACTCCCCCTGCACAACCAAAGAGGATATAGCTGACAAACTTCATGTACAATGAAACCTCTGGAAAACATCTAAAAAAAGGAAATCCTTCCATGAACTCCGATTCTTGACCTCCATCTTCTCTTTGGAAAAATGAGCAATCACAGTAAGTACCTAACAAAAATTAATTGATTCATTCTCCTGGTGCAAATAATAAGCGAGAAGAAAATTACAATTGTTTCCAGCAGCAGAAAAACATTTTGAGCACAGTTTTCTGTAATAGATAAGCCAGGCACTGTTTTTGCCAGATGCAAAGAGAATGCAATGGCTGAAACAACCTCCAGCTTTTAATATCCACTAATATATTTCAACAAAAGTCTCTCCTTTCTTTGTACTTTGTTTTCAAGAAAAACCTAAACAGCATCTTTGTGCTAATATACAGATCGTCAAATGGAAATTTAAATAGATGCAGGGTGTTTTGAGTTGTATTCTAAAGCAGATGGGAGCCAACATAATTGTTGGAAAATGAGGTTGACATTCATGTTTTCTGACACACATATAGGAGGGCAGACTGCAGTATTCTGCTCCTGCTGAAGAGCTGGGATTAGGGCCAGAGAGCTGCAACAGTCAAGTTGAGAGGACGTAAAGGCAAAATGATGCCAACACAAGGGGAATATTGCCTGACTTCCATGATCTAGTGCAAACACAGGAACAATAGTACTTCATTGCTATTATTTACCAGAAAAAGAATCTGGGCTTCTTTCCTCAGATGCTGAACGTTTAGACTTTTCTCTCTGCTTATCGAAGCTCCAGGGGCACAAGACCATCTACAGCTAGTCAAGGTCCTGCTATTTGCAGTCTAGCGGTAGCAGGATTTGAAGCTCAGTGCATCAAAGAATTTGGTGAAATATAGAACATTTTAACAATGGAAGTCCAAGCTCTTTTCCTTCATTCATTATTTTCATCACAACCACTTTCTTGAACAAGTTGGAGAAATAGCTGTTTTCCCTATTCCAGGACCAGTGTTTCAGTACAGACTATCCCTTGCAGAAAATAACACAAGACCTGTGATGACTTTTTGTGGATATACGTGCCTGCTATCTCATCAAGGCAGGAAGAAAACAAGCTACTTCAAAAATCTATTTTGTTCAGATACAGTTTGCCTCAGGAAAAAACTTATGGGGCAGAAGGTTCCTCCAGCTAACATGGCCTACAATGTTTAGAAACTAACTTTTACATGCTTCCCTTAACCAGGGACTCCCAGAGGAAATTTTATACCCTCACACTTTTTGCCATCTGCCTCGCAGTCACATGAGCAATGCATTCTTCCCATCAACCAAAATCCCTCTTTGCACTCATAGTCTTTATGAGGACCAGATGTTCTTAGGTCTCACTAGACCTAAGCCACACAGATACAGCTGGCAGTAATCTAATTAGGCATAAACAGGTCTCATGTCCCCTTAAACAGCCATTCATCTTATGACCAACTGGTATATTCAAACACCTTAAAGTTTTCAACTGGCTAGTTAACTTGCTTTAGCATCAAGAAGAAGGTGGCGTATACGTATATGTTCATATAAAGTCTCTCCCTTCTGTAAATGCCTGGCCTTTAGGATACATGTCAAGACGACAAACATACACCATAGATTCAGAGACCTACACTTTTCTCTGTTTAATCAATGGAAAGGTACATCAGTTCCTCCAAATTCACCCTGGTGATCTAGGAGCTATATTACTTTGTTATAGTTTTATCTTAGCATTATTTTATTACGGGTGCTACAAACATACGGACTTGCTTACAGAAGGTTTACGTGTTGATTCAGTTTGGGTGGGAATTGTCTTTTTTTCCATTACTTTCTGCCTGTTTCCTTTCCTTTGAGTCCTCCTTTCGTTCTGCAGGCACTGACACCACTTCACAAACACACTTCTCTCCAGACTGCGCGATGCTCTTTCCAACTGCCACGTTTCTGACACGGAGCTGACACCACCTGAGCTGAAGGATGCAGGAGTGCTCCTTCGGTCAGGGCAGGAACAAGCTGCACATCATCCTCTGAGCATGCGGATGGTGATGGGGCATTGCTGTGTATTCCAGTAGGCCTAGACAAACATAGGCATAAGCTCTATGAACCAGACCTAAGGGAAAAAACCCAAGTTGTTCTTTCAGAGATCTGTGTTTCATACAGAGCAGCACACTAGGCACTCCCAGCAAGTTGCTGGATCAGAAATGTGATGTACCTTATCATTGCTGCTGCATTTCTGGGTGCCAACTGTGACATTTAATTAGTTGTGCTAGTTCAGGATGACCTGGAGAGTGCACCCTGCCACAGAGCAGGGCAGTGTTTGCCACTGGTTATTCCAACTTCCATTTTTTCAAAACTGACTCGACATCAACCCACTTTTGTTTGAAGAGGTCCCTGAACTCCTCCAGAAGCCTTAGCTACTGCAGACCGAAATCTTTCAGGTGAGGCAGGTTGTCATGAGTGCATAAAACATACACTTCAACCCTTTGACATGAAAGATTTCAAATTGAAATTATTTCTTTGAAGCACTGACTTTATTTCAAATGCTAATTATATCACTTCAGCTGCACTGAGAGTGTTAGAGACCCTTAGGGAGAAGTGGGTGCCTGGTAACTCCCTATCACAAGGTGAGCTTGTTTCAAGAGTATGCCAATTGCCTAAGCTCCCAGGACCAGCTCTGGAAATCCATCAGCAACCAGCTAGGGGGTGGTCCAGCCACGTATCCTCCACTAACAATTAGATCAAGAGCCAAAGGAGCCGCTAAGAAATGTCGACATTATTCTAACCTTACGGTGTTCTGCTTGATTTGCATGCCATGGAGGATCAGAGCACGTGCTTCCCAAAATGACAGAAAACCTCGCTTAAATTTCAGATCATCTGTGGACAAAGAGTGGCAGATAACTCCTCTATTGTATTCGTCTAAGAAGCTGAGTTCAGGACTGCAGAACTCAGGGTGTCCTGCTGGTCCATCCTGACTTCTCAATCTTTTGAACAAACTCAGCAAAATTCTTGGCCCATGGAACAAACCACAGGTATCTGCAAACCAAACCATCTGTCAGCAGGTACAATCCTTGCTTTTCCTCTGAGGGACTCACCTTCCAAAATTTTCTGATGTACCTTACTCCCTGCTCAAGTGAACAGTACTTAGAAACCAGACTGGCACTGGATTGAATATATCTCGCTTTTTTTGAAAATGACACACACCTTGGTTTCCTATTGCATCCCATCTCTCCTAGCCATTTATTCTGTTATTTTTACTGTTCTAGTATTATTTATATTGGAAAATTACAAAGAAAGGCATAAAGCAAAGCCTATTAAACCCACATCCAACAGGTGTAAACACCTGGATGAAATTTAAGGAACTGAAGAATTAGGACCGGAGTGTTCAATCCCTGAATAAAACAGGAACAAGAGCTGGCCAGACGATGTTCCAACACTACATTTTTCCACTGGGAAATGGCTGTCACTGGAATGTTCCACTGTAATGAATTTGTTCAGAGAGAGATCAGCTTGGAAGCTGACTCCTTCCTTACCTTTAATCCCAGAAGTCTTCCTTGCCATGAGACAGGGAGCAGAAAGCCTGGAAGCACCCACAGACCAGCCTGCAGCTTTTCCATAGGTTGGCTTCACCAATGCCACCCGTCAATGTGGTCTGGGACCCCAGGCTTCACTGCAAATCAGCCTAGGCTCTGCCAGGTTCTTGGCAGATGGCCACGTGCCTGGAAGTCCTCAAGACAGGAGTGTCTCCACATGTCTAAATCTTTTGCCTTTTTCCCCAAAGTTCGGAGGCTGGCTGCAGGCCGAACCCTTCCAAAAAAAGAGACAAGTAATCTTGGCTGCGATGCAAGTGCAGTTTCAAAACTTCTGAGTTTCTATTGAAACAGAAAATCCCGTGACTGCTCGACTCCAGCAGAGAAAAACTCCAAGCCCCTCGCTCTGTCACAGACATGGAGATGTCAAAATTTCAGTGGACTAGGATGTGGAAAATACCCTTTCCTGTGGAAGCCCTGTAACTGGGGAAGTTTCTTACCTGTTGGAACTCTTATTTCAACCATGGCAACAGGAGAGCTGAAAAGTCTGAGCATGGGGTCTAGGACACGGGCAACTTGCCCACTCATGGCTTGACCTGTCATGGCAGTGACCTGTCTTTCAGCCTACACAAATCCTTTCTAACAGAGCAGTGTGAGTGCCAGAGCTGCTTGTCCTTTTAGGAAGATGTGATGTGAAAGCAGGACACAAAAAAAACCCCCCAAAATCACCCTTCTGTAGCTGAGGCTGAGTGACCCTGAGCTTGAAAAAATGCTTATGAAGTGAGAAAGGCTTCTATTGTGTTAATTCAAACTTTTGCAGGTAATCTGAATCCCATTTCAAGGTTAAAGGAGCTTGCATAAATGATTCTCCTTTAAGAGAGATCAGAATAAACATCATTTAGAGAACTGAAGTATTTATGACTGGAAACAAGTCTGTTTGTTAATGGATAACTGATGAACTGAATCCTGTGGAAGGTCATGTTTTGAAGTAAGATATGAAAAAGCAGTAAAGCAGATTCAACCGCCCCAGGGAAAAAAAAAAAAAAGGAAAAAGATTACCTTCCTAAAATATCAAAACAAAAAGAAAAAAAAAAAAAAAGAGAGATCGAAGTGCCTTAGGTCAGGGTTAGTGCTTGATGAGGACAAGTGGAATACAAGAAAGTTTTTGTAGTAGGTTTTCCTTTCTTCTTAAACTAATTAGCTCATGTGATGGGCTATTATCGTTAAGTATGCCCGCATCACTAAATCCTAGCTGGCAAAGATTTCTTCCTTCTCCTGTAACATTTGGAAAGTTTCATAAACATTGACTAATATGAATCTGGCATTGAAAGGGAGTCCTGGGTAATGAAAGTGTCTTGGACAAGGAAAAGTGCTTGCCTCGGATGGTGTTTGGGGAGAAGAAAACAGGAGAAGAATCTGCTCAAGGACCTCAAATATTCTTTTCTCTCCCTGCTGTTGACTCGGCTAACAGAGACAATTAAGATTATGCTTTCCCTGCAAGACACAGAACAGATTACTCCATAAGAAATTGCACCTGCTGAGGACCTTGTGGAGAGAGATAAAACAAGAGAGGAGCAGAGCTGACATCTTAAAACCAAAAACCTAAATCTCTAGTCGAGCTGATTCTAGTCCTCCTAAGGGGGACCAAACAAAAAGACTTTCTAAAACCCCTCTGCGGTCATTGTTACCGCTGCAGACAGGAGTGGAAAACCAACTGTGGCCCAATTCTGGATGTTACTGGAAACAGTGAAGTGGCCTCATACTAACGTTACAGATGACAGATACATGCATTTTATTCTTTATTTTATTGTGGATTCAGTTTCTGGCTTTACCAAATGCATTTTATCTTCCCTTGATAAAAACTGTTTTCTATCTGTATGCACAAGAGGCCCCAGGGGGACGCACTTATTTATTTCAAGTTTCACAGGAGGGCTCAGCCTGATTTAGAACACACTTACTTGATTGTGACCATTTTTGCTGTCACTAACCACCTGAAATCTTATAATTACAATGACAGACATCTGTCCAAATCAGATGCTATTTCCTTTTAGCAAGTTATGCTACCATCACAGGGACTAAACCTAAATCAAATCAAATCATCCCCACACAGTTCTGCATCAGTACAGACAAGATCCAGCATCATCTTCCTGTGTCATCAGTGTGGATTGCTGCAGTAGGAAAGAGGACTGGTGCATTGCTTTTGCATCTTTCCCAGTCTTGCCAGACTTGCCTTCCCTCCAAATCCAAGGGAACTGTAATCTCAGATCATTCTTGCCTAGTAAGAGAAGAAATGATTTTGCAGCTAACCTACTAACAAGCTTTGTCTGGATTAGAGTTTCAATTTTTAGGATATTTTGGCATAAAGGCTTGTCTCACTCCCTGACACCCTGAGTCCAAAACGGGAAGACAAGATGATGCAGGGCAGAGATGTCTAAGATGGCTCTCTGTATGAGCTAATATGGGAGCCAGAAGTAGGGCTGACTCCCAGCTTACATCTCTGCGTGGAAATGTAATTTGTAATTTGTAATACTCACCTGAGCTGCTGTTGCTAACTCAATGTCTCTGTGCTATACTCCTTTGCTCAGTATGGAGTGGACATGGAAAAGGAGGAACAACCTTCTTGCAAATGCTATATTACCAGAGATGGTTTTCAAATGGCATTCCCACCTACCAGCTGGCCTTTGAGTCAAGATCTCTATGGAGGAGGAGAGCATGTCCTTGAAGAGGATATTCCTCCAGGGCATCAGCTGAAATCCTGACTCTCCTGCCCTTAGAAAGCCCT
Source organism: Ibycter americanus (assembly GCA_035590275.1). Taxonomy (NCBI): domain Eukaryota; kingdom Metazoa; phylum Chordata; class Aves; order Falconiformes; family Falconidae; genus Ibycter; species Ibycter americanus. The sequence goes on from JAVJGI010000060.1 coordinate 20,487,082, forward strand.
CTCATAAGGTATCATCTCACAGGTCGGAAGCACCGACAGCCGGTGATGAATAAATCATACCCTATAATCTGTTGGTACAAGTCTCGCTCCTACCTCCTAATAAATGAAAACACTATGTATCCTTTGATAAGAAATGCATGAAAGTGTGCCATTCATAAAAAGATTCAATTAAACATATGAAGCATATCCTGCTGTGACCCACGTTTCAGTAACAATGTGATCTTCTTTCCTGTGTGCCAGTGGGACTTATTCAGGCCACTTTTGGGTCTGATTTTTTGGGGTTTTTTTTAAACACGCAAGTCACCTCATCTGGAAAACCTGGTCAAATCTTTAGGACTAATTCTACACATGCAAAATAATTCTCCAATGCAAAAGTAGTAAATACAACAATTTATTTAAATAGAGGCTGCCAAATCATGTTTTTTCTCCTTGAAGCAGAAAAAAAAAAAAAAGGCCCTTTCTTCCTCTTAATGGAAAATATAGTTTTGCTTCAGACCAATTAGATCAGAAGGAATAACCGAAAAATTGTTCACAAGAGAAAGATCCTCCTTTCCTAGGCTTTTCTCTTCTAAATAATTGTATTCAGGCAGGTCTGAACATAAAACAAATGGAAATGTTATTTTAGGAGTTTATTTTGCAGAAGTATTTTAAATGTCCTGCCATCTTTGATTTCAACAGTCTGAGACAGAAAAGCAAGCAAATGAAGGAAACTGATTCACCACAACAAGGGAGTTCAGTACCACTAACCAGAGAGAATAGTCCACAAGCATACTACCTCACCTTCAGATTAATCTCTTGCAGTTTGAAATCACAAAGTAGTTATTTCACTGTCACAGAAAAGCTTTATCCTATGCAAATAGATTTCACTGAAAATACTCAAGGCAATTACTGAACATTTTTCTTTCTAATAATTTTTCTGAAGAACACGACCATTTAATTAGGGGATTAGATTGAATTCTGGCTCACTGAAGTCAATGGGAGTCTGCTACTCACTCCACTGGTGCCAGGGTTTAATCTTCAGATTTCAAAAGGACTGCTTATCTGCTTAAACTTATGCAAGTACTTAGGTATGCTGCTGCATTGGGTCGTTAACCTCCAGTTTATTTACAAAGCTCTGTAGCACTTTATATGGGGATAAAAAAGTATCATAATGAATTTCTAGAAATGGGAAATTGCTTCCTGTTTAATTCCCCATTGAATGCTAGTGTCACACTTTCATTTGCACAGAAAAATTGTAAGTGATGTCTTTTTGGTTGATTCTCACCATCTCCAATCAGCTAAGGGATTTATCACATTGCTGTGGAAGATGCCACAACCTTAACAGACTCACGCCTACTGCAACAGCAGAGCATGGCCAGGCAGAAAACCAACAGGTCCTAACAAACTGGATAAATGAAGATGCTGCAACACCTCTCCTCTGCTATTCAAACTGTCACGAGCAGCTCTGATTTACTCTGCTCTCCCATGACGGCTTCCCACAGAAAAAAGCTTAATGCCAGGTCACTGTTCTTATCTGCTCATCTCAAAGGAGCCTTCGGGTACTGTAGGTATATGTTTAAGACCTCTCCCAAAGCTGCAGGATGAAAAATCACCTTGTCAGCAGCGATGACACACTAGCACAATACAACTTTGTTTACATAAAGACAAAGCTCAGCTGTGCAGAAGACCAAGTTTTCCTGAAGGACAGTCATAAAATTCTCACAGAAGCTAAGACAAGTCTTACCACATCCCAATCTGTATGCAAAGCACACTTTAACCTTGCCCTTTTCTCTTTCTACCGCAAGAATACAGCTGTGGATTGTTTTGAAACAGAACCCATACAAAATGGTACAAATAACAGCACGCACATTTGTCCTCCAGGGGAAAAGCTGAGAGACTAAACCACACGTAACAGACTTTAACGGCATCGCTTCTTACAGACTGCAACACGCTTAGAGGCTGACGGTTGCAAAAGCCATGGAAGCACACAGCACCCTGCTCCATGAGCAGGTTGTTCAGCCCACACTAAAACTGTTGACTTGAAGACAGCACGCATTGTTCGTAATGAGAATTTAATACTGAAAACGCTCAGAAGATAACTGAGCATTATTAAAAGAAGCCATATCGCTTTTATATGTACGCAACTCCATTCCACGCGGCAACTGCCTCACATCCAAGATACATCCCAAAAGAAATGCTCAAGGATACCCACAGCTGAACCTCAACCTGTTTACATGACACAGGTGATCGGAGTACCTGTGGGCAAGTCCCTCGCAGTCCTCTCTGTCAGGGACTGCTTGCACTGCCCAGGCTGGGACACAGCACAGCACAGCTGCCAGGTTTCAGCGCGGTCTCACCCATTTTACCATACCTCTTTGGCCCGATCCTTCAGCAAGCACCAAAGGCTTCTATGCTTACACTGCAAATTCAGCACAAATAAACTGCTTTCCCCAAGTGTGGTTTATGATTAAAGCAGAACAGGCCCTTCATACCTGCGGGCCTGTGATTATTTCATACGCCTACCACAAATGTAAACATTTACAAAACTAAAGCATGGCTATTATGAAAGATCTGTTAGCATAAGTCTAGGTACTACTAGTGCTAAAACATACAATAAAAATGGATCAATTTCTAACGAAACTAAAACAATGCTTTTGGAAAATATGCCACAATATTATTAAAAATGTATTAAATAGTTTTTAAAACTCTAGCAAAAGTCACTGAAGTACCATTTTAGTCCACATAGCCTAAAACAATAACAGCAGAGGGTAAATGATAATTTGGTCACAAATCATCCTTATAGCGCCTTATTTTTGACACTGGGTATAAGCAAATCTCAGCATTATCTCATAAGTTTTATTCAATGTTGCTGTGAATTAAATGAAAAGGTTACTACAAAAGGCTAAGGCAAGGAGTTATTGCACATCTCAGTTGAACTAAGACACATGAGAAATGCTCACTGGAGTTTATTTTTAAAAATGAGCATTTATAAACATAACATGCGAGGTCTTGGGAAATATATAGTTTATGGCCCTCAAAGTTCTGGGAGAACCTGCTGGAGGCAGACTGCATTCCCCAGCATCACTTCATGGCTAACAGTCTCCACGAACATGATACCAAAGAAATTACCTGCTGCTAGTGGGAACTTAGCGGAGCACTACACATGCTGAGCAGGTTAAGGACTGCTCCCAGCAGAAGAACGTGTCCTGCCACCCCTGGTGCACGGTGGGGGTCCTGGAACAGAGGGAGATACAGTCTGCATGAGACTGGAAAGCCAGCCTGAGACTGTTGAGCCTGCCCAGGCAGTTATAACACCATAGTTAAACACTGTGAAATTTGCTTTAATAAATTTCTTTTTCCAAAACCAGTTTGTTTACATTTTCACAGAACAGGAGAAACCGTGGAGTTTATTTTTGTTTGGTTCTCTGGTAAGCTAACATTCACGCTGAACTATATGAACACAAGCATTCAGTATCTAAGGCCTTTTATACCATTTTGATCATCTTTTTTAAACACTGGCACTCACCATCAGCCAGTTACAGCTATATATGTGTAATTGTGACTCTGCTCTTCACTATTCAGTATTTTAAGGACATCTACAGCATTAATCCTATTTCATATTTTATTAAACTATTATTCTCTTCCACCAAAACATGTTATGTTGATCTCCTAAACCCCCTCTGGCTTCAGTTGTAATTCTCTTCCACCATGGATTTAGTCTGTTGGTCATCATGACAGCACCATGTACACTTGCTTTAATAAAAATAGGAATGAATTAGTCTTTAGTTAGCAATTGTACCAAAGGGCAAGGTAATGAACAGCTAAACAGAGAGGAGTATATAACCATTCATGTAAAATGAAGAGTGTGGACTACCTGCTTGAAATCCTTATTAAACCTTTACTTGTTTTATCCTAGCATCAATAGAACAAAACAGAATCGTCAACTACGCTTTAGTAAGAATGATTTCTACAACAGGCTTAATGCAGTCCCTTACAATTTCAAAAGAAAGCCACAATTAAAGTTTCAGAAACAAGCAATCCCATTTGACTTCCTTGGGTGTCCAGATGAAGGGTATTAGTCCTGCAGTCTGAGACATGACAGTCCTTGGTCACGTACACAGCACTGTCAGTGCAGCACTTTGAAGACAGTGGTAAGCAGAGCCTTCCCCCAACACACACACTGGTGCCAGATGAGGCAGGCTGGATAAAGAGCTTATTACTCAACCTGCCATGCACATTGCTCTTTTAAACTCAAAGACGCTGCCTTTAATGCAGGAACTATACCTTCGCCTTATTTTTCTATTCTGCCTTACATTGGCATGACTGTTGCTGTCAGAGCCATGACACAGTACTAGATGGACCTGGCCCAGTTATGTCATTCTTATTCAACATGAAGTTTCATTGGTAAACTCATAATGTAGAAGAAACCTCGAGCTTTACAGAATACAAACACTACTTTTCTATATAATCGTTAGCATGACTCAACAGTAGCTCTTACCAAGTATCTAGGAGTCTGCATCTTTTTTCAGTAGTTTTGTCTCTAGGGCCTCTACTGCTAAATCAATTGCCAATTCAGACTTTTTATTCTTGTATTTGGATTTTTAATGAGTCACATATTGCCAGTCCTCCCAGTGCTGACACGAAAGCAAAAGGTCAACATAAAATCTGCATCATGAATTCTGGTTAATTAAGATATAAGGTTATTGCCTTACTATTCCTAGTCAAGAGTCAAACATGTAACATAAATGATCTCACACTGGAAAGATTAAATATTAGTGATCAAGAGAGAACAGCATCATTTCAGAACACTGCATTAGACGGAGGGCAGCAAACCAAACCAGAAAATATCCCTCAAACATCCAAGGTGCTTATCCCCAGAAAGAAGAGCTGCGAACTTACTTGCATTTATATTCCAAATATCACAGCAGCAGGTGATGTGAGTCTTCAAAAATATATTTGTATTGGATTAGAAATAGGAAGCCAGGGTGAGAAGCTGCCGCTGCCTGTGACTGAAAGAAGATACCAAGGGATGAGTAACTCCATGAAAACCACACCTTGAAGCTGTTAGGTCTCCAGGTTAGGAAGGATAGGGCAGAAAGACTCTGGCAAAAGTTTGCCAGCACAGAGTAGCCTGATATTGAGCTACAAGCCTATCTCTCCAGCTTTGCCTCAGAATTCAAAAGCAGCAATTCACCAAACTCAGTGGATTTTAAACCCCGCATATTTAATAGCAAGAATTACCTGTGGTACCTTCAGAAAGAAAATTTAGAGTTTGGATAACTACCTAGTTGTTGAGGTAGAACAGAATTACAATTGCATTTGATTCATTTTTCACCAAACATTTCTGTCCTTTCAGCTAAAACTTGACCTTAAGTCATACTTACTACCTCTTCTATGTTATTAAGCCTTCTCAGCATTGGGGGAACAAGCTGAATCGGGCATCCAGTCTTCACAGAAATACTGACCACAGCAACAACAACAACAAAAAAAACCTATACACACTAGCATATGGAAAGACCGAAGACCCATCCAGGTCTATAAAGACCACAGCCTGAGGAGTGTTTCCTGCAAAATTAATATGAAACCTATTATTGCATGGTGCTGAGTTTGGGAAAGAATTGTTGCATGGCAGGCACGTAAGAATGCAAATTACTTACATACACGTTTCATGAACAAACTAAGAAATGCCATGTCTGCTTTCTGTGAGATTACAAAAATTGAGGTAATCCTCCTAATCCAGTCAAATGCTATTTTGCTCCCTAATTGTACCATGGTGTGTATTGATAGTTTGTTCATACCTTGAATAATGTATGTTATTCTGGTCCCACCACCTCAGAAAGAATATGTTAGAACTTGGAACAAGAGCAGCAAAGCTTGACAAAGTACGCAATGGCTTCTCTATGAGGAAGACGACTTTTCAGCATGGGAAAGATGACATGGGGAGATATGGCTGAAGTCTATGAAATCTTGAATGACAAATAGAGCAGAGATAGGGATTGACTGTTCTCTGTTTCTTTCAAGGTGAAGTAGCGTCCATATTATGAAGCTGCCATGAGACTGGTACAAAACAAATTTAAGGAGGGTGGTTCTCAATGCAGTGGGTAGAACAGAGCTGTGGAACTCCTCACAACTGTGCACACAGATTCAAAAGCAAACAGGTGCTTGTAAAGATGCATTGCAGATGGCAGAGCAGACTAGGCATAAACACGCTCAGGAAATTGTGACATGAGTATAGTGAGCCTGAAAAGTACTAGGGTGGAAACAGCACATATTTGACTTGTTCTTAGTCTTCCCCAGGCATCTGTCTGTGTATGTCCACTCTCTAGAGATGAAGTTCTGGGCTTTGTGAACAATTACTATTAACAGTTATGAATGTTCTTATGTCCTAGCAGGCTTGGAACATTGTTCTAAGTTCTGCTTGTCTTGTTGAATCATCTGAAGTTTTCTCTGTAGACATACAGAACATTTTCTTATGAACCCAAAGAACACAGAAAAATTTCAAGATCTGACTTGTCTTTCCCTATTTGAAGTCACTCTGTACTTCAGATCTCTCGAAGTGTATATAATGGGCCTCTGAGAGCACAGTGTAACTTTTCTGTGCAGAAATGCTGGTTCCACACATTCTGAAGATTATTGTGACACTTAAATATTTTAGTTGAAAGATCTATGTAAAGATAGATAAGGTGTCAGTTTAAAAAGTCTGCTTAAATGACTATTATTGTCCAACCCCATTTAGATAATTTAAAAACCTAAATTAAAAAAAAATTGCTGTGTAAATCCATATTTAGGTACATACTACATATTTGTTAGCAATGTTGAGTAACTGCTCAGTTAACATTTAGCAATAAAAACTCAATAGAAAAGTATCTAAAATACAAGCTATAAACCCAGTATTCCTTTCTTCTTCTTCAATTCAGCTGCTATTTTATTTCCTGATTATCCAGACCTGTCAGATATTCCTTCTATTCCATGTCATACCGGTGCACTTATTTTATATGGACATTTAAACATTCTTCTCTCTTGTGCTTAGTCAATAAGAATTAAACATATTGTATAAAAAATGAAAAAGCTTTAATCAAACACAAGAGGCCAATAAAATCTTCCTTTTAATGTCCCTTTGGTTCTCAGCAATTTCATCTTCTAAAACTATTTTTTTATTCATCCAGCTAAAACACAGTGTTTCCCATTTGTATACATGTGTGAATCCACACATACATTTATAAGAATTAAAAGCAATCCTATTATCAGAACTGAGCAGAAAAATATTTCAGAAACCTACAGATTCTCCTGCAAATAATTGAGGTCTCTGAATGAAAGCTTCTTTTTTCACCCATCTGTAGGTGTTAGTGGTTTCCATGACAACTTTCTGTCAGGTTTCCACTATTTCCAGTAGGTTTTTGAATTATAGCTTACATATGTTATTAAAGATTAGCTTTAGTTTTTGCAGAACCCTAAAGCCTTCTTGACAAAGCTGTTATGCCAATAACATTGGACAAGTGTTTAGAGTCAATTTTGATGCAAATGTCACATCCCTTTTGATAAAACCATAAAAAAATTAGCAATGACTACTTATGTAAACATACATCTGTTATCTTGCAGCCTCAGTAGCCTATTCAAAACATAGCATGCTATCATTCAACCATATCAAGGGGAGAAATACTTCGAAGATGATCATGCAAGAGAGAGAGATCTCTGACAGCAATCTAAGCCATGGCAATCAAGACTAAAACTGCTGCATTTTCCCTGGTTTGTAGTCACAAGTCCATAAATCCTTCACGTTTCACTGGGACTCCCCTCCAACCATAAAATCGGCTTTGATTCTCCCAAGCTTCTAATGGATTGGCTCATGGAAGGAGCTCAATTTTCAAATCAAAGGAGAAAAAAAATTATGCAGAAAAGAGCTTCTGTACAAGATAATGGAGCATTCAACACAGGAAAATTATGAAACTTGGTTCATTATATAAAAAGACATTTTTCTGTCATGCAGAAGGTCCTGGAAGAGATTTGTTGCCATGGCATAAAACATCCTCAGCTTGCAAATGTGGTGACTGAGGAAGGAGTTCTGCCATGGCAGAAAAGGTGAGATATTGAAGAAGGAACAGTGCAACCCAACCACTGAAATTCTCAAGAGGGGCCTAACCTTACTCCTGCTTGGGTGCATCCCTTGTCATGACAAACATGTCATAACAGACATGTCATTCCACAGTGGCATATTCCAGAAAATTAAGCCATATGAGGCTGGGGTTGGAGGGTGGTGGTGTTCGGGGTTTTGTGGCTTGGTTTTTTGGGGTTTATTTGTTTTGGTTTTGTTTTTTTAAGTGGAACATTTGACGTAATGTGTAATTCAGATTGGCTTGAATAAAAACATGACCCTGTAAAGCATCTAAAATTGGCAAGCAGGCTGGGGTGAGCATTCAGGCAGCACAGATGGGTGCCTGAAAAGGGAGAATCCAATCAGCAGTGACTGCACATGTATAAATCCTGTGAGGGAAAGGGAAAGGGACAGGGAAAGGGAAAGGGACAGGGAAAGGGACAGGGAAAGGGAACGGGACCGGGA
>JAVJGI010000060.1:20504620-20522608 GCA_035590275.1 Ibycter americanus
CTCTCTAGCCTGTCAAGGTCCCTCTGGACGGCATCCCTTCCCCCCAGCGTGTTGACCACACCACGCAGCTTGGTATCGTCGGCAAACTTGTTGAGGGTGCACTCGTACCCACTGTCCATGTCACCAACAAAGATATTAAACAGCACCAGTTTCAGTTCAGACCCTTGAGGAATGCCACTTATCACTGGTCTCCACTTGGACATTGAGCCACTGACCACAACTCTGAGTGCAACCATCTAGCCAACTCGTTATCCACCAAGTGGTCCATCTGTCAAATCCATGTTTCTCCAGTTTAGAGACAACGATGTTGTGCAGAACAGTGTCAAATGCTTTGCACAAGTCCAGGTAGGTGACGTCCGTTGCTCTTTCCTTATCCACCAATGCTGTAACCCTGTTGTAGAAGGCCACCAGATTTGTCAGGGACCATTTGCTCTTTGTGAAGCCATGTTGGCTGCCACCAATCACCTCCTCCTCTTCCATGTGCCTTAGCACATTTCCTAGGAGGATCTGCTCCATGATCTTGCTGGACACCGAGATGAGACTGACTGGCCTGTGGTTCCCCAGACCTTCCTTTTTGCCCTTATTAAAAATGGGGGTTATATTTCCCCTTTTCCAGTCAGTAGGATTTTCACCGGACTGCCATGACTTCTCAGATATGATGGACAGTGGCATAGCCGCTTCATCCACCAGTTCCCTCAGGACCTGTGGGTGCATTCCATCAGGTCCTATGGACTTGTGCACCTTCAGGTTCCTTAGATGGTCTTGAATCTGATCTTCTCCTACAGTGGGCAGTTCTTCATTCTCCCAGTCCCTGTTTTTGCCTTCTGTGACTTGCGCAGTGGGGCCAGAGCACTTGCTGGTGAAGACTGAGGCAAAAAAGTCATTGAGTACCTCAGCCTTCTCCACGTCCCAGGTAACCAGGTCTCCTGTTTCCTTCTGGAGAGGGCTCACATTTTCCATAGTCTTCTTTTTATCACTGACATACTTACGAAAGCTTTTATTGCTGCCCTTGATGTTCCTGGCCAGATTTCATTCTATGAGGGCTTTAGTTTTCCTAACCTGATCTCTTCTGCTCAGACAATTTCTCTGTATTTGTCCCAGGCCATCTGCCCTTGCTTCCACCCTCTGTAGGCTTCCTTTTTGCATTTGATTTTGTCCAGGAGCTCCTTGTTCATCCATGCAGGCTTCCTGATATTTTTGCTGGACTTCCTCTTTTGGGATACATCACTCCTGAGCTTGGAGGAGGTGATCCTTGAATATTAACCAGCTTTCTTGGGCCCCTCTTCCCTCCAGGGCTTTATCTCATGGTACTCTACCAAGCAGATTCCTGAAGAGGCCAAGGTCTGCTCTCCTGAAGTCCTGGGCAATGATCTTGCTGTGTACCCTCCTCGTTGCCCTAAGGATCTTGAACTCCATCTTCCCATGGTCACTGCAGCCAAGGCTGCCCTTGAGCTTCACATTCCCCGCAAGCTCCTCTCTGTAGGTGAGAACAAGGTCCAGCATTGCCTACTACTATCACTTGTCACTTTTTCTTAGCTGCACTAGTTGTTATACAGGGAGCATGCTGGGCTGCCTTACTCAGCTCCAGCATCTCTCCTGATGTTGTGGGTCTTTCCCTCTTCATTCTGCAGAGTGGTGAAGCAGTTCTGCAAGGACACCTCAGGCTTCAGGGGAAGTCTCTTCCTCCTGCAGGTCCCTGCAGTTCCAAGCTTGCATTCTTATATAGTCACAAAACACAATGCACTGTCTATGGTACAAAATGTCAGATGGAGACATTAGTAAGATTCAGGACTGGCTTTAAAAACTCATCTTGGCAATCCTGAATATGATTGGCAAGAGGGGAAACACAGAAGGAAGGCCACTATTGTTCTAGTTTATTACCGACTTCTAGCACTAATGCTCAAGATGTCTCAGAAGAGGCTTACGAGAATAGCAGGAGGGAAGGAAAAAGGCCAAGTTTCTTACAGGTGAAGGATTTTCCAGTAAAAGGCAGAAAGAGGTATAATAAAATAGGATGGCATTACCACCAATGAGATGAAAAGGAGCTGACAAACATTTGAGCCAAGTGGCAAAAATTTAGGGATAACCTGAGGAATGGTTGTTTAAAATTGATATTAAGCTTGGAAGGAAATCCTGCAGTTTGCTGAGGGACACAGGGCTTGGCACAGTCAAACCAGGATCAATTTCCACAATTACTGAACCCACAAAAGGCTCCTGTACAGCTCTGTAACAGTACTCCCCTGCCTCTGTCCAGGCATACAACACTCACTGCAAATCTTGGCAGAGTGCTTTTTTGGAAGCCACAGAAGAGAACTTAGAACAGCATCAGAAGTTCCCTTCTTTTTTTATTTTCCTTTCTTTTTTTTTTTTTTTAATTTTTATTGATTTGGAGTCAGGTTTACTAAGAAGAGCAATAGGCAGAAAGCAAGTTTCAAGGAAACACCCTGAAATGCAGAGAAAATACAACACAGTTTCCAAAGAGACTGTATCAACAACCTTTCCGTTTCATATATTTGGATGAATTTCACTGACAGCTGGAGCAGAAAGGCATTCTTCAAAAGCCTTTACCCAAATCTCTCCAAATTTGGTCAAAAGAGATCTTTAATCAAGTAACTTTTAAAGGGGAAGAAAAAAAAGAAAAGAGAAAAAGAAGGAAGAAACAAACTCAATTACCACCACACATTTCAAGGTTAGATATCTAAGATACATGCTTAGTTTTTCGTATTGCAGCACAGTGGTATTTACATTAATAAAGCCAGAATCAATAATTGTTGGGTTGGGGGTTTTTTTTCTCCTCTTCCTGCCTCCCCTAGAAAAGAGGACTGGTCAAGGCTACACTGAAGAAAGTCCAAAGTACCTTATATATCAATTCTCTGAAGGCAGGAAGAAAAGAGTGAGGGACACCGGAGAAAATGAAGCACTCATTTCAAAATAAAACCAAGAAGATGACACTGAAGCACAGCCAGAACTGTCACACACCACTGTAAACAGAGCCTGTGCGAACAGCTCCATCCCTGGAGTCCCAGGCAGATGCTGGTGTCAGGGGAGCGCCCTGCATGGACAGGTCACAGGAGGCCATGCTGCTCCCCACGGGGAGCAATCAGTGGCGTAGATCTAAGACAGTTCAGCACAGCGGGATCATGTCACCATGGGACAGGGATTCAGAATGCAGCTATGTTGTCTTATCTAGCAAGTTTTATTTCTGGCTGACAGAGCTGGCCTTTAGGGTCTCCAAAGACGCAAGTCGCAGGCTTCTTTGATGTGCAAAACTTGAAATGTTTGCTCTAATCTCAGCCTGTTCGAAAAATAAGCATGTTTCTATCCCTGGTCTATCTTCTATCTTTCAAAATAATCTTGACAACATACACTGACTGGTAGAGTTGAATGTGTCATAAATGTTTTTTTACAATCAAGTTACTTTCACAGTCAGGGCAAACAACTACTCAGAGCTGACCTCAGAGATCTCACTCAAGTTTTTAAAGGATCTCTGTTCATTTCAGCTGTGAAGAATAGGCTGCTCTGGCTGCCAGGGCCAACAGCAATTGCTCACAGCTGTAACAGCTCTAGTGTGCAAACAGTGCGACGGCAAACCGCTAATTCCAGGCCAGGGCTGTGGCCTGAAAGCTGAGCATAGAGGGGACCATGCAAGAGTCTCGTTCTTCTAAAGAAAGTACTAAAAACTTAACTAGGCCCAGCAGAAGCCAAAGAAAAGAACGCACTGATCACAACTCACCATTCTGTTGCTGCTGCTTCTTCTGTCATCTCCAAATCACGGGCAAGCTCCTCAGACCCTCTACAAACAGCATTCCTGTCCAGAGCTTGTGACCAGGGTATCCCCAAGGAGTCTGCATGGTCAGCTTTGCTGAAACTCAGAAACAACCTCTGTTTAAAATTGTGGATGATAGTAGAAGATGGAAGAGGGGGAAAGAAGCAGGGATGGGGGGTGGGTGGAGAAAAAACAGCCAAAGGGATTGAAAAGGCACTAAGCTGTGTAGATTCGTCTGACCTAATGTATTTATGAAAGCAAAGATCAATAGATATGACAGAACTTCATGATGAAGTCTTCTTCAGATCTCAAGGATAATAGAATGAAAAAATAGTGCAAATTTCTCCTAGTGTCATCAGCAAACCTGCTATCCATGGGAAACCTCATCCAAAGCATGGGGTGCCATTTCTGGTTCTACCATGTTAAATCTGTGAATCTTAGTGGCTGCTGACAGAATGGCATTATGCTAAAATATGGTTCTTGTCACAAGTTTTCTGTTGGTTTGGTTTTCTAAGGCATGATGACACAGAAGCCCCACAGATCTTGCCTAAGAGCATGTTACGATGTGAAAAGCATGACATACACCATTGATGAAGACAATCTCAGACAGATGTCCTCAACTATTACATGGATCACTTGGAGGATTTCAGAAAGCTAAAAGCATGCTGGCATCCATAAAAGTCATTGCATATATGTTGGAGTGCCAGCTATGTTTTGTGTAAACTAGAGACATACAAGGCAGAGAGATGACTTGTGTGGAGCTGTAGTTAGTTTAGCAGTCTTTAATGAGTTAGGTAGATTTTCTAACAAAAACAGTATCATGTGATCCATCACTACCATTTACAAAAAATGCAGGATAAACACTTTCATACAAAATGCTTCAAGGATGCCTTTTCCTCACAGAATGCATTAAAGGTGGATCTTCTACTCGATTCCCTCAAGCACTGCAGTCAGGCACAGGAGCAAAAAAACATGTTAAAAAAGCTTTTGCAGGAGCTTGATGTCTTCCTTCTGCTTTTTTTGGACATAGCCAAGGTCTATACAGGTGTATGCCAGATGGGCATGGTTACACTGCTTGTGTTGACAAGTGCAATATTTCCAAACGTTTTCTTGTTTTTCTTGGACAGCCTTCTGGAGAATGCCTAAGACTTCTGCCATGTACTTCATTAAATTCTGGAAAATTTTAAACTTGTCTGTAGAAGCCAGGAGAAGATGAGAATATTGCAGCTGGGACTGGATGTTGTTCTGCTGGAGTTTGAGGTTTTTCTCCATTCTGTCAGATAACTGGTGTTGGAGAAACAGAGTTGTATGAGAAGATTTAATGCACCCTTTGAAACCAAAGAGCTGTTCTTTGGAAACAGTAGGCAATGCTGGCTTTGTGCGCTAACAGTAAGCAGTGTAGCTGAGGAGTGAGAGGAGATGGCAGCTCAGCCAGGACCATTAACGCAACGAACTGCACGGGGGAATACACAATAGGAAGGACAAGTTCCTATGGAGTCCTTGCTGCAACTTCTGGGCTCTTTTCTGGAAGCTAAGTTGCAGGGAGAAAAGGGTGCAGCAAAAGGAAAACTGAAAGGTGCACCCACAAGAAGAAGAGGAGTAACTCTTTTTGTGATGTGCTGGGACCACCAGCTTGAAGTCAGTTCTCCAGGTGCTTGCAACCAACACAGCACCATGCAAAAGCCCTCGTGTCCCAATTCTGCACTGACTTGCTGGGTTTTTTCTAGGCATCTCCAGACACTTAAATGAAGTACAAGATATTAATTCAACATTCCTTATCCTTCTTGGTCTAGATTTGGTGACAGATTCCCCAAAGTAACATCCAATCCAGCCTTCACAGCTGGCTCCGTTTCCCAAACACCTAGCACTATCGTATTCTGTAATACAGTTACAGCTTCCCCTTTGCCAGCTTATCTGCAGCTTCTACAAATATTTATTTCATAGAAAAGACCACACCTGGGCAAAGGATCACATCCTGTCCATTGCCTCTGAAAAAAAGCAGTCATTTATGCTTTTTTAATTTTCTTCAGGAATCATAACTGGGATATACCATCACAAATCCAGACATGAATTAATATATTATTGTTTCAGCTTCCAGACAACTAGTTGAGTTCAAATGACTGTAGTTATACAAAAATAGACATAGAAGCAGACAACTTGAGTAACAAACATAACCTTAGAGCCCTGGCACTAGTATTAAGATTGATTTACTATAGAGGAAAGCACCATATGAAGGAAGGCACCACATGTGCTGTGTTGGACATCAACACAGGGAACCTAAAAAAGAGCTTATTCCTTTCAGCAAGAAACAAGCCTATACTTGCAATGAACCTTCTGTCTCTTTCCATACACTGGTGAAAACAACCCATGTCTGTAATATATGATTCTTTATACCCCAAACTGGCATTGACACAGATGTAAGAGGAGCCTCATGTGCCTGTACTTATCATAACTAAAGAGAACTGAGGCCTCACTGACAGAAAGACTAACCTGCAAACTAAGGTTATTAAACAAAATTTCCCTTCAAAACACACCAAATTTTCTAGCAAAGTTTTATCCTTGTCTCTCTCACACAAGGCACAGAGTATTCACAGATGAGCAGTATTCTGCGCTATCCATGAAATGAGTTGGTTTTTTAAACCATGGAGAGAAAGCTTCTACTTGGCACACACAGTCTTCAGTTCCCAGGATATCGGAGATGCATGGAATAGAATTTAGATCTCAGGGGGTTTGTGTATTTTTTAAAAAAATATGCTAAGGATCACAGTAAATTTGGATAACTACGTGTTCACTGACTTTAAAATCCAGTGTATTAGGTATTAGTATCCACAAAGAAGTATCTACCACATTTATCCATCTTGAGCATTTCTTCTAGCGTTCTGAAGAGCAGCAGTATTTTCCCTTCTTTCTGAACAGTACTCCTGGAGGGATTCTAGGTTCCTTGCATAATTTGGCAATTACTCAATTGGTTAAGCATTCGAGTAGACACTCTCTCAACAACACAGCGTCCAAAGTTTTCCAACCTCTTCTCTTAACAGCTTCTTCAAGCTTAACGGGTTGTTGACAGTTGTTGAGTCCCTGTATTTCTTAGAAAATTATTGTAGCAATTCAGTTTTTAGATCTTCTGCACTTTTACAAGACCTACAACTTTCAAATATGTTTATTAAAATGGAACACTGAAGATTCAGTGATTCATTTTAAACTGCAGATTTCCCAAAACCAAATCTTAGGCTGCCAAATGCAACCCTGCCTAAGCCAGTTTCTGATGTTTTCATGAGGATATGACTGCCAAGATATGTAAATTGAGTGACTTTTTTCTGTCTTTGTCTTCTAGAGTCCAGATACAAATTTCTCATTAAATTTATTTGTAGGGCTCTTCCCCCCCTCCCCTCAATGATGACCAACTCCCTCTTTTTTGGGTGGTATTCTTGTGTTTACTTGTTCCTGACTGAACTGTCACATCAAAGAGCTACATTCTCTACATGCACTTATTCTAGTGTATTGTTACCAAAGTATGTAATGATTCTGTGTATATATTGACAAGTTTGCTCATAATGAAGTCAATAACAATGCTATTTACTGGAGGTGAGAAAATGCATTCAAGTTTGATGCTAACCTCTACAATGGATCAATTGTTCAAGTTCAGAATTATGAATAGCATCAGTCCTTTGTGCTATTTTTCTTGGCATACCATATTTTACAACATTCCTCAGCAGACTGTGGTGGAGGTTTCTAAATTAAACCTGCAAGCGTATGACTGCCTCTCCTCTCCCTTCCATTTGGTATCCTCTTTGATGTTTGTACAGGGTTTCTTACAGAAGAAATGTGGGCAATTTGTGATCTTCCAGGCTGAGACTAACTTCACCTTCATAACTTTCATTGATAAGGTCTTTTGCAGATATGCCTATTTATCCACCGAGTTTTCTTGGTCCCTTGCTTCTTTTAAGTCAGTAATTTTACCACTTATCTTGCCTTCATATGCTTCTGTCCTTCTTTACAGTTACCTGGTCTTCGGCTACAGCTTTCTCACATTTGTTTTTCTCTTTTCATGATGTTAGACTGTGACTTCCTTTGTTAGTGTCCTGGAGAAAGAGCACACATAGCACCAGCTGACTGCATTGCTTCTCATTGCTTGTCGCTCCTTCTCTCCATCTAAGCCCTTTCTTGCTTACCCTTGGCAAATATTCCAATTCATGCAGACTTTGCAGGGGGGATTTTTCTGGAGGTATTACAGCACCTTCTTATCACTGTCTTCAGCAGCAGTTTCAGCTTCGATGTTGTTTTATTCATGTACGTTCTCCTAGCCCATCTTTCACAATTAATTATTACAACGGCAGAAACTCCTAACAGCATTATTGGAACGGCACAACGCACTACAGACCCAGCAAGTGACTTTGCCTCGAAGCAACAGCTTGTAAGAATGAACCCAGGGATAGCTGGACAATTCTGCTTTTCATGCCCTCAGGCAGGGTAGACACCTAGAAGGCTTAGACAGCTCATACATGTACAGTACCTGCACTCCAAATAATTTCCTTGGAAACCATTTGACTAACTCAAAACTCAAATCCTACCATTCCTCTTGTAGTTTCCACCTCCTCTCCAAGAGGAGAGCATCCCCCTCCCCCATCTCTCAGCCACATCAAGATCTATGCCCAATCAACATCAAGATTATTTCTTTCTGCTAAGGAAGGAGATTTTTCTAACACTACTTTTATTGAAGTTGACTGGCTAGAACTATCCAGATTTCCATAAGTCATTTATAAAGCTACATACTAAATTGATATAATATATAGATCTTAGACATTATCTACCTGTAAAATTTTAAGATATGTGCAAATAATGTGCTTGCACTTTTCAAATATCAAAATAAGCTATCAATTTGTTATCTTTATGGCTTATTTTACACCTTGTAACTCATGATAAATTCACACATCTGGTATTTTTCTTGTCTCAAAATATCTGACTTGAGATGACAGATAACTTCTCAAGATTTTGCGTCTTCAGCCAGTTTGTACAATGCTTAGGCATGACTTAGTGCCTTCTCCAAAAGCCCTTTCAGAAGCATGCAACATTTTCAGAGCACAAAAATGACATGGGAAGCTAAGCCCTGTTTTCAGAAGTATCTGAAGCATTCAGAGGCTGAATCTTACTCACGTGAAAACTCCAGGCACATTTACAACGCTCATGTGCTAAATACCTCATGCCAGACAAGGGTTTTATCTGTGTCAAATTGTAATTACCTGTTGCTTTATGAATGTCATCATAATTATTACTTTCATTCTACATTTTGACCTCCATAGCGTGTTGAGATACCCAGTTTCAGTTGAAAACTGCTTGATGGTTGACAACATCTGGCAACTCTGACACCATGGTTGTGCATTTCACATGCTTGGAAGAAATAGAACCATATGAGAATCATTCAAGACAGCATTTAACAAGTCTCCTTCACTGGATCTACAGGCAATTATAGTACTGCTGTTGATTTGAATAACTTTCTACTGAGAAATCGGGTAAGGCTGGGTCAGGGAGAGGCGAGACATTGGCAGAGGTGAGACAAAGCTTATTTTCAAGAAATGACTGCTTTTGAAAGCACCAGCCCAGACCACCAGCACAGCTCACATGACAGGCCAGCTGCCAGGCACAAGGATGCTGAACGAAGCCTCTGGGCTCAGGAAGAATGAGGTCAGGCAGAGGCAGAGTATTCAGGTCCATTTTTTGTTTTCCAAAGGGCTGTTGGGATCTCTAGAGCAACCCAGCCTGCAGTTAAAAAATTCATTTTGTTAATCCTACTGTCTTGCTCTCTGGCCACGTCATTCTTAAGGATTTCTGGTCATCTCCCATAGCCAAGGTATTTTTCTGTGGTGAAAAGATAGAAAGGGCATCACACTTGATCTAGAACCCGTAGTTTTCAGACTCTGGATTCCACAGCCCAAAAAAAGGACCACACACATGGTTGGCATCCAGGAGTACCTCTGCCTATGAGTCATGCTGTGCCTATTCACACTGCTAGGGTAAGAGAAGGGGAGAGGGACTGGGACGTATTGCATACGTTCATTTTCAGCAGATTGGCATAGTGACTAAACAGCTTCTGTAAACAGGGCTAGATTAAAATAGCTCCCAAAGTCTACCTAAGAGAGACCAGCACTCCTCTTTGCTCTTCTGTGGCCCAGGGGACAGAAACCAAAGAAATTAAGTGATTTATCAAAATCAGGGTTTGTCAGGGTCTTTGTGACTTAGCCTGGACTGTCTAGGTTGACCTGTGTTCTGTTCCCTGTTCTAATTTTTTGGTCACGTCTTTGTGGGCTGCCTGGATATTTTTTACTCTTGCTCATTACACGACCATGCTATTGCTCATTGGTGACTGAAGTTTTTCCAGGTACTGCTGCACAGGGGTGCAAATTCTCGGTGCAGTTTGTCATCTCTGTTGCTGGTGCAGTCTAATCCCAGCAAGCCAAGTGGCATAAGGTCCCTCAAAGACAGTCCGCTTTACACCTTTTTACACAGACAGCTGGCAGTTTGGCATTATCCCTGCTCCTGCCTCATGCTTTGATTTAGAATCTTAGGGCGAATATTTACACCAATCCAGAAAGAGCAGAAATACCTTTTTTTTTTTCTTTACTCAGAAGTGCACAGCCTCATCTATCACTGTGATACTGGCTTCTATCCATTACTCGTTCTGCATTCCCATTTTACCATCTGTCCACTGCTAACCTGGACTTGTTATGCCTAATCTGTGCATCACCACTACTCTCTCAGCTGAAAAATATAAAGGATTTGCTTGAATTCACTTAATTAGGAACTACACCATTCAGGGTGCTGTACCAAAAATAACTTGATTTATGAGTTGGCAATTTAAGTATCCCCTTAGCAGCTCATAACAACTACTGCTGATGTAAGATGTCTCTATTGATTTAGAACCATCCAGGTTTGAAGTGAGTCAGGTAGCTCCAGCTCATATGCATCAGAGCTGGCAGTTCACATCTGGATGAATAAATCCAGTTAAAAGACCTAGTAAAAATCTACTATCAAATGACTGCAGAAAAAAATACCCCACATCACCAGTTCTGCTACCAAGTGACTATGGGAAAGTAAATATCTTAGCACTGCACACATTTTACTTACTCTTCCTGTTGATACACTGAATTGTGGGACAGATGGAATATATTGTCTCTACTTCATTGTTTTAAACACAGCTTATCAGCTAGTAGTTGTTTTCAGGACAGTCACTGCAGTGTGCTTTAAGATGCAAGAAAGTCAGGAACAACTTCTGCTTCCTCAGATTCAGATCACACTCACAGAACATGATCCTTTGTTATGATGGAAAACAAAAGCGACAGGTGAAAGTTGGATCAAATCCTGCTTTCACACTGGTGACCCCATGACCATAAGTCAGTCAGGGTAACATTTACTAAAACACATCCGGAAAAGTCAAACACCGTTATCGCATGTTCCCACACATTTTTCTTCTGCACACCCTCCTCAATGCACATCCCTATTTTCCACTCTGAAGTCAGGCTTTGATCGTTGCAGGTACAGACCAAAGCCTGAAATCAGTCTTACTGACCCTCTTTGCAGAGGACACCGCCTAGACGATGAGAGCTCACCAGCAGCCCTCCACTACCCTTTTCACCTTGTCCCTTGTACTGCAGACATTTACCTGCAACTGAAACTCCAAGCAGTCAATGGACCACCCACCTTATATGTGCTTGTACCTGGGTTTAGAGCAGTGGACGTGGGCTGACAGAGAAAGAAAGGCACCCTTTTGCATATACAGATCTCAGAGTGCCGGGCTTTCGGTACCCTCCGGTCTGGGAGCAGGGGCAGAAGCAGGGCCCCTGGAGAAGTGGGGTTACTAACATGGGAAAGGAATGGGCACCTATGGAAAGGCTTAGGTTCATACATGCAGAGGCACAAGGCTGGGGGAGAAGCAGGGGTGAGAAGCAGCCAGCAGTAAACCGTTTCCTCAGGAACAAGCTGAGCTCCCAACAGCTCCAGCACAACCCTGGAGGGATATAAGTCACTCTAAATGAATTAGATGCTTTTGAAAAGTCTAAAAAAACCTGCAAGGAAACATTTATAGGCAAGATATATCCTACACAATGTCTGAAGGCAGAAATAGACTTAAATAAGTTTAGGAGTGGGTACTATTATTCTTGTAAAAGCAGGAATAATACTACCCCCATGCCCAGTGGGCAAGAAAACACATTATGGAGCAAGGCACCAAGAGGCTAAGAGTGACTTGGGAGATCAGGGGATGAAAGGGATGAATGAAAAGGTCACACATCTGAGCACTCTAAAGATTTTATAATCTGTTAACCAAATTGAGATTTTGGAAGAATAGATACTAGAGAAAACAGGGGCAGTGAAATAGAGAGGAGTAAGAGAAAGAAGATAGGATATAGTGACTGAGTAATTCTCCTTACACACAAAAAGTTTGGAGGGAAGGGAAAGAGGCATTGTACCGCTTTAAACTCACATGGTGGTAAGCATCAGTTCCGTGCTTCTAGCAGCGAGTCCAAAGATAAACCCATCTGAGCGAGAACTAGCCCATGCGACTGGGACATGCACGTGTGCTTCACTGAAGGACTTGTCATGTAGATCACAGATAATTCATCTGATGTGGCATTTGCTCAGGTAGCCATGCAATTTTCTGTGAACAGCAAACTAAGCAACCGTGCAAAATCCACAGTTCATTGCTCTCTTCCTCCCTGGGGCTGAATCAACTTCTGTATTTTTTTTAATGCAGTATTTAACTATTTGATCCATTCATACTTCCCCCCCCTCTTTTTTCAGCCTGTCTCCCATTTATGAATTTGTACCATACATGAGTGCTCATTGCAATTCATTCAGACATTGTGCATTCATAGGGATGCAGAAGAGAGACACATTTATAGACAACATACATCCAACAGCATGCTGGAGACAGAGATGGTCTTAAGTCTTTTCAAGTAATGCAGAGGTGGTCTTTCAGAAAAGCCATCCAGTAGTGGGCTTCCTGGGGCTGCCATACTATAATTCATCAAGGAATGCATCACAGACTGAGTAATCTCTGCTCCAGTCTAATCAGTTCTTCAATCTCAGTCCCCAGTTTTGAGCATAAAACTCACATTCCTTGTCTGATACCTTGTGTCTTATGCAATGCAGTATGGCCAATGCATGTGCTCTCCCCACCTCTCATTTTGGGATTTTCTGTGCTAGACACGGGTTGTCAGCTGCTCTTCAGTAGGTGGGTTGGAGATTTGTGATAGGTTAGGGGTTTTTTTCCCATGAACGTTCCATAATTCAGTGAGTGATTCAAATTAAGACCCCAGAAACCATCATTGTTGGCTGGACAAATGTAAGGATTCATAACAGTGTGGTGCCACCTTTCAATTTCTTTTCTTGTCACAGCACACTCTTGCTTATGGTTCAAGTGCATAATCACAAAACATACAGCGTGGTATAGATAAATGCCACAGTAGGACTTACAAAGTTTTCCTGACTTGAATGTCACTTTTTTTCTTACGTAAATATATACATACAGATACCTCCGTAGCATTTCAAGGATATTATCTATGACCACACACAGACAGAGATGTTTGAATTTATTATGTTTTTAAAAGCCTGCTTACCAGGTGGCCTTATTTTCTCTCTCTCAAGAAACAAGGCACACGTGCATACAAAATTCTGTCTCACATAATTTATAGTAAAGGGCTGGTGGTGGGGGGGTTACTTAAGTAATTAGATAACATGCTTAGTGCTTATGCAAAAAAATGAAGGTGTGCACACATCAAAAGATTTTGAAAAGGAGTATCCTATAGGAATACATT
Organism: Ibycter americanus; assembly: GCA_035590275.1. Lineage (NCBI taxonomy): Eukaryota > Metazoa > Chordata > Aves > Falconiformes > Falconidae > Ibycter > Ibycter americanus. The sequence continues at coordinate 20,518,196 of JAVJGI010000060.1, forward strand.
GCATCTGGGAAGCAGCAGGAAACAGAACAGACCAGACATCTGTCTGGTTTTTTCCAGTGCAGCAGTTACGCGTTTGGCTAAATTACTTTGACTCTCAAAATGACAGTTCTGCTTCTGCACAATAATTCACTGAATTCTGGCTTGTTATCAGGGAAGGGTTGAATGTCATTCTATTCATAGAACCAGTGATCCATTGTTTTCAACCTTACCTGTGTGCCTCGGGCAGCACGGAGGCTCGTCACATTCAGGACTTGGGAGATCCTTCTGATGCAAGAATAGAAGCTCCACACATTGAGCCACATGAAACAGGAACCCATTTCTTTGCCAGCAAGTCACATGATGGATATAGTCTTATGCTACGGAACTATATAACAAAAGAAGCCCACCCTACCCCACTGCTGCAGCATGCTGTACCTTACCTGCCATTCACAGGTCTCACGCACCATGTTCTGCAAGTTGACACACTAACGGAGGTTGCATTGGCATGAGACTGGGAAGAAAGCGTAAGGTGCCATTGCTTTAGTGAAAGAACAGGATATAGATGCGCAAGTCCTACAGAAGAAACACCACCACGGGTCTACATGACGTTCAGATGTGATGTCTCTGGGCAATTTGCCTCAAAGATGCTTTAGTGAGAAAACAGCATTCAGGAGCATTGCTGTAGGGCATTTAAAAACAATGGTCAGTGATCCCACGGAGCAATTCTGAACAAAAGTGCATTTAAAACCTTACATGAGAGCTACACAACCACACAACCAGAACGCTGGCAGACTGGCCAGTATTTCATACACAGCAAAACTTGTTCTAACATTCCACTTGCGCTGAACTAACTCCAGACTTGTACTCATCTTAGACCCTTTATGCCTGAAGAAGCATTTTAAAGTGTTTTCCCCATATTGCAACAATGCCAAGACCTGCTGGTGATTATACTAGAAGGACATCCATCCTGTGTAAAATCCCTGCTGAAATCAAGTGGATCGGAGCTAGGCGAAGCCAGATCTCTCAGAGCTCCTCTGTTCTTATCTGCAAGGGCAAAGCCATTATTTGCAGAGTGGAGACAAAATTCAGTTTGAAAACACAAATAGTTTGTGTGCCCATAGGAGTTCAGAATTTTGCAACACCACCAATGCAATAAAAAGCAAACTTGTGCTTTGGACAGGACAGATCCTCAAGTGTAGATAGGCCTCTGCAGTTACAAAAACTTCCCGTCTCTCTTTAGAAGTTGATTTTGTTTGCTCTCATTTCCTAGCTACTGACTGGATGCCTTGACAACACAACAAACCTTTATTTCATTTTGAAGGTTTAGCATGTCACATAAAAATAACCAGATCACTCCCTCTAACACACACATGAAACCCCCCTGAAAAATAGAACTGCTTAGAAGGAAAGTCTTACTTGTGCTTCTGTTGGTTGGCACCAATTATTCATCATGTGAATGACTTCTGGAAAGATTTTAAACTCTTAAACCAGAAAATCCATCAGTATCTGTGAAATTATTCCACAGGTATCAATTAGTTGTCTTGAGATACAAGTCAAACTAGTGATTTCCTCCCCCAGTGAAGCCCAGAAAATGTTTGTCCTGACATTCATGAAACATAACCTACACTTAAAATGGAATGAAAGACAGGAAAACAAGGCAGACAATGTAAAATTAGGTGTCCAAGTTCTTGACTCCCTGTTTCTAGAACTTTAAAGACACTCTCTCCTAACTCTAACACTCAGAGAAAGTAGAGACTTTGGGTGAGCAGAGGACCAGCAACGTTTAGTGCTAGTGCCGGTCAGCACCCAGTGGGTTGCACTGCTCCCAGTCGCGCAGCCATCTACAGAGCATCAACCACACACAAGGAGCCCAAGAGGAGGAATTTCCAACCCCCTTCCTGCCAGGCAGGAGCCACAAAGTTTATTTATGTGCAAATTCAGTGGAGACAGAAGAGGAGGGTGGTGGCCTGTAAGAAGCTGACCTACTGCAATCAGGTGATGGTCCTGAAATTACAGAGCTTCAGCTGTGCACCTTTCCTGCAAAACAGTAGTTTCAGCTAGGTAAGCCACCTACGCAAGTTTTGCCCAAACCCTCCCCGCTGCCCTTGCCCCCATGATATGCTTTATTTTTTTAATTCTTACGTTCTCCTTAGCTGTGTTTGGAAGGGGAACCCTGCTATTCCTGCACTTATTGATGGTCTCCCCCCAGCCTTTCTTTTGCTATACTCAACAGGGTTTTAGATGGGCTTCAAAAATACCCTCCCAGATCTGCTCGAAGATAAGGTTCCTCCTCCTTTTCAAAGCCTGCAGTATTAAATTTGATTGAAAATGTCAAGGATCTCATTAGCTGGAGAATAACAGCTGCTACAACTGTTTTAAACATGGAAGCCAGCAGAAAGATAGACCTTTTGTATACATAGTCAAATAATCAAAAGGTTAGGTAGTATCCATGCTACAGCTCTGAAAATACCACCACAACCTTTCTGGTACTTTTCTAAAAAAACAGTAATAAAATCTAGGAGTTAACGTCAAGTTAACTACAACCATTTCTGTTCCCACTAGGTAATCCTCTTCCATACAAACTGAAGGTCATTATATATTTCTTATTTAAGCATTTGAGAAAACTTAGTCCTTGCTGGTTAATTCTTCTTTTCCACTGCATATAGACGTATGCACAAGAAAGAAACAAAACACCTAAGGCTCTGCTTAAATAGATTCACGCCAGCAGATCCCAGCTTCTGTCAGGAATTCTCTCTAGAAGCAATCAAAATGTATGAATAGGGAAATGCATGAACATAAAAGCTACATCTGGACAAAGTTTATTAAAGGACTGGGTTCCTAAGCTGACCACACATTAATATCCTATTTGCAATGCATAGTATCAAATGATTCACAGATGTTTTAATAATTGGCTTATAAGCCTATATAACAAACCATGTTTTTATAAACATGTAGACTATACTAGACAACCACCTTTAACTGTTTTATAAATAAAAGCTTAACAACAACTGTGACCTTTAATTTTTACATACTAGTACTAAAACTATGACAAATGCAGAAGCCTTTACAACAGGCAAATGCTACAAAGCCCATGATCCCAAATAAAACCCAAGACAGAACTCCAGGATTTGGGTTTCTGTTCCCAAACACTAAGAATGAACTTTTTCTCATGTTGTCTGCAACAAGCAGATTTTTCCTGCCTTCAAACAAGATGGTCTGGGGGCTTAGAGGGGAAGAAGTGGATTAAATGTCGACTGAAACACTTAACGACCTTCAGGAAGAAGTACAAATGCCAGGTGCTAGCCTAAGGTTCCAGAGGCCTGTAACCAGTGTACAATAAAATTGAAATATTGCAAACAGTCTTCTGCTCTTTGACAGATGTTGCAATGATGTTGCTGCATTTTTCTGTTTTCAACACTCACATACTTGTCCTTTGGACATTCTTCATATTAAGCTCATGCTTATATCCCTTGTTTGCAACAAGTCTCTAAGGCAACAACGGGGTTGGGCAAATAGTTTCACTTTGTACAGGATAATAGGTAATTCAAAACATCCATTTTTTAAAGCAAACAAGTCATCTACACATCAAACACTGCAGCTGACTAAGCGTCCAAGAAAAATGAATCTATGTGTCCAGCTAGACAATAACAACTTGATCCTGAAGTGTTGTAGCTGCCATTAATTTACAGGGTCAGAGATGAACTTCAGGGGCGTGTAAAACACAGCCAGCTGCCAAACATCCACCCGTCGTAACCACAGGGTGAGGAAAAGACTGATTAAGCGCAGGATTTATTGCCAGAGAATACACATATCATCTAGTTTAATCCAAGGTGAAATTCCCTTCTGTCCAAAGAGTCTTACTGGCACCTACATACACAGCAGGTGCATCTCATGCAGGCGCCAAGACAGAACAATCCAGAGCTCAAGCAGAGACACACTCAAAAGCTGCACGATAGGAAACAACTCTCATCCCCACTGGTCTAAAGCAAAGCTCTGTTTTCCCATTAATACAAGTCAGAAAGCAAGGGCTTGATCCTGGTAAGACACGAGCACTTGTGATTCCCTGAGCTTGACGGGATGAGACCAACTCACCAACATGAACAATGAATCTGTCTGCTGTCTTTTCAAATGCACGGAAACAGAGTTAACAACACCGATAAAACTATTTTTTCTGAACACTGGTTTGTCATGAGAAAAGCAGCTCTTCCCCAAAATTCCCAGTTACTCTACAATTCCCAAAAGATCAGAGCAGAATCAGGCTAGAGGTCTCAGCACCTTAACAACCCAACCACCGTTTAACATTTTTGTTGGTGACACGGACAGTGGGTACGAGTGCACCCTCAACAAGTTTGCTGATGATACCAAGCTGCGTGGTGTGGTCAACACGCTGGGGGGAAGGGATGCCGTCCAGAGGGACCTTGACAGGCTAGAGAG
>JAVJGI010000060.1:20522944-20536884 GCA_035590275.1 Ibycter americanus
CTGGAGCGAGTCCAGAAGGCGGCCATGAAGGTGATCAGAGGGCTGGAGCACTTCTCCTATGAAGCCAGGCTGAGAGAGTTGGGGATGTTCAGCCTGGAGAAGAGAAGGTTTCAGGGAGACCTCATAGCAGCCTTCCAGTACCTAAAGAGGGCCTACAAGGAAGCTGGAAAGGGACTTTTTACAGGGGCATGTACTGATAGAACAAGGGGGAATGGCTTTAAGCTGAAAGAGGGTAGATTTAGATTAGATAGATATCATATAAACATAATAAAACTCTTTACTGTGAGGGTGGTGAGGCACTGGAACAGGTTTCCCAGAGAAGCTGTGGATGTCCCATCCCTGGAAGTGTTCAAGGCCAGATTGGGTGGAGCTTTGAGCAACCTGGTCTAGTGGAAGGTGTCCCCACCCATGGGAGGGGGTTGGAACTAGCTGATCTTTAAGGTCTGTTCCAACACAGACCATTCTATGATTTTATGATTAAAGGGTTTATGTATTTGGGACACTGGAGACAGAAAGAGTTGAAACAAGCAATGTTGATCTGGGTCAGATTCTGGTGGTTGAAAGCAAGAGCATGCCATCAGGGCCAAGCTGTGGCCAGCAGGCATCTCTTGACTCAGCACCATGAGATCAGCAAAGGGGAGCTGCAGGCGGTGCTGGTAGTACCACACAGCCCAGAGCATCTACCGGGTGATACCAGTGCTGTGGCAGGACCACCAGTCAGCCACAGGGTTTCCAAAGTCTTAGCAGAGCTTTACTTACCACCTCCATTGCTCCCCAAGCTGCAACGAACACATTGCTTTATGGTATGGCTTGTGCACTGTATAGCCATAATGCCTCCAGATAATATTGCTGCTCTGAGCTCCTGCGTAAAAGATTATTTGAAGAAAAAGGATAGTTTATAAAAAAAAGTTTACATTGATTGACATGTTTTGCTTGGAAAAAGGGGATGTTTGTTCTGCCTCACACACTGTAGGCCTAGGTACTCGCCTTAAGTGCTGCTGGCAGTTTTTCCCTTATAATATACACGTGCATCAGTGGCTGGAGTACAATCACACAACATGTTGCTACTCTGGAACTGAACAGCATAAACAGTGCCTTTTCAAAGCTTTGCACATGCTTTTGGACAGCTTAGGACTTGATCCTGCAAGCAGCTCACTCACCAAACAAGACCCCCCCTTGAAATTGGCTTACAACCTAGACTAAGAAGGATTGGGCCCTTGACATTTTCTTCCATTTCATCGTTTTCCTGCCTTCTGTGTATTCAGGTGTTGCTAATTTCTAACTCAGCTGGTGCCTATGCTTAATGCTAAGACAGTGATCCCAGAAATACCTGAGAAATAGGATAATAGCAGTTTTGCAAGCCAGTTGGAACAATATCAGTAAATCCTGTAGACCCCAGAAGAAATACTATTGCCTCTGAACTCTCAATACTCTAAAATCAAAATAGACATGATGCCCAGTGTTTGCAGAGTAAAGAAAGGTCACTTGGCTTACCAGTAATAATATTGAGTGACCAATTGGCATAGATCTCACCACTGGTGTTTGTCCCTCTCACGGAGGAAGCCCAGAATCTGCTGAAAACTTTGGTCCATCACGTGGCAAACATATGTCCCACTGTCTCCTCCTCCCATGAGGAGGAGGGTCCCATCAAGGCTGCAACGTGACTCTTCTAGAAGACCTTTTATTGAACTTTGCAATACCTGGAAGTCCAAGAGCAGAGGCAGGTTCTAGGTTCCACAGCAGAAACATCTCAAACTGTCACAATTTACTACAATGTAACTCATCCCTCCTTCAATGAGAAGTCACAGGTCCCTCAGGGTGAGGGGAACCTTGCACAGTGTTCAATGCAGATGGGAGGTGCAATATTCTAGATGTATCATCTGATACAGCAGCGCAGATTGCTTAATTCCAGAGAGCTGCTCAACATATCAGCCTGCACATCTGATATCAGTTTTTCACAGAAGTACACCAAGAACACCATCCAAGAGTGAGTTTCACAAGTCACCAAGTACATTAATTTTCTGAAGTATTTGGACAGTGTCCAATGACAGTAGACACAGTATCAGTGGCTGCATACCAGAACTTGCTAAGTGTACTTCAGATGAGTTAAACAAAAGACCAAAGTATTTTAACGGAAGTATTCAAGAGCTTCAGTAGCAAACAAGCTTTCCAGTTGGTACCCCATAACATCCTGGATTAAATTATGGTCACAGAAGCCAACTCCATTTTAGACATCAGCAGTGCTGAGGTGTGACATGCAGTTGCATCATTTAGTGCCACAAGGACCATCAGATTGTCCTTACACTATTTTATTAACAACATACTTTGGAAAAGAATAACCAAACTAAATCCAAGTTTTACTACTTACAAATCCTGAATTTTGATAAGCAGATGGATTAGTAAGGTTAGAAAAGACCAGATTGTTACATCTGATAGTAATAATTTAGATAATAGCTGTGATAGAAATAAACCATTCTCAGCTGTATTTTGTTGTTGTTATTGCTGTTGGGGGTGCGGGGGGGGGGGGGGAGTGCGGCGGGCCAGAGGGGGGAATTGTGCAATTCTCTCACACAGCAGAACAACCATCAGCTTATTGTAGATTCCCAGGGATGTTTCTAAACCATGGAGTCAGCATGGTGGTTCCTATTGCTCAAGTCTGGGCCGGAGAGTTGAGGTCCAAGTGTCATTACTTCCTACCCCTGCTCCTCCCCACATACTGGTTTCTTTTGGAAGGACATCTGGTGAATGAACAGAGAAGGAGCTGTAACAGATGACAGAAGTGCCATCTTCTCAACTTAGACACCACCTGAAACACAAACAAGCTGAGAACACAAATTCAACAGAGGTGGGCTTATTTAGTTTCATACTGTAATATGCTGCTAACTACCTGCTATATAGGTACAGTCAGATATATCTATCCTCAAGTTATTCAATGAGGGAAGCATCTCATTCATCAGACTAAGAGCTCTGTCCCTAGAAAAGTGCTCCTTCATTTTCAACTGCCTTTTTTCCTTTTAAGCCTAGATACTATCAGAGGAATATTTTTGGTGACAAAAATAATTTGTCTCATGAAATTCTAGACATCACAGCACGACCTACCTGGTTTGCAGCCATTGCTACAGAAGAAGCAAGGTCTCCCATAGGATCTACATCATCTCTGTCAGCTCTGTGCAATACACTATAGTTTAGAAAGCATACCAAATGCCTATATTTAGGTAGGTAGTTGCTCCCCAGATGGCTGCTGGCGCCACAGCTGGAGCCATTGTTCATTGCAGTTTTTTTTTTACAAATGTTTGCCTTTTCTCTAGACACTGTAGCAGCACAAACCAATATGTATCTATATATAAAAGATCCTTTTCTTCCAGTAGAGAACTAGTGTAACAAACTGCTGGTTAGCCTGGGAGGTGGTACATAGGAGAATGTAATTATTTGGTTGAGGTTCTCTTCTGATCTTGCATGAGACTTGGTGGAATTTGATTGCTACCAGACATGTTATTTTCAGCCTTAGGGCACAATTTTTGGTTGCAGTTTAGTAACTAACCAGACTGACAGCTTGTCGTGGATGTTTCTTTTTCTGAGATAGAAAGGATGTCCTGGGACTAAGGTTATGACAACCTTTGTGTGACGAATAGGATTTAAGTTGGTCACTAGTGTATATAGTATCTTGTTCTCTCCTCACCTCTGTTTCCTTGGAACATCTGAAGCTTAGAAAACGCAAAAAAACCCAAACAAACAAATCGTAAGAAGTTTGAGGATGAAACAGCAGCAGATGAGGGATGCTCCAGCTTCCATCTGGTTGTCAAAAGCGCTGGGATCAAACTCAAAGGTCACAGATCCTGAGCAGAAGCACTGGTAGACACGTGCTCTGAAGGATGCGAGTATGCAGACGACTACAACGCCATTGCAGATGGGGCTTCTGCAGACCTGCAGGAGATCCACACTGACTTCTACTTGAATAACTATTTTTCTTGAAAAGCTTCTTTCGTACATCTGAAGAATGGAATTACTGGCATGTCCTGTTAGAATGAAACAGAGGTACCATTGTCATACAGCTGCTTTAAAAAAAATTCCTAGACTGAAATAAAAACAACTGGAGTCACAGTTGGATCAAAAGCAACTGAAGCTCTTGGGCTTGCATCCATTAGCTGGAGGTGAACTGAAATAAACTCCCCATTCCACAGAGCTTTGGCAATCTCCTGGGAACTATACTCACCTCCAAAGCTATAAATAAATAAATAAAAGCAGCAAGCCCAGACCTCCCGCACCATCCTATTTGACATAATAGTCCAAACTTGGGTGGTCCAATTCATAAACCAGCCTCTTATGACAGTGTAAAACACTAAATTATGCTTGTGCAAACTGAATGTAGTTCCCAAAAAGATAGGAACAAGAAACAGAATATAAGCAAGAGTAAAAGTAAGTTAAGTGCTCAAGAAGGAAGGGGCTGAATGAAAGAAGCTATTTAAAACCAAACTTGCTTTGGGTACTCCATGCCCCAGTGCATTTTGAGTCATTTTGGCACTCCCTCCCCCCCCCCCTCATTTTTTGAAACATCCATGCCTACAATAATATTGGCTGGGGACAGTGTCCTGCCCCCCATTACAGAACCTCAACGATTCCAGGTTTACCAAGTGTCATACACCTGGCATCCTCTGTAAAAGAAAGATAAGATTTCATGAGACCCCTTTTCTCCTGCTGAACATACTTTCCAGAAAAACAGCAGTTGCTAAGGGGAAGCGCCAGAAGCTGCAGTGATCCTGTTCTTTTACGTTATCCCTATGCTGCAGGTAGCACTTCTGCATTTCCCCATCACTGTTATTTGAACTAAGACTTGTAATTCTCCCTACAATAACCCACAACTGCAATATGACAGCACGAAGTCAAAGCATCCCCAAGACACATCCAGAATAAATATTCACACCTAAAAAGTCTGCCTATGGTTGCATGCAATTCCTGTTGGAAACTATACCACACCCTGTTCCCAAAGCCTAAAACATAACCAGAGTCCGAAACACACAGTTCTCCACTGATGTCTTGCCTATAACTGGGAATACATTAAAAAACAAATGTTATGCATATCTTTAGGAACAAAACCACTAACATCCTCCTTTCAGTTCTAATTACAAAGCTTAAATGGAGCACATTTAACATTGTATAGCTAGAGGCTCACCTCCTACTACCAGAGCGTATCACTAAAAATTGTGACATCATAAAACTAAACCAAATCTCAGTGCATTGCACAAGAGAAATTCAGGTTATTCAGATAAAACAGAACCAACAGATCTACTGTTCAGAGCTTGACTTTGCAAATTAAGTGGGATTTATCACAGCACCACTTAGGGTTACATAGAACTTCTCTCTTACATGAGCCCACATGAGACTAAATAACATGAAACTGCCAATTACACATTTTCACCTGTACCACTGGTTTGAAGGCAACCTTGTCTACTGATCACCAAGATTGTTTTCAGGTGCTCAATCTTATCATCTACCAAAGATAATGCTGATGGATGGATCTCACTTCCACCTCTCCTTCCACATGTGCACTTCCTTGCCTTCCACACTCACAAACCTCAAGATCCTTGTGTTCATCAGAGGTCCCTGTTGTAACCCACGGCCTCATTTCAGATCAGGTCTCAGGTGCCTATGAGAAAGCCTCTCCTCTACACAAATACTCAAAAATACCTGGTTATAAGTATATCCGCTGCAACTAATAAAGTTACAGCATTCAACAGCTTGCATAAGAAGTCACCAATGAATCTGCACAGCAATTCATTACTGGGACTTCTCTTCACATTAAGTTTTACTAGAAAGATCAGGACTTTCCCTTCATGGTCTTTGGGTTGGGATTCCTCTGCCCTCAAAAAAACAAAAAAAAAAAAAAAAAAAAAAAAAAAAAAAAAAAAATTACAAAAATCAAACTTTTGGTACTTGACCAGAAACATTATGTACTTTCTACCCAATACAACACATCACGCCATCTCCTTAATTTAAAACCATTAATCTTGCTCCTTCTCATAGAAGGATGGCTTTACATTTTGACGCTGAAAATAGATAAATCAGGGAAAACATGGACTCTAACCAGTAAGCATTATACCTAGGATGGGGTTGAGCAGTCTGACACACAATTGCACCTTGTAGCTCTACTAAAGCAACTAAGCAGCCAGAAGAAGAAAGGAAAACTTAATTAAATGAGGTTTTCATGCAAAAGGCTTCACAACAAATTCAGCAGCCATTGACACTACTATTTCTGAAAACACCATGTTAACACTGTTACCTTTAATTTTATCACATTTAGGAATAAACCCATCCTAACAGCACCAGCAGTACGTAAGATGTTTACACTAAACTACAGTCTTAAAAGAACTCTCAAAAACCCCAAACTTCTAATAAATGAGGAATACAAAAGGTAAGCCAAAATGCATGATGTGCTTTTCCTTTGTAGCACAGCTGACACTCCTGCAGTGTGCAGTTTTAACCATAATATTTAAATTTCTCATTGATTTTCCTAAAAATGTATCCATATTATGACATACATAGTATACCATTATCAACCAAAATGCTGAAGAGCCACCGAGCACTTCATATACGTTCTGTACATATAATACATATGATTAGTATTATATGTAAATAAATACAGAATATATAGTATATCCTGTTCCCTATTTTATCAACTATCTTATATTGCAAAATAAAGCTTAAGAGACCCATAGGCAGCTTTATTAGTAGTTTTAAGGATTTACGTCTCTTTTGGAAATCCCAGTGGTATACTAAAGCACGTCTGATGTTCAATTTAAATAATGCATAATGTCACTTCATTGGGGGATGATGAAACTAGTCTACCTGAAGTCACTCCCCTCAGTTTAGCTCTTGACTTCAAAGACATTAAAGTGACATCTAACTACAACCAGCCTCATATTTTATCCGTTTCATGTAATATCCTGTACATAGGTCTTTGATATTTTGTCTATAATAAAATGACCACTTACAGAGTTTGATTTTTGTTATAAAGTCAGGTTTACAAAATATGAATTAGCTGTATCAATTCTATGTAGGCATGATTATTGTGACTACATGTTCAAAACCCACTTACTGCGGAAATTTCTTCAGAACAAACAAGGGAGAGAAGCAGTTGAAAGGGGCAATAATTTTTGCTGGATCCTCAAGTCTTTTAAACACATGCACTGGACAGGAAACCGAATTTGAAGGAGAGGGTATAGGGAAGTAAATGACAGGGCAAATTAGGTCATTTGACAATGTTCTGTAAGGAATTTCCATTAAGGACATGCAGTCTAACTGACACTCTGTACCAACCCTCTGATCAGGTAGATACGCCATGAATATAACTACGCCATCTGGCACGCAGACAAGATAAGCAGAACACGTTACTAATTAGGTTCAGCTGATCACCAAACTCCTGGTTACAGTGAAGACTACAGCTGTATTTTGGAAACCAGTGAGCCTTGAAGCAGGGTGGGGTGGTAAAAAAGTTTACCTAACAGAACTTCGGGTCCCACACCAACGAAGACACCAAACCTCTGGTAACAGCTGAGGTCTCAGAAGTGGTTCTTAGCATCACTGACCCAGCAGAACAAGAAACACAAGGCAGCAGCCAGCACAGCCAAGCAGCCAGGCTGATTTTGGTACTCAAACTAATTCACATGAAGATGGAAAAATGAAACTTGGGGCTTTCTGATCTGCAGCCTGGGCTCTAAGGACTGTAACACCTTTTAAGAACCTAGACACCAGAAGTTGCGTGCTCTGCTTGCTTATATGCTTTCAGTGCAATCAAAATGACAAGTATCATTCAGAGGGAGAGACATTTATCACAGAACTAACTGTATATTTAAGAGCAGTTTCTATACTAGCTCTTTTGCAACCTGGTTTCAAACCTTATTTGACCTTGTGGTTTGGTCTAATACTAAAGGCAGATGCAATTTCCAATGCCTCATATTTTATTGCTATGTGATAACCAGCAGCAGTCTGCTGATCATTACTAAATGTATCCTTACTCATGCATTAGAACCTGCTGTCTTTCATTTACACAGACACGCTTCAGACTAAGACTAAATCTATCTCTATCTAAGGGTTGGAAAACAAAGGCTGCACTGAAAAAAAACTTACAAAATTTTTCCTTTCATGTAATCATCTCGAAAGCAGCTGCCTGATAAAACAGTATTAACACAGTGAATACTTTTGTTAATTTAGAAATACTAGTACAGCTAACTCAAGCATCAGTCCTAGACACGCTGTACTCTGCTGCTAAAACAGGACTTTCCGATAGCTTGTGTTTACTGAAAGACTCGCCTAATGCATCAGCCCCTTATTTCTCATGGAACCTTGCTAATAATAGTGAACAGGTCCAGAAAACTGGAGTCATTTGGGGTCATTCATCTAACAGTATTAAACAGACCAGGAATGTAGCATATCGACCAATCATGCCAGAACCCAAAAGTTCATACAAAGGTAACTAAGAGTCCCCTGACTAGTAGGGCAAACAAGAGGTGGATTGGGGCATTAATAGGAATATAGGTCACCATTTTAATATGGTTTGTGGGCACTTTTACACCCTCATAGACTTCTTCAGGCTCTAGCCCTTTTCTGTTTCCTCCTTTAACTCTAAAAGTGTCCTTTTTTTTTTTTTTGAAAAATTTACAGCATCTGGACTCATAGACATCAAACATTGTATGGTTTAATACATTTGAACTATAAACTGGCTTTACACGGAGAAAACAAGAGCTTGTCTGCACAAAAGTTTTACCAGTACAACACACCAATACAAGTTAAACTCACCTACCAATGCAAGCACAAAAGCATATTTCTCCCAGTCACTTTTTAGTCTGGCTTGGTGCCCTTTCACCCATACATCTAGCTGAAGAAAACCCGTGGTGTCACTGCAGGACAGTGACTGCAAGGCATTCACGTCTTACATCAGTGTAAGATTTTGGGCAAACTCACTCTTCCAGATCCAGATGCGCTGGCAAAAGAGGTCCATCTTTAGAGACGGCCATTGCAGCAACTTCTTACAAAGCATTCAGGTGATTACACGTTAATTCTCTTCAGGTAGGATTAGGTTAACCTGAACAGCGAAGATAGCTGACCTCACGTAACACAGAAGATACATATTATACATCTGTATTTGAACAACACAGACCTCTAGTCACCCCTTGGCAAAACTGGTTTGAAACAGTAAACAAAAGCTGCCCTTTCCCTTGTGGGAGACTTAGACTGAATGGGTTTTCCTTCACCAAAATATTTTAGAAAATTAGGGGGGGAAAGACATGTATGCTAATCAATATAAAGATACAAATTATTAAATGTAGACCATCTGAACAGTATCAAAGTGTTAGGTTTTAATTTATTTTTGAGATAGATTTCTGAAGTCAATTCTGCATCAGCAAAGAAGTTTCTCACACAAAAATCCACTCTTTCACACTTCTGTTGTATTTCAACACTTGTAAGTGTGGCTCCTTTTTGGTAACACTTTTTAAAAGCGGCAGGGACCCTTACTGATTCTTATAGTGTAAAACTGGCACTGGAATGGCACAACAGCAAAATAATTTTCGATGCTTGAAAATACATTTTTATATCCACTGTTAATCATCAGCATTAATGTTTCCAGCACTTATGGATATAAAAGAGGCTGTAAGCAGCATATTCCTTCACTCTTCCCTTTGTTTTTACTTTGTGATGTTGATCTCCAGACCAGATCTTTGCACTTTTGCTCAGTCATCATTTGGACAGAAATCCTATCAACTTTGACAAGCATAGCATGCCCAGGTGAGGCGCCCCTATGATTGCCAGAACAGGAAAGGGTAAGCGACCATTGCCACCAAGTTCACTAAACCAGGCAGAAACAGAAGCCAGGTCTTCTGCCTCCAAATTCTTTGCTGTCACTGGCATCATGGGAAGCCACAGCACCACTGAGCCAAAAAGAGTCTGGGGAAACATGGAGGACTGCGCCAGCAGTGAACACATGGAAGGAGGAATTTTGAGTAGTGATGTTGTGAATTATGACATCCTATGAAGAAGAAAGTGCCAGACCTCAATGGAGGGTGTATATTAACTGGTTTTACTCTATTTCCCCCCCCCCGCCCCCACACACACACTAGATTTGTGCTCCAGGTAAGGATGATGCTTTAGCACTGGAAATCAAACAAAGGTCAGCTGGAAAGGTCAGAATGGAAGTAAACTGGCAATGTCAGGCCACCTTTTATGCTTTTTACCTGTGAACCATCAGTTCCTTTCCTGTGGATGCCCCTTTTCTGTAAAAAAAAAACAACCACAGCTTCTTTTGTGGTAAGACAACAAAAAAGCCCCCAAAATGAAGCCAACTGATCTTCAAAGGGGGAAAGAGGAAGAAAGCGCACACAAGCACAGAAGGACATGTTGACTTTTGGATTTTTAACTTTTAAAACATACAATCACTCAAAACACACATCATCTGTATGACTGACAGCTAAAACTTTGTCCCTTTTTATAAAAGGGACTGATGAAGTGCAGATGGCAGCTTGTGTATCGAGTTGGCTGCTTCATAAGCTGTAATTATGGTGGATGCAAAATGGATTGCCTCATCCATCTGGAATAAAAATGGGATTATCACTTGGCAATTTTGTTCTATATAGGACTGCAAAGTATCTTGCACATCCCTAGTCTTTGGCATGACAGGGGTTTAACAATGAAATATAAAAGAATGCAAGGGCCAGATTATCTTTTATTTACAGAAGTGATAAATTAACCACTGGAAAGACAAAACCTGCCCAAGCAATCATTTCTCCTCACTGACCTCATGCTTAGGCATTGCTTGGAACGAAATCAGCTTTGGAAAAAGACATCCATAATTGAAAACAAATGGTGACAGTGCACAAAAAAGATACACTAATAACTGACATGTAGCTTCAAAAGTTTCCTAAGCTCCATGAAAGCTTGAAGCTTTCCTAAATAGGCAGCCAGTGTCTAGTGATGTACTCACTACTGCTTGCCACGTTACTGTCATGTGTACATCACACATCAACCAGTGGATTTGTTTGTTAAAAGAAAAAAATAACAGGAATACTGTGCTCCTTTTAGCTGTGCAATTTACAACAAAATCGATCTCACTATGAAGTCCACAATACATCATACAAAACACATAGTTAAGGACCATGGAAACCCACATAATCACCACTTAAATGAAACGACATTAGGCTTTGTGATACACATGCAAGGAATGACTTAGTTACTCAGCATTTACTTGTGTACTTACATTCAGGAGCTACCCAAGTGATAAAACTAGTGTTTTAAAACCTAAAGATTATTTGATGACGCCACTACCATTGGGGGCGGGGAGGGGAACCACACAGAGTAAATGCACTTTGCACTTTGGCAAGGATGCCAACTAGACAGTTTGTAGAAATAAAAAAAACCAACTTGCATCATGGATTCCAACCAAAAGACAGTCTGATTTCTTCTGTAACTTTCGATGAGCACCTTGCTAACACAAATAAGAATTCAAACCCATCTGGATCATTAGAAAACAACTTACTTGGCACAAACAGATGTGGCCTGGCCGAGAAACAAAAAATATCATTAACACTGGGAAAAAAAAAAATCCCCCAAAGCATCTAAATCCAATTTGCAACTGTGAATAATTTACCACTATCCCATTATTTCCAGTTTCATTCAGCTAATCATCTGCTGCCTTTCACATCATGGCAGAAAACATGCAGGAATTCTGTATTTCTGCTTTGGCAGTATTTTGCAACCATTTCAGATGACTACTGAGTTGAACAGCAACACTGAATTTGGCTCAAAATTCTTACATGGCTGTTTGCCAAAAAAACCCTGCAAATACCTGTTTACACACCATCAAAAAAAAAAAAAAAAATTAACTGGATCAGCAGAAATCGAGAAAAGAGGTTGTGTAAGAAACTGCCAACTTATCACCTTCTTTGCAAGTCCTTGCCATCACAATAGTGACACTGAAGTCTGGGTCAAGGGATCGCCTTCATGTCAGCCTTATCTGCCATTAATCTACTTGTATATTTTTAGCCTTCACCATTGTGATTAGAAACTGACAAGTATGAGCCAGGGGTACAGAATGTACTGATCTCTACCTGAGACTGCAAAGAGCCCAAGACAATAATCGTGGGTACAACACATCAGAAACCTGACAATGACATTACGGGAATCCCTATAAAGCTACAGAGGGTAATGAGAAGCTGGTCACTTTCCAGACAACTGCTGAATGAAGTTGGCTGCAACCAATAGATTTGGTATGAATCAAGGCTTAGGTTCTACAATTCCTGGGGTAGGTGCGGAGCACAGTGCATCCACTGCTGTGTTCTTCCACATCGGGCCATGCAAAATAGCCTCTGAGATGCCAGCTTAAAAATTCAGGCTTTAAGCATGAGTAAGAAAGACACTGCGCATCAATAGCTCTGTGTTTACTGCATTACCTTGCACCAATCCAGGAGTGGTGCAAAGTAATTCCCTTCCTTACTGGGAACACAACTACGTTGCATCATCTTTCATTTACTAAAGGATAAATTATCCAAGTGATGAGTGCAAACCAGTAGATGCATAACAAAGTTTTGGGCCATCAAAAGCTACTAGAGACCTCACACCATTTAAGAAATACAGTAGAAAGCAAACCAACTAACACTACTTTTTGGAAAGAGGGTTTTCTTCAGAGAAGTTCTATACACACCAGCACAGAAACAGGTTTGGTACATCTTGCTGCCATCATTACAATGCTGCTGTTGGACAGTTCTGAGGGCAACTGCAGCTCTGAGTTCAGGAAGTTTACTTTAATCCTTCTTGTATATGGCTACTCATTTGATGGACAAAAATTACATTTTCTCTCTGAAAGGACACCTCAAATACAAAAGAAACCATGATCATGATTCTAGAAGCATTTTCATTTAATCTCCTAATGTGAATACTGGTCTGAAAGGTTTTGCAAGTGGCAGTAAGTCAAAACTGGGTTATTTGTTTTTTTTTAAATCCATGCTGAAATTGCCAGATTTTTTACTTAGGGGAGGGGAAAAAAAGAAAAAACCTTATCTAATTACTTAAACAAGTAAGTTTGATATGCAACTTAGACAATAAATATGGAATACCATAAACATACTTCCCATCATGCCCCTTTAGGAAAATAATCAGGTGGTCAAAAGTGCCATCTGGGGCATCACTGGCAAAGAAAAGGTAATTAGAGAGGAAAGGGACCAAGTACCAGAATTACCACATTTTACAGAATCTGATAGCGTTCAGTCTTTTCAATACTTGGATAATAAAATGTTTCTTTAAAATATTTTCACTTTTATTAGTCAGTTTTATTAAAAGAAAGCAGTTTCTATCCTCCTCCGCAATATCTGAGAGATATAGATCACCAGTAAGACAGTTAGGAGAGCTGTTAAAACAATAATACATAATTCTACCCTGTATCAGCAAAGGTAACAAACTGCATATAAGCAGACTGGTTTAGAAAAGCAACTATACACCTTAAGTATTATCACTACCAAGTGAAATATTACATTTATGCAGCCATAGTGTGGAAGATTGCTGCCACCTTTTGGTTACAAATTGCTACAAAATTAAGTTTGTACCTAAAAGGCACATATAATGCAAATGCACAATGTGACGTGTGGGATGCTAGCATCCTGGAGAACAGTGGGGTGGGAGAGGAACATCATTTATACTTCCTGTAAACTGCGCAGTGTGTGGCTGCGTGTCTGGACATTTACTTACCATCTTCCAACTTAAAAATATCTTCATATCTTCTATGGCTGAAATCAGTTCCCATTGGAACACATGTAATGGTTACTACATTATGAAATACCTTCTAAGATTAAAACTAACAAGTATTTTAGTCTGGGGGAATAAAAAGAGGAAGGGGCGGGGGCGATAAAAAGAGGAAGGGGGGGGCGATAAAAAGAGGAAGGGGGGGGCGATAAAAAGAG
>JAVJGI010000060.1:20537132-20549286 GCA_035590275.1 Ibycter americanus
GGAAGGGGGGGCGATAAATAGAGGGAAGGGGAAGGGGGAGCAGCTATAAATAGAGAAAGGGGAAGAGGACTCCAAGGAGATAATCAATCAGAAACTATAATGTGCGGTTTGTGCAGCGTGTAGTAGGTTACCCAGATGAGGCACTAGCCAAGATAAAGCTTTTGTTTTGCATTTTTCCTCCACAATAACTCATTTATGAACAACAATAAATGTAGTTTATTTTGAGACAGAAGCCACTTTTTTACAGCATACGTTCAACTTTTATCCTCATCTGTTAATTTTTAAAGCTATTACTAACTAGTCAAAGAGAAATAAACCATGTGAAAACATTACTGCCACCATAGATTTGACCTACACAGCCTATGTTACAACTTGAGACTATGTATATAATATATGAACCAGCAAATCCAGACAGTTTTACCCATGAGGAAGGTATTTCCAGACTCTGAGATCTGACTGTAACATAAATCCTCAGCCATTAAATCAATGGCAAACTCTCAACAACTGTAGAGGGAACAGCTGCAATGAAAGTAACAGATGAGCACAAGACCATTAAAAAAACCTCCCTGTTATCCTCCTTTCTTAAGGCTATACAACCCAACCAAATGTTATCTGAATGAGGCAGCACATCTACCTGGTCAGTGAGGACACAAAACTCATGACTGACCGCACAGCACAGCACAATGAAATCGCAGCAACACCACACGATGGCTCCGAGTATGAAGGCAGAGAGAAGTTTTTAATAAGTAATTACACATGAACTTGCTGTCAGCAGAATGTCTCTTGATATCCTTTTATGTTTCCCCACCTCCCCACTTGTTTAAAAAGAAAGAATCCAGCTGTAGGCAACTGCTAATTAAATACTTTGGCTTTCAGCTACAGTTGCTGTATGCACACATCTGCTGTGCAATAAACACTGTTTTAAGTGTAACTGACATATTTTCCATGCTCTAGGAGAGAATATTTATGACATAAAAAAGCAAGCAGGGTCCAAGCCCCTGCCTCATATTCTCTAGAAAGTAAAAGCTGTGAACTGTTTTAAACTGTTTAAAATGCCTTTATTGCTTAAGGGCAGCCTTTAATCTCACATTCAAATGCTTTGCTCCCAAAACAATATATTTACTAATTTTTTGGCCTTGAAGTTATGTAAATCCAAACATATATTTCAGTGCCCATATCACCACCATCAGCCACCATCAGTGGCTCATGTTGACCATTTTGGCTTAAATCAATCATAAGCAACATCACGTTCTACTCCTTCCGATTTCACAATCTGGGTTTCAGACAATGGATTTGAACAGGGGTAGGCAACTCAAATATCCATAATGGAGTCCTCCTGAAGTCAACGAGGTCAGACTCTGTATGTCTGTACAAATCTAACTAAGCTATGTGAGCTTAGACGTAACACAGATGGAACACGCCAAAAACCATGACTGAACAATGACATTCAGGAAAAGGAGACCTCTGGAGTCTGGTCAGTGGCATTAAACATCTATGTCCTGGTTTCGGCTGGGACAGAGTTAAATAGTGCTGTGTTTTGGTTTTAGGATGAGAATGTTGATAACACGCTGATGTTTTAGTTATTGCTGAGCAGTGCTTACACAGAGTTAAGACCTTTTCAGCTTCTCACACCACCCCACCAGCAAGTGGGCTGGGGGTGCACAACAAGTTGGGAGGGGACACAGCCAGGACAGCTGACCCCAACTGACCAAAAGGATATTCCATACCATATGATGTCATGATGAACAATAAAACTTGGGGGGAGTTGGCAGGGAGGTGGCAGTCCACTGCTCAGGGACTGGCTGGGCATCAGTCAGTGGGTGGTGTGCAACTGCATTGTGCATCACTTGATTTGTACATTCTTTCATCGTTATTTTCACTTCCTTTTCTGTCCTATTAAACTGTCTGTATCTCAACCCGTGAGTTTCACCTTTCCCTGCCCCACCCCACTGTGGGGGAGCTTGTGAGCAGCCGTGTGGCATTTAGCTGCCTGCCAGGTGAAACCACAACACACCATCACAGAATTAGCTTTTGACTGTAAAGTTGTCGTGCATTACCAGTATTCAAGTATTTCTAAGTCCCTTTGGAACTTCTAGTGAAACATTCCATGCCTTTTGCTGGTTATCATTGAAAGCAGCTGCTCTCACACACAAGTATTACAGAAGAACAAACATTTCCATTTAGATTCACTTATCTCCCTACTACAGGAAACATTCTCCTTAAACACAATGTAACTATACACATGCAAGTAAAAAACCAAAAACCCAAACACACCAGAACCCAAAAACCCCAAACCAAACCAAAAACCCACCAAACCAACCATCACTGACTACCTTTTCCTGCTTCTCTTTATTAGTCAGAACAGCTACTGATCATCCCAAATCAGAAGCAGTTCTTCACAGTAAATATATGAAGGGATCTTATATCCTCCACAGAGACTGCAAACACAGGCAAAATACTGATGAAAGGATACTGAAGTCTGACAAAACTTTTAAATAGCATCCGGTAGACAGTACCCAAATCTTCTGTAAGCAAGCCAACCCATGGGTATGCTGATCAGCAATTATCTCCCATCTGGGACAAAGTAAACTGATTTCTGATATTACTTACTATTTGTTACTCTATTACCAAAAAGGATTTACATGAGTGAAAAGGGCCCTTTTCAGAATTAGTAAAAACAAGTAATGTAGCATAAATCACAGCGTATTAATCTTCACAAACTGCAAGAGCTGGATTTACTTGTAGCTGGCTGTCAACCAACAGCCTGCTTTTAGTATGCAATCAACAATCTTATTCTTTACACTTAGAACTACATTTCTTTATTCTGCTGTATGTTACATTGTGACATCAAAGACATCTTGACTTTACATTTTCTCTAGAAAAGAATTATAAAGAGAAGTGCAAGTATGCATGCGGGAGAGAAGGGGAAATAAATATGAGAAACTTGATGTACAGCTGACAGCAAAATAGCACCAGAGCAGAACAACAGGCCAGACCAGAACATTGCTCTTCTTTTTGCCTTAAAATATGGGAAAACAGGAAAGAAAAAAATTAAGCATAGAACCTTAGAAGAGATATCTGGATCACAGTTCCTTCCAGCCTAAAGCTAAGCACAGTATTACTAACTCTCAATCTTCAACAACTACCAAACTCAGAAGTAGCATCTCCTTCTTCCCTCTAGTTCCAAGTCTGCATGGAAGATGACATTCACTACTGGTCTGAGTTACTGTTGGCTCCGCGGGACAGCTCAGCACAACGAGCCTTGTGGATATCAACAGGCAACACTCAATTCTTGCTGTCACCCCTGAAAACAACGATAAGAGGCTATATACTGGAATTGGTATGTATTTTTAAGTAATTTAAGAAATTACAGATAAAGGTACTTTAAGATGAGGTTGCAAAACAAGTTTGCAAACGTTAGGGCACACAAGAATTACGGGTATGTGTGGCACTTTACTTTGGTCCACCTCTGTACTTGTACTACTGTGTGCTATAATATAGTGTAAATGGATTAGCATGGAAAGTACTGGACAGAAAACATAGCAAGTTTGTTAAATTCTAAGGATTACAAATCATTAAGAAGCAGAGAACAGTATTCCAACTATACATTTCATTAAAATGAAGAATACAAAGCAGCAATTACAGAGGATTTTGATAAAGCTACATCAAACCCCAGGCATATATATTCTACAGACTATTGTACAGAGTACTGTATACTGTAATATAAATTTTAAAGACACGTGGACATTAACAGTCTGGGGAGAATTTTTCACTCTGAGGACAGTGGGAAAGCACACACAGTAGGAAAGCAAATTCTCAGTGTTTCCATTTTCAGTCAAAATCCAAAAATACAGGTTGCAACGCTGGTCTATGCTCATCACATTTCTTACCTGGAAAAAGTAAATTCATAGCTTCCGTCTCCTGGAACCAATGTTATGATTCACACACAACACATTAACCTCTGTTTTCCCCAGCCCCAGGAAGATAACCTGAGATCAGACAGCACATCTAAATCTGTTTGGTTTTTCAAGTTTGTCAGCTATAGTCAGGGAAACATAACAATAGACGATTGAAAAAAAATCTTACTCTTCCAGAAATATGAGGTTTTATTGTTGGTCTGATTTTAGTTCATCCCACATTAAGAGAAAATATTACAAATAAGATTACAATAGTGAAGCTCTATTTGGCACTGCAATAATAATTCTTCTCATAGATATACTTGGAGAGATTAGCCTCTAGTATTTATACCTGATTCTTCTCATTATAAGCACTAGAAGACTACAGGTGTATTAAGGAGTATTCATTCTTTTAGTCTCAATTTAGTTTCTATAATTGCAAGCAGAGAAAATTTTAGAAAAAAAGGGGTCTTAATGAAAAGGCATGAACAAATGGATGTTCTTGATTGTAAAATATTTTCTTCCATCATATTTTTCAGAACAATAGTGGAGGTGAGGCTTTTTTCCCCCCCAAGATACATAATTCAGAAATTTTTATTAGAAGGTGAAGCAACGTAGTTTACTACAGAATATTCTTTACTTGGAATAAGTAAACACCAGGATAACTAACAAATCTCAGGGCATCTTTACTTGACCAAGAAAATCCATGTGACATTAAGAGCATCTTCTGCTGCTGGAATGTTTTGTTTAGAGTATCTCAATTTAGGGATCAAACTGCTTATTTTTCTTTCAGAGCCATGTGCATTACAGGAGCCATTCATAGAATGTCTACTTAACAACTTAAAGAAAATGTCTGAAAGAAACCATAGATTCAGCTGCTTTTTTAAAAGCCAACTTTCCTGATTAGCTGGTATTTTTTCTGTTGTATTTGTCATACATTAATGTGACAAGAGAAATACTTATGACACGTTCATATGCAAGTTTAAAATGTCAAGGCAAGAAAGCATTAAGTGAGGATATATCATCAATTTCAGACTGAAGTATTAAATAAGACTGGTTTTCTGTGATAATCAATTCACATGCTGCACTGAAAAGCTGAAAGGAACAGAAATTAACAGCTTAAATTCCTATTATTAAAAACAATGCATATTTAAACATAATTAACCTTTCTGTTCCCAAATGAAGCTAGTCCAGATTTAATACGTAACTCAAATTGGAAAGAACTGATATAATTACTGAAAAGTCAAGAACAATATAGTGTTGCGTATTATGCAATCTGGCAAAAATCTGAAAAAAGTCAGTTACTTCAGAGAATCTTATATGCAATAAGTATTAGTAAAGAACTGACGTGTCTCTGCTCTGTCTACTAAGCGCTTTAGTAGACAGAATGAGATCTAGTATCAAACAAGCAGCTGCACGCTATGCTCAAATGCTAGGAAGTCTTCCCAGGCAAGGATTTCCATCCACTTAGGCAAAAGGCAGAGATGTTCTTTATTCCCAAAACAGCGCTCCTCACTCAAAAATCCTGTTATTCAGCTTTAGAAGACTAAAATTCAAGACAACACATTACAAGAGGACTGGTGATTTTGGGCACAGATAGCTGGGTATACTGCAACTCTTGAAAAGTGTGACTTTCAAAGAGCTTGATTTGGCATCTCCTCTTCAAAGGTGTCCCAGAAGTAAGGACCCAAGACACCCTCAAACACATTTCAGATTTCTGAAAACCGTTTCTGGTGTCACCTGACAACAAAGGAGTAAACATTCCATCCCATGTCCTTTTCTGACCCACATCCTCAAGCATCAGCATCTACCTTCAGATGATAGCTCCAGTGTAGTTCAAGCATATAGTAGGCCAAAACAGACAAAAGCCCCAGATCTAAGTTACTGCCACAGATTATCAGTTTTCAACTGAAACAGCTCCAACTCTAGCCATGATCTATGAACAACTTGCTAATGCAACCTAAACATAGGTGATATCTAAGAGAAAGCCTGCTCATCTCCGAATCACAGAAATACAGAATAATTCATGTTGGGAGGGACCTCCAAGGGAGCATCCGGTCCAATCTCCTGCCCACTGAAGAACTAGTAACACTGAATCCAGACCAGGTTGCTCAGGGCTTTCTTTGGCTCTTAAAACCCATCAAGGACAGAGATTTCTGGGATCTCTGGGAGTAATCTGTTCCAATGCTTGACTACCCTCATAGTGAAAAAAATCTCCCATTTCAATCTATGACCACTGACTCTCATCCTCCTGCTGTGCAGTTTTAAGTGAGCTTGGCTCCACCTTCCTCCTAACTTCTTAGGTACTAGAAGGCTGCTGTTAGGTTCACCTAAAGCATTCTCTTTTCCAGGCTGACCTTGTCCAGCTCCCTCAGCCTCTCCTCAAGGAGTACACACTCCAGTGTATTTTGCTATGATTTAACTTCGACTGTAAAATCAGTCATATTCTTTTGCTCACCTTCTGTAACGTGTTAAAGATAACACATAATCTCTAAGAAAAAAAGTATAAATTCAGGGTATTTACCTTGTTACTCATTAAAACAGACTGCGAAGGGTAAAATAACTACAGGTTTGTCCTGGTGCCATTTCTCAACAAAGAAAATAAACACTACAGCTGGGTGTAGGTATTTGGAAAATCTACTAAAAAACCCAACCCTGCTCTTGAGAAAGTTACATCCCAAAAGAAAGCACATGGAGCTACTCAAAAGGGGAGGTGCCAATTATTTCATTAACACTTTTCAAGAACAACAATAAAAGCAGTAAGATATTTTTTTTTTTTTTCAGAACAAAGGGATCAACGCCACCCAACACACTGTACTAGTTCCACATTATCTGGTACTCTAACAAAACTGAAATTGAACACAGGACACACAAACTGAAACAGAGCTTTAGAGAGAGGCGATTGTCATTTGAAACAAAACACCACCAAGTAATAACATAATTCGTAGAACACAAACAACTTTCAAGCATAAACAGTTTTAGCAATTCACTTTGGTAACTTCAAGGTAAAAGCAGCCAGAAGTTCACTTACCTGTTGACTACTATGGAAAGTTCAATTAATTCCAACATATCCATTTGTTCACAGATGTTTTGAATTTAAACTGATTTTTCCTTCCAAGGCAGAGGCTGTACCATGAGAACATCAGATAATACTTTTCTCAAACCCAGGAAAAGAAACTCCCCATTTAAATGAACAATACATGACTTGAATACATTAATTCCCTGTTTTTTAAAGATATGCCTGTTACTACTTACAGAGTAAATAAAGAGATAGTGACATTTTTATATTTATCTTTGAAAACGTCATTGAAATCTTACAATTTTGAAGCTAATGAGGTTTGTTTGCTTTGTTTTATTAGAAAAAATACTCAGGCAAGGTCTACAATCATCTGTCAATTATAAATGACTTACAAGAAACTCATGAAGCAATAAAATTAAAAAAATACAAATACAAACTATATCTGAAACACTTCTATTTGGCAATTTTATAACAAATTCAAAAAAGAAACAAAGATTACGGATTACTTTATAGGTACAGAAAAAGCAGTAGGTGAAGTGCTCAAGCAAAAAAAAAAAACCAAAACACTGCATTTTTTCAAAAATAAAGTCACATCACTACAGATTTTATGAATAATACCCTTATTAAACAACCATTCCAGAACATCTTATATTAGTGGTGCTTTTAATCTGCACTTTATTTCGTTTGATAACATATTTTTTTTGTGTGTATATAAGTAACATTTTTAACCCATTGGAGTTAAGCAAGACTCTCATGTCAGTACCAATGCAGAATGCATTTGTATTATATTAGGATATGCTCACTTCTGCAACCAAAGGGTTACTTTAAGTTTTATTCTATTTAATAAAAATTTAGTGTAAAAACTGCTGGTTATTAGTTTCACTGTAGTAAATTCCTCCCCAACAAGGAGGACTAACTCTGCAGTTTGACTGCATATATCCATACAAATTTTACAAATTAGTTCCTTCCAATAGTAAGGAAAAAACTAATTTTGTGTTTACTATTAGAAAGGAGTGCCATGAATTAGTTATGGGTACTATTCATCCCTCTAAGATTTCTGGGAAGGATGTTCAATGTATTTTTGTTCTTACAACAGATATTAACAGTAGTATATAGTCCCTTAGGTATGTAAAAGAAGGTTTTTTTTATTGTTAAGGAAGGTGCTTTTTTAAAAACAA
The DNA here is from genome assembly GCA_035590275.1 of Ibycter americanus. Lineage (NCBI taxonomy): Eukaryota > Metazoa > Chordata > Aves > Falconiformes > Falconidae > Ibycter > Ibycter americanus. The sequence goes on from JAVJGI010000060.1 coordinate 20,545,226, forward strand.
TTCTTCTGGCAGCACTAGTGAATTACAATATCCTTCAATATTATTTCTACCGTAATATATACATTTTAACTTTCATGCCTCTAGAAAAACATCTACAGTACATTTCATAATATAAAAATATATTACAAATCTGCTGAAATATTTACAAGCAATGTCCTATTATCTATATGCAACATTTTTGTCTCCATACAAAGACTAAACAGGTTAGACGCATCTCTATTTGTCAGTTAAAAAAAATCCATGGCTTCTTGCTTATTAAGCAAGAAAATGATTTTACTTTCCTTTTCAAAGCCAACTTTGGTGCATAAAGGATTGAATTTCTAGATTATTTTTTTTAAAAAATACCATTTTCTTTACATCTAGAAAACATTAGGCCAAATAAAAAAAGTATACTTTACAAGTGAATGGGGATCCTAAAGGGCAAAAAAAGTAAAACAAAACACCAATAACACTAACTGCTTAAGTAGAGGTTTTTCAAAACCCGTCCATTGATACGGATCACATAAAAGCAGATCTCATTAACATACTATACTACTCTTGAAAAGGGGGTCAGACATACTGCAACACTCTTAACATCTTTAAACCGTACTATATGTATTCATAGTTGACTGGAAAAGACAAGCATTCCATCAACATTTGTTTAAATATTATAATCCAACATATTTTAGGGATCTGCAAAGGACACGAGATTACAAATGACAAATGATTACTATCCACCATACTCAAAGGGCAACAGGATAATCCCTCGGTAGCTGTTTTATTGTCTGGCATGTGTTATATTTAGTTAACATTGACAAGAAGCCTAATAGCTTGTTGACAGTTCTCCTGGGAATTGTGAGTAAATGGTGATGGTTACTTTTTCTTTTCATCAAATATAAACTACTGTATTCACTAAAGAAAAAAGCAGCTTAAAGAAGCAAGCATGCAAAGCCTTTCAGTTGTTCCACTAAGTTGCCAGAAGAGTGTTTGCTCAGTCTCCCACTGTACCATTCCATGAAAATGTGGATATACAGTAATATATTAATATATTCCACGGAAGCATCAACTTCATTCACAGAATGTTTACACTAAGCATAAATATTTATCTAAGAAAAAAAAAAAAAAAAGGATGGGATTTGACTAATGTGCAACTTTATTTCTAAATCCATTGTCAGTGACTAAGACTGCAGGTGTCCCCGCTTGCTTGGTTTTTACCTCTTCAACCTCTTCTGGGGCATTGTTCTGTAAAAGAAGATAGTATAGTTTTACAGAAAGACCCTGAGATGTAAACGTTGAGTCAGCCAGAGTATACTATGAAATCATGACCGTATAAAATCTACTTTAATTTTATTGAAACTGAAAGCCATTTTAGATGATCCCATATTACCATACACTTCAGATAATTCAAACTCGCCATTGGAGTCATCATTTTAGCATGACACTAACAGCTCTCACTGAATTCCTTTAACCACTTTTTCCCCTTGCAAAATTTTCATTTTCATCTTCAACTTTATTTCTTTGACCTCCTATAGTTTGTCCCAAAGCTCTTTTTAATTATACACTGATCTATACTGCTAAAAATCTAGTACATTATGTGAGAGGACCTTAATTATATTTGGGAGAGAGAGAAAGGGTTGCTCATTTTTCTCCAAAGACGTAATTCCAAAGATCATTACATTTTTATTTTGAAAGGTTATTTTTTCCTTTTCAAATCAAACTAATTATCAAGTTCTGCAAAGGTAATCAATACAAAAATTATTAACACCTAAATCAGATTATAAAACAGTCACTGTGTTAAGCAGTTTTAAAACACACAATCCAATTTCCTCATAATTTTTTATGATTTAATATTAACATCAGTTATTCATATACTAAAGTAAGTATTTTAAATACATTTGCAATGATAGCAGATATAGTATGATGATTTATTTTCATATTGTAATAGTATGATGATTTATTTTCGTATTGTAAACCAAGTTTTCATTAATTTGATTAGTGAAATACACTGAATATTAAAGGTGAACTGAAAGGCTTATCGCATATTAAGACCTCAGATTAGTGTTCTAGTTACTCCTTTAGACCATCCTAGGTCACTGGATATTAAGGAAGAAACACAGGAATACTGAACTTCTGTTATGGCAGAAAAAAATTTTTTTCTGACCCATTTTAATGAATTTTTAATATAAACCCATAAATACATATCTCTTTGGATGTTCAAAAACTTAAAGAGTGAATTAAGCATTTCAGATTACCTTTAAAAACTGTACACACACAGAACTGTGGGTACTGACAATTACGTGAGCACACTAATAAAGGTGGGTGGGTGGGTGGGGAAATCAGGGAATTATTAGAAACAAGATGTATTAGAAGCCAATCTGAAGTCCTAAAAACACAAATGTGAATGCAGCTTAAAGACAAGTGACATACTGTCCCCTTCTGTACCCCTCTAAAGAATCTTGTATTAAAAAATAACAGTACTTGTATGCAAGTACAGATTTCAAGGTAATACTGCATGTATTACAGTTGAATATAAAATATGTAAAGATAAATTTGGACTTTAAAAAAATTGGTATACAAACCAGTATGTGATCTTAACAGAAGTGATCTTTCAGGATTCCACTGTATGTACCTCCTTTACTAGAATTTCTGTACACCAAGCACAAAAAAGTAAAATACACTTGGTAAATACACACATTCCCCGTTTCTCAGTAACTAGAGTTCAGTTCAAGAAGTAAAGTAATTCTGAAACAACTTAAGACCTCAAAACTTAACTCCTGGACGCTGACAGGATCCAGGCTCCCTGGTCTGGTGTATAATGTATTAGTAATCCTGATTTTCCAACGTCAAAAAGTTAAGTGAGGCTTAAGACTGTATTTAAGTAAAGAAAGATTCAAAATTAGGACGTTACCTGTATATGTTCGGGTCCAGAAGCAAGGCAGTATCTTTTGGTAGTTTTGATAAATGAACTACTTTAGTTTTTAACTGATGTCGCTCACTTTCATTTACCCACACATCAGGCAGACTATGAATAAATAAAATAAAAATATTCAAAAAAGATCAACTGTTTTTCTTACCATAAAATTATGCGGTCAACTAGTACACATGACGTTTTTTAAAGTAATCTTCACACTTCACTGGTTAAAAAGCATTTGCACTGGCATGAGGAAAAGACGGCCAATCTTTACACAATATACTTCAAAGTTTTTCAAGTTCTCAGTGTGAAAAAGATACTAAACAGAATTTAGCTTATTCCAGAAGGATACTAAACCAAACACACAATGATAATGGCACTACACTCTCCAATTTAATGTGAAAATAAGTAGCAGGAAAAAACCTAGATCTTTGAAAACACTTTATTTTACTAGGCACAAATACTTCAATGTTGTCAAAAAAGTAAAGGCCAGGATATACTGCAGGCACTGAGCTTCAAGTTACACTAATTTGCTTGGTCCAAGTTCAAAGCTTTCAATGCCAAAATGCTCCAACTCTGCCAAAGTTAATAGTTTGATTATATTCTGAGAAAATCCAGGCAATCACCACAAAATATTCTGGCTATGTAACAGTTCTCATTGTGAGATGGAATAAAACTTGGTCTTTACACAATAAAGAGAATTGTTGCTTCAGTGTCACTTGCAGTGAAACTTGGGGAAGAGGGCTGGCGGTAACACTCAACTGAGCTATGTTTTGTACTTTAATTCTTTGAAACCAAACATGCCTACTTCAGAATGGCTTTATTGCATTATTGCTTCTTTTACTGAAAGTACATTGGGTTTTTAAGGCCTTGCTGAGGTTTTCAGGTAACACATTTTTAAGAGAGGTACTGGGCTTGCAGAGGTTATCAGTGTCTTACTTTCCTGTCTCCTTCCTAAAATTTAGCAATGACCAAGGCCATGCAGAACAAACAAGTGATCCATTTTGCTTCCACTACTGAAAAAAATAGGAAAAAACCCACACCCACCCAAAAAAACATAAAAAACTAACCCCACACCCAACAACCTCCTGAAAGTCCGCAAAAAATTTGGGGGACTTCTGTTGGGGTTTTTTGTGTCTGGGGGTGTTTTGGGGCTGTGGGGGGTGAGGGG
>JAVJGI010000060.1:20549386-20575195 GCA_035590275.1 Ibycter americanus
AGCATCTGACCTCAGTTATTGTTTCATAAACAAAGCAGCGTTTGGTTTGTTTTAGGTGAGGGTGTTTGGGGTTTTTTGTTGTTGTTGGTTGGGGGTTTTTTTGTGTACATGACCCAAGAATCAAAAAGTAATTTCAGGTTGGGAAAAAAAGTTTAAATTTGTAGTTGAGAATTCTAACATTCTGAAACAAATTTCAAATCGAGAAACCCAATATTTAAGACTATTTAAATGAAACAGTTCCTTCCCTGACCAAAGCTATATGCAATTTTAGAGACTTTTTCAAATTATTAAACTGAATCTCTATTTTTCAGCAATGAAAGTTAGCTGCACCTCAAATTCAAATTTTTGGGTAATCCATCCAAAAATTGAAATTAACTGAAAACTTCTATCCTGGTAGGAAAAGGAGTTACTCCAATAATACCCTTCCCTTTTCAGATGAAGAAAAAAGAAAAAAAATAGGGGGGGCGACACCAAAACACTCAGGAGGCAATCCATGTATCTGCTAAGGTTTAATATGGATGATGAAAGGTGAAAAAACACCATAAGACTTTTTTTTTTTTAAACAAAGCCAAAATCAGTTTTTTGACAAGCAACATTTGGAAGACATTTTTAGTAGAAGCTATATGCTGAAGATGCAGAACACCACAAACAGCAAATAAGAAAACTTCACATGCAAAGACTACTTGGAATATATATAAAGACAACAACTAATAAAGCTAAGAAGTACTGGCACAAAGAATAAATTTCTGATCTAATTTAAAAGTTATTTCCCTCTTGTATAGGAAATTACTAAAAGACTGGTATTTACTTTTCCTGAAAAAATACTTAATGTACAGATAACCTGAGCAGTTAAACAGTTTCTCAAAATGACTCAGAATAGAAAAAGTTAAAATCATTATTACTAGGCCCATCTGAAAGACTGATGAACAGCTCAGCAGAACAGAAAGTAATCATGACTGCATTCAACTTTTGTAAAGCGTGAGTGCATAAGACTGATGACATGATACCTTGCATTCGCTGTTCTTAACTGCAATAACTGATGGAATTGAATCTACTGAATACTCAATAATTCAAAACTACATAACTCAGTGCAGGAAATATACCCTCTACCTAACCCAATCAAGATGCAAGAAATACATCAATATAAAATTCATTATTCCTTTGACCTGACCAACCAAATTACATTCTGTCAGGGATGTCTTAACATTACTGAATAACTTGTCTTCTCTAATGCAGAGATTCTAATATCGTATTCATCTGCATGATCAAAAAACTCATTCAACTCTGTAGAAGGAAAAAAAGTACTCTGATATTTTTATTTACTTTTCATGTTCCCAGTGTGTTTTATGTTTTCAGTGCTTTTTAATCTTAAAATGCAATTAACTGTCTTTACCTATAGTATTTTAATAATTTCAGAATGCTGTTACATGAAGTATTACCAGCTGTCCTAAAAGAAAACAAAAACCTACACGTTTTACTAGAATATTTCAGTTATCCTCTTGCAAGTTGGATTGAAACTTGCAGTCTACAGTGCTGCAGTGAACAGCAAGTTACAGACACTTTAAAATTGCATCAAAATGCCTAAGATAACCAACAGCAACCTTAGTCCTCTGCAAATAAAAGTTATAATAGATTCACACTGCCAAGTTCACATTACTCTACATGGGTGATTTGGGACACTACAAAACTGAGTAATTTAAACCACTTCACCAAAACAAAGGTAAATTTGTTATGTTAAGGCTTTTCATCACTGTCCCACACAGCCACTTAAAAACAGCACTGAATCTGATCGATCTTGTTGTAAAAGCTTCAGAAGAAAGAAATGGTATCTCAGCTACTTCAAAGTAGAAAAATGATTTCTGAAGTACACATACTGCTTCATGAGTCCCAAGCCTACCTGAGGGCAGTGCCTTCATCCTGCATTACACAGAAGGAACAAGGCAGAACTTTGAAAAACCAAGAGAAAAAAGCAGCCAAACATGCTAAAAGCATATTCCAAGCTTCCATGGGAGAGCCCAAAGAAACAGCAACACGAAATGGGTACCTTAAAGGGACAGCTGTAGCTGTTATACTGTTAAATTGTGGCACCTCAGCAAAGATTCTTGTAGTTCTATTGTTACACTGATGATGGTACATTTTTCAGTACCTAAAAGTATTTCAGGATCATGATGAATCAGTGGGTAAGACAAAGCTGTCTTAGTGACAGATTTCTGTATGTATACAGTTGGCAAAACCAACCTGAACGTCAGTAACAGAGAACCTTGTTATTAATACCCATTCTGACACAATGCATTAAAAATACATCTTCAGATTTACCTGAACTGGTATCAGAGCCTAACGACTTGAAAGCTAAAGTAAAAAAAAAATCAATCAAAGCATTGCTTATTGTTTTTTAAAATTCTACATTACTCTTTAAAATGCAATTTTAAAATACGAACTTTAACTATTCAAAGGCATAACATAATTTAGTGACAGTTCATTTACCCCACTGTAAATCCTTCCCCATTTAAATCCTGTATCACCAGCAACATACTCACATGTCCTCTGGTGTCCAATGAAGCAAGAGTTTTATTTTTCCAGAATCTTCTTTTCTTTTAGCTATTACCTGACAATAATTACATAAATCATAATTAAAACCAAATCTGCAGATTTTTGCTCAAAAATCGTTGTTCTTCATGTTCAACTGGACAGTCATAAAAGGCAAACTTTTTTACTCTTTGAAATGTTGTATTAACTCTAGATATAGGTAGAATGTACATATCACCACTCAAGCCATTCTGGGCAAGGCTTAATATTTTTCTACTGAGTGGTCCCTGGAAAAAAAAATACATTCTGTAAGCAGTCAGCTTTCTTTTAAAATAATACAAATTTTTAAGCAGCTACTCCAAAAGCTTTGAAGAACATACTTTCCTCCACAGATATGCTCATGTTGTTCCACAACATATCTACAGAAGATGCGAGAACTGATGCAGCTTATAGTTTAATTATAGCATGGCATAACAATACATTCTCTGACAAATGTTTTGACATCTTGACACATCATATGTATAACTTCCTAGGCAACTTTTACTCATTCCTCTTCAATACCTAAACGAAGCACTGAGTGAGACAACAGCAAAGGCTACTTGGAAGAACTCACAGGTTTACAGAGATTGTTTAATGCATACATACCAGTGACCCTTAACACTAGTAGCAAGAGTACTCTCTACATTGTTATATGAATGACAAATCAAATGATGTGTCAAAGACGTGTCAGCAATTGATAAAGAGTTTAAACAGAACATAGGTACTCTACTGGTAAGGTCCCAGACAACAAGTGAGAACTCCCTTATAGTTTCTCATACTAGCTCACAGTAGACCAGCACGTAAGATACTCTCACAGAGAATAAAGTCTAACTTCAGGGTCCTGCACATAAAGACTCCCACCTTTAACAAAGATAAAGTTAGAAATACACACAGAGAAAGTATAAAAAAAGAAAACTGTTCATTCTGGTAGAAATATATTCTTTAAAACTGGCGTTCAAAAGGTATCACAAAGATTTACAGTACCCAGAAAAACAGGGAAAAGCTGTTTGCTTCCTCTTCTACTGATTTACCCTCAACTTCTCCTTTACTACATGTCACAATACTTCATACAGATTTTCCTATTTGCTTCACACACCAATTGTCCCACCTTCTGTACATCTGAGCATAAAACGCTAATTAAATCTTTGAAAGATTCTATACACAGCCACTGCAGTTACTGTAAACTTCAAAAAGTTTACTAGAGAACCTCTGAAGCACAGAAATACAGAACGGTGGCAAGTGTTCTTTATGAAAAAGACTAATTAAAATGTAGCATACAGAACTTCAATACTGAAGTCCATAATCTGCATCAGCCAAAGCAATTTCCCACAACTGAGTATCACGGTAAAGTACACTTAGTCATGACATTTCAAAGAATTCACAAACTTGTTTAAAGTTTTATTTTTATAACTATGCAATGATCCTCTAAACAAAAATGATGCAGAGAGAAGCATCCATGGATTAAATAACCAGATTATTAATACAGATATGTTTGAGATACCTGAAGGTATCAACGTGCTTGTACATGAGAACTGGGTTTGCACAGCAAGGTTTTGGTAGCAGCGGGGGCTAGAGGGGTGAGAAGCTTCTGTGCGAAGCTGCTAGAAGCCTACCAGTGCCAGCTGCCTCCAAGATGGTCAAAGCCAAGCGCATCAGCAATGGTGGCAGCACCTCTGGGATAACATACTGAAGAAGGAGGAAAAATTGCTGTGCAAGAGCAGCCAGGAAAGAGGAGTTAGAATCTGTGAAAGCAACAACCCTGCAGACACCAAGGTCAGTGAAGAAAGAGGTGGAGGAGGTGCTCCAGGCACCAGAGTAAAGATTCCCCTGCAGCCTGTGAAGACCATGGTGAAGCAGGCTGTCCTGATGGGGGACCCACACTGGAGCAGTCTGTTCCTGAAGGACTGCACCCCATGGAAGGGGCCCATGCTGGAGCAGTTTGTGAAGAACTACAGTTCTTCTACAGTTCAATGGAGAAGTTCACGGAGAACTGTCTCCCTTTCCCATGAGAGAGACCACACACTGAAGCAGCGGAAGAGTATGAGGAGGAAGGAGTAGCAGAGACTATGTGTGATGAACTGATGGTAACCCCCATTCCGTGTCCCCTTACACTGCTCAGAGGGACAGGAGGTAGAGAAATTGAGAGTGAAGCTGAGCCCAGAAAGGAGGAAGGGGTGGGGGGAAGGTGTTCTAATATTTAGTTTTATTTCTCATTACCCTACTCTGATTTGATTGACAATAAATTCATTTCCCTGAGTTGAGTGTTTTGCCTGTGACAGTAAGTGATCTCTCCCTGTCCTTATCTCAACCCATGAGCCTTTTCTGTCCTGTCCAGCTAAGGAGGTGAGCGATAGAGCAGCTTGGTGGTCACCTGGCATCCAGTCAAGGTCAACCTGCCACAGTGAGTGAGGTTTAAAAAAAAAAAAAAAAAAAAAAACACAAAAAACCAGCAAAAAACTGAAGTCTCATACTAGAAGGTTTTAAACCAAGTTGTCATAAGATATGGAAAAGGCCATCCAATGGCCGAAGATTAGAGAAGCAATAAACAAAGTACATTAACACACAGTTCAGTTCTTCCAAAAGGAGAAGGTTCCCATTAGTTAGCCCCAGTTTTAGGATCTCTCCCATATATGTGAATATATCTATTCACAATTCATCTGGAAATGGGATTGAAGGCAGACTGAGAAAATCTGCTTTGCTATCTGGCAATTCAAGATAAATTGAAGGAATGATCCCTGCAAGAACTGCAATAGGATGTTGTAGTGTGATACCATAGATAAATGACAGTAAAAATCCTTTTTTTAGTAATTTTTGCCAATTAGACGAAGTTTAATTGACTCTTATATCAAAGATTACTACAAGGCTCTTAAATTTAGGCATGCAAAACATTGCTAAGACTTTTCGTCGTAAGTTTCAAGCCATACCCACAAGAGGATACAACCTTTTACTAAATTTGGAGCAGGAATGAAAATCCTGACTTCTTTTGAAACAAAGATTTCAAAAGCACTCCTTCAATCCCTTCCAATTTGCAAGTTTTAGCCTCTACCCAGAACCCAGCTGCTGCTTCTGCAAACTCAATTTCTTTGCTGCAGGCTGGAGCACCCGAGCCTGAAACCATACAAAGTTAAGCCAAAGCTCTATTTACAGTGCAAATAAAACTCAGTTCTCATCAGCCTTCCCATTCAAAACCATACATTTTCTTGTACAGTCCAGTTCATTCTCAAATTAACCTTCAAGTGTTAAGGAGATGCATATGTTCTCTCATGTGATGCAAGCATCATGGATATCACATACTCCAAAGTTTGTAAGTGACATTTTAAAATGTTACCATTTAGACACAGTAAACCAGTTACACCCAAGTCACAAGGAAGAAGTTAGTCTCCACAAACTGCTCTTCATCCTATCTAAATCTTGAAGAATAGAAACTAGGAAACCATACAAAATACACAAGTCATAGATGCTTATTACATCCAAGTACTAATTAAAGCTGGAGTTGCTTCCCTCTATCACATGATCAATGGCACTGCTTCTACAGCAATTTACAGTATAATACATAGTGATTCCAGAACCTCAGATCTCTGTGAGAACCACCCAACATCATCACCTGCATTCTCCAACAGGAGAGAAAAAAAAAAGTACGAACGCTGACATTAACAATTTCTCATTTTCAAGAATATGCAGTAAAAAATTTAGGACTCTGCTGTCTCACCATCACCACACTGAGAAGAGAGATATTTGTAGAAACTCAAAAAATGAAATACTGATGCGTAAAAGAGATTTGGGGCATAAAATTTAGGGCAATTCAGGTAGACCTGAATTATACCACTGCAACTACCACTGACCTTATTCTATAGCCCTCGTAACACCTTCAAGCAATCAGTGCTAAACTAAGGGCTTGAACCAGCTTTCTCACACATGCAGAAGTTTAATAGGAAGAGAAAGTAAATTTCAGCAGTAGAAAAAAAAATTTTTTGTCAAAACAGAAGAGTTAATCATATATAATACATGAAAGCTGTTAAAGTTATGACTAGGATGCTTGCGAACAGACACACTTGCATCCAATGTGAATTTTGCAGATTTCTTGCCTGTATCATTGGCTTATCTTGTCTCAACTAAATAATCAATACTCAAAATCTGAGCAATTCACTTGTTATTGACTGGGATGAAAGATCCTCTCTCCATATATAGAACAAGTCAATTTTTATTTAATATTAAAAAGCAGCATTTTAGCTTTCCATCAGGAGACAAAAGAAATATGGCATCTATTGCTTTTTCCCAATGTATTTTGAAATTGTCAAATTTAAAAAAGTTTTTTATAAAAGGTATAAAAACTACCCACCTTTATCAGAATTAGTGCAATGAAAACTTTTACCACATCCTAGGCAGGCTGGAGTCAGAAACGCAGCTATGATGCAGACAAATACGAAATTGCAAAAATTTTGCAAAAAAACAACTGAAAAAAATTATTTGCTATTTTGACACTAGTAATCACAGTTCTATGTTCAAGTCTGCAACAGTTACAACTGAATGGAAGAAATCTAGCATATCTGCAGTAATGGTGCTCTGAAGACTTACAATGGTTGTGCAAGGAACTTAAGCCCATTTAAGTTTTTCATTTTAAAATATCATTCAGCCAGTAGATGTACACTCAATAGAGCTTTCTTTGAAAAATCTCTTACTACATTCTCTAAATTTCATGCACTGTCCCAGAAAAAAAAAAGGCAGGGTGGGGGGTGGAAATCAATTTGAATTTCTCTGGGAAGGAAATGTGCATCAAACTTGTCTAAAATCAGAAATGGAGTTCTGCTGACCTCTTCTGGAAAAAGAAAAAAACTTCACCCTTTAAATTGGTATGCATCATCTTACTTTATTCACTCATGTTTCGAAGTTTTTAGATTTCAAAACCACATGTAACTAGTATGAATACATGTGATCAGTAAACTGAAGTATCTAAAAGCTAAAACCAGTGAAGAACAGTTTAGTATTCAAATATTTAGAGAATTAATTCTAGCCATTTCAAAGAGCCAAGGGTGGGAGAGGAGGCCACAGAGGACAGGGTAATCTATAAGCTGCATTTTTTAATTGGTGTAATGCCCACTATTTGGGTTAAATGGAAATGCTTTACTTTTTCCATCTGACAATTCAGAGAATCAAAGTACCAAGAATTTGACTCCAATTATAAAAAAAACACAAACTGGGCAGAAAAAATTTATAATTAAGTCAAAGGTGAACTCTGGATGGCAAAAACATTTCTTCAAAAAGGTTTTATTGATGACTTCATTCTACAGTTTTCCATATCTATGAAGAAAAGGATGGGTTTAAAAAAACCATATATACATTAAAAAAAGGAGTGCCTTCTCGTAGGAGATGAAAGGTATGTATAGCGACTGCTCAGAAATTCTTTACATTAGTGATTTTTCACTACGATATCCATCCTGTAAAATGCTGCATTGTGCTGACATTATTCTTATGCTGCATTAAAAAACCCCCTACACCATTTATGCCAGTTTTCAGACAGCAAGGCAATTTTCATATTTTTCACCTTTTAAATTAATGCCCCTGAATTACACAATTTTTCTTCATCTGAAGGTAGATCACACAAACCATATTGTTAGGCTATTTAGCCAGTCAACATTCAAATTCGATGTCCTAACGCTTATAAGTTATGCAAAATGTGTTTGCATCTGAGGTAACCATGAGCTGAATATAACAGTGTACATCCACAGGACTGCTTCTATTCAACCTTTTCTTTTCAAAGCAGATTTTAGGCTGAGTTTCTTCAATATAGCTGATGTCCAGCACAAGCCCACAGAACATCAGCGGCACACTAAAATAGGGTAGCAAAGTGCAGCATAAGGCTGGAATCTTAGAACAATTCTCCCATTGGTACGTTTCCCACAGCTGAGGTCTTAGCAATTTCAGATCTAATCAACCCCCTACCATCTCAAGTGACACATGCATGGATGAGCTAAAAGGATTTTCACCATTTCCTCCAAGTTACTTCGAAGCAGTTTGAGCACATTCCTCACTCTAATCCCATCTCCTTATGAATTATTCCAATAGCCAGAGGTGAACTTCCACAACCGAGCAGTCTGTCTGGATAACCTTTCAGATTAAAGCAAGCTGTGAATTGGAAGAGAACCTGCTTTTCTCACAGCACTGTAAAATCCATGTTGGCCAGGAAAACTAGAATGAGATTTAAATACAGTAACAGCTAAACCACCTGCAATTCTCCACTGCTCAACTGACCTGGTGCTCAAGGCACATAAATTTCGGGAGTAATCATTTGGGAAAAATTTCTAATACAGGCCACAGATATTTATAACAATCATCATTCTTGTAGAACAAGACGAAGTAAGTTTCATGCATATAAAATCATCGTTTATTTATGGAAAGAGACTGACAGTTCAATAGGTTGAATTGTGTGTTAAGGTTAAGCCATAGCAGTCAGCATTCCTTCCTTGGACTGCAATTCATCTTGCCCTAGTCTGCCAATTTACAAAGCATGCATCTCTGTGTCCATCCCATTTTGTCCCACCTCGCAATTCTTTTCTTCAGATAAGCCTCTACCTGTTCTGTGCCCATATCGCCCAATTCAGTCAAGAAACCCTGAGGTTATATAGCTTTTTGAACTTCTTACCCCTATAGCCCATTTCAGGACCTTTTCCCCCCCTGTTTTGAACTTCCCTAAATTAATACTGATGTCTATCCTATCCAACCACAAATGAAATTAACCAAATAGGATATGGAAACAGGACTAAAGGACAGTTCCCCACCTGGTACTTGCCTCCTAGCAATTCACTGATACTTTGGTGGCAAGTTTATTAAAAGAAAAAGAAAAAAAGGGAACAACAATACATTTATTCAGGATCGTATCTTTTAATCTGAAGAAAGGAATAAACACAGATTTCAGATCAGCATCTTTAAATACTGAGTTATACAATTACCCTCAAAATATTCCTGTGATAAATTAGAACTGTCACTGATTACTATGGATATGCCATCTGAAGTGCATTTTTATTTAGAAGACATAACCAAATTCTTCTGCAACATTATTTGCTGTTAGATATTTCACCAAGTGTATCAGACAGGAAACATTGCAAGCTACTCAATTTGTGAGCTAGAAAAACTACTAACACTACTTTTTAAAAGTTAATTTACTGATAGAAATATCAATAACGTAAAATACCCAGTTAGTTATTTCTAGTTAAACACCTATAGCAGTTAAGAGGAAAACAGAAATCTTTCTGGAGTATTAGATTTTTCAGATGCATAGGTAAACAAACAGAATGCATTATATATATATATGTATACTTACAGTACTATGAAATACAACACTGTGGCCTTTTCCTAAACTTTCTATATGTGCCGAGAGGTTAAAGCAGATTGCTCGATGTCTTATAGCATCCAGTGTTTGCGCGTCAAAGAAGTCATGAGGTCTTGCTAGAAAAAAAAAAGGAAAAGAGATCCTTCAGTGTTCGAACATTGAAAGTATTCAAACACATTCAAGCATATAAATAAGTCTGAAGTGTCATTAGTAAATCATTTACCATTATGGCAGTAGCACCACCTTGTCAAAGAGTTGTAAACATCAATTTAACTGAGAGGAAGAAATGGCTCCAAGAGGGGCACAATTCATTTAAGTTTGGTCAAAACATACTCCTTGTAGATCAAACACCTATTCTAACAAACTGAATTACACTCACTCATTTTTTTTAAGTTTCAAGCAAATTCCATTCTTTCTTAATTTTGAAAATTAAGAATTCATTAATTTTGCTGACTACCTCTGGGAACATTCATTGCTATCATCTCTTATTAAAAAAAAAAAGGGGGGGGGGGGGGGAAGTCCCAGTACAAAGAAACTAAACCCAAAACTCATTAATAAATGTGAATTCTAATTTAATGTGAAAACAGACCAGTTAGATTCTGATGTTTATGGGAACCTAAATGGCCATGTCACCCTTACAGCACAGTCAATAATTCCAATATTACTGCTGTGACTTTTTAAAAAATAGTATTTAAGTACTTCAAAACATGTCGGGCATACGATCAACATCTAAAAAGCAGAATTATACCTATACTTTATTTCCTAATTTTATTAAAAACAATCTTCTCTGATCTAATTTATAATCAGTAAAAAACCCAGCTATTTCCAGTGAATACTGGGATGCTGCAAAGAGATCAACAACGGCACTGAAACAAAACTGCTGGGTACTGCAGTGGAACACAAAGCAAAGGAGTAAGTAAGAATTACTGTGAACATACAGAGAATACTAGTTCATCAAGAAATTTTTCATCTCCAAGGAGTAATAATAGTGAATAGTCACATCACATGAAAAACTCCGCACTCACTGCTAGACATTGTTCTTTCTACGTACAAGTTGTCATTCCATGTTCTTTGATTATTAGTGAAGAGATTGTTGTTTTCTTCTGCCAAGAAGCAGCAACTGCATCACACACTACACCTCAATTTATAATGATTAAAGTGTAATTAACATTTATCTGGTATTTTACAAGTAGTCTAAAACCAGCAGGCACTAATAAAGTCCTTTATTGTTTTAGAAAAGGACTTCTATAGTTAAGTGTTTCTTGAACAGTAAAACAATACTGATTTCTGATTTAAAGTGTGAAGGTCTACCAATTCTACACTAAAAGTACTTTAACTAAAAAATAATTGCTACTAGGCACATATTTATATACTATTAGAAATACTTCACTTTTAAAAAAAATATACCATATAGTACAGTAGTAAAATTGTATGAGGAAATAAGTATGAATAAAAGTATTCATATTTTTTAAGCCTTATATAACAGCAGTAGTTCTCTATGTAACACACTGAAATTAGAACTAAGAACAGCAGTTGATATTACTTACCAACTATCATCCTATACTGTAAAAACTGATTCAAAAGCTTTGTTGTCTTAATTTAAAACAACTTTTATATTCCTTTTCATCAAGATTACCTATCCATTATTTCAAAACAAACTACAAATTCCACTTAAAGCTAGTATTTGCTACACTCCTGGGACTAACTGTGAACTGTAGTTAAGCATTCATCTGTACATTATATTCTGTCCTTACTCTATCTTTGTTAGATACTGCCAATTAGGCAATCATCTCATTGAAATCTCTTCTCGCTCTAAGTGGTAACATAGAGCCACAGCTCATGCTGCAGGTGGTCAGTGATGCAAGCATATAAATATTTTATAAATAAATATGAGGGAGGAAGGAAGGGAGGGTGGAAAGGAAAAGACAACCCCAAATGTTTGCTTCTGGTTTCATACAGCAAATTTCTTCAGGATTTACCACTGGATAACATTAAACATGCAGAAGAAAGGGTAAAACTTCTCAAAGGCATATGAATAGTTTTATTTATTTCTTATTGAGTATTAATGCTGCACCTTCTATGTGTCTTAAATCTATTTCCTCAGAAGTATTTTCAGAGTAAGGTATCTCCCCTCCTGCTTAATACAAGTTCCAAGTACACATCACTTAAGTTAAATAAATTAAAACCTTCATACCAGTAGCCTATTAAATTAATTTCCAAGTCTTATGTAACATAGTCTTATCGTCAATTCCATGAACAAGTAAGTTTCCTTATCTTGCTTACATTTCTCCATTAAACTCAATTACCATGCTTGTTAATAACTACAGTGTCATCTTTGCTATTGGAAAAGCAAGTGACAATATTGTAAATATAATCTTAAATTCTGCAAAATTCATTGACATAGCTTCAGAATAGCAATACTATGACCTATTTGAGAGATCCCGCTTTAAATATGTTTGGCTCTATACCTCTAAATCAGGGACTATATAGAGCAGTGCATGTGTATAATGCTATCCAGAAGAGAAAGCAAGCTGTGACTGCAATCCTGATTTATTCCGCAACGTCAAAGTTTATATGACAAATCAGTCTCTATAGCACCAGTAATGTGACCAGCTATATAGGGGTATCTATAGTAAAACATACTTTCATCATGAAAGTACTAATTTCCAAACTTTAAAGAACACATACTGCCTACAGACAGGAAAAAAGAAATTCAAAACTGTTCAAGAATGGCAAGATATTGCCAAAGAATGAAAAAAAAAAAAAAAAGTATCAAGTAACAGTAAGAAATCTTTACAGTTAAGGTAGATGATCATGCCCTCGTCACATATAAAGCCACAATAAAGTCTCCTTTTTTTTATTTGTGTATTAATGTCTGTCAGAAGGGTGTTAATGTTCAGATATAAAACACCGAGGAAGCAAATTTATTGATTTGCTGTATTTAAACTATTAAGAATTTATATAAGAGGATGTTTCAATAGCAGCATGTATTAGCCATCAATTGCCAATAAATATTTAGTAAGCCGCTTACAACCTGCAAAAAACAGCCAGGGTCTAATCAAACCATGAGAAAGCACAAAGAACATGACGACTATTTTGTGATGCAAAACTAATTTTTCATCAAATGATTATTTGTGATTTAAACAGATTGTACACTATCAGATAGCATCTTGCTTTACACCCATCTGTCATAATTTCTTGTGACCCGACTTGCAAAGAACCTGGTACCTAACTTCAACACCTCTCCTTTTGGACACTTTTAAGATATCTAAATGAAAGTCTATGTTCCTAGCTTTATACACTCTAGACTGAAAATACTTAATGACATTATTTTGTTACTGTGGCTTCTTGCCCTTCCCCATTCTTCTGGTGAAGACAAAACATACAAACTTGCACACTTTGACATTCTTTCACTAAGTAAAACTAAGCTAAGAAACAGAAAGACAAGCAAAACTGTATCAGCCCTTTGTCAAGGTCACCTGATCAACAATAATCCACACAAAGTTTTAAAGAAAAGCTACCAATACTTAGTATTATCAGAAAATGCCATCAACTTTGGATCCATTTCTGGGTCGCATACCCTCTGGAGAAATACATTACAGTAGTCAGTTCCCAACTCAGAGGTGATTTCTGCCTTAAGGCAATATTCTACAGCCAGCATTGCATTTGTCTCAAGAGGCAAGAAGATAAAAAATTGCTCAAGCAGCTGTCATTTTTCTTCCTGTGCAAGACTTGATCAAGACAGCAGATCATTCAAGTACTACAGTCTGACCTTTAAGATTCGCATAATATTGCTACTTACTTTTTTTTTTTTCATTCAACTAATTCAACGATTCTGCAGTAAACAGCAGGTAATTTGAAGTTTTAACTACAAAGCACCGATTTAAAACTTGTAAGTGAATAATGTTCATCAATTACTAATAAAATGCCAACCTAAAAAACTACTTCTGCATATACTGGGGGGGGGGGGGGGACACGACACGACACGATGGGACGACACGGGGACTGAATTAAAACACATAACAAGCCACCTAACAAAATCAATAGGAGATGCAAGCCAAGATGCAACTCAGGAATCTCTGAAAGTGAAAACTTTGAAGTGACCAGTCTTAGACTTCTATATTTTGAGTAACGCAATCAACAAATTAACATAATCCTTTAGGACCCTGCAACTATTTCAGTAATTCTTTCATAACATCTAAGATGAAGTAAAGGATACTGCAAAGTGACCACATAACCATTCATTGATCAGCCTTACCTTCTCATTTACATAGATTCCTAGATGAAAGGGAAAGCTCTTTGAAAGTCAAATTCTCTTTCTACCTTCTTCTAATGTTAAATCAGTGTCCAAATTAGTTCTTGTAATATACACTTTTAAGATGTTTAATGATACAAATTGCCCACATATATTAAAAAAAAGTATTATGAAAGAAAAAAGTCACCATAACTGAAGTTAACAGTGGCTCTTCTAGCATTGAACTGCCTAGTTGTCACAGTGTGCAAGACAGACACAGAAAACACACTTTTCAGAATTCTAGGTGATACTGTTAACTTTCCAGGACAGGGTTCTTTGCCTTCAAGGCAGAAACATGGGATATGGATGGAGTAATCATCTTAGACCACTAGTATGTGTATCCGTTGTTGTAGTACTGTTTGAATAATCAGCAACTGTACTTCTTCGCAGGAGCAGAAAGATTGATACAGCCAAGTGTTTACCACAGAAGTGTTCTGGAAAAATAAGACTAATTGCTGACCCAGCAAAGTAACACAAGTTCTCCAGCACATCCTCACTAAACATCTACCACCAGCCAGGAGACAGGACTGAAATAACCGCCTGCTTATGAACACAGCTCCATTTCTGTGGACAGTATGAGATATAACAGGTCCAGGGGTTCATAAAAATGGTATCCTGCACTTCTCTCCAGTACTGGCAAGGTTGACTTTACGTCACAGGTAAAAATTAATGGAAGTTTTTTTCTTCAGCTGTTGACATACCAGCAGGAAAAAATCTAAATGGGTTTTTACGTGTCTCATCTCTAAAATGCAACTGTCTCAGTAACAGTTTAAAATTAGTAAATCATCAGTTCAGTACTGGAAAGTTGCATCCAAAGCAGTTATAAAACAAAGTTAAATACTTTAACAATTGCCTAGTCTTTCCCAACCATTTCTGTACATGACAATCTCTAAATAAATTTGACGTGGTTATTGCTGATGCTAAGACAACTCAGGAATCAAACAACTGGATCAAAATGAACTAGAAAAGGTACTGCGTAAGTGATTATTACTTGCTAGAGGAAACAATCCTCACTTTAAATGATACATCACACTTCTCAGCATGTTGATTCATATAAAATTAACGAACATCAAACATCTGCCCAGAATTAGATCTTGGTTATGCTCATAAAACTGTGATTAAGCTAATGAAATGTTGTGCTTGAAAGAGGGCTTATATAATATGCATTTATCGCTAATTTATATGAATCTGCAATCTTTGTTTGCAGTACTGAACTTCAGATCTCATCATCACTAAACAGAAAGTTTTCCAATAGTAACATAATTAATAAACAAAAAGCAACTCTAAATTGAAATTCATCTTTAAATCACAAACTCAAACTGTTGCTCACAGAAAACTGATCTTTTATACCAAACACATAGATGCTTTACCTGAAAAAGGAACACAAACATAATCTCAAATTGTTTTCCTCCCATCTCAAGAGATGCCAACACTATAATGCTAAAGATCACCAACCCTACCAGACCCACACCCGCAGAGAAACAACCACATTGAAGAGGAACTTCCCACCTAAGACAAAACTTGCAAGAACTTCTACTTCTGGAAATACTTACGTAATGATCGTCGTCTCTTGTTCTTCAACTTTCTTCTTTTATTCATTCCAGCTTTAGATGGAGATTCCTCTTTGGCCTTTGGCTGGCTGGCAACTTTTGAAGAGTTCTGCTGGCTGAAGTGTGTGGGCACATGACGGGCAAGTCCTCCCTGAGATGCAAAGCTGGCATTGCACCCACCAACTACACACTGAGAAAAAGAAACCAGAACAACTACTGTATCAGTGTGCTATACGGCACTCATTCACAGGAGTTTGATAGATCTTTCCATTTGACTTTTCTGGCTCAACCTCAAACACACTAGAAGGAAGGCAAATTCTTAATGACCATGCAATTCTTAAAAACAGAAACATAATCTGAAGTAAATTTCTACCTGAACTTTATAACTCTCAATAATTATTCCAAGGAATAAAGATTTTTTTCTATGCTATATTATATTCCAGAATATTGTATAGCATAAAACCAAATACACTGAAACTCTTCATACAGAAAATAAATGCTTCTGAAGAACTTTCCCCTTGATAGCCCAACATCCCCATCTTCCAAAATACTGCACTGTTATTCTGTATTTCTCAACAGCTCTCCAATCTTTTGCATTTGATAACATAATCATTCTCCAACGTCCTCCTTTCTTTTAACAAGTCAGAAGTAAAATAATACATCCTTACCCACATTAAATTTGAAACAGCTTAATGCTTTTTGTAACTGTTTATTGACTTTTTATAGCATTTATCTTACAGTTCTGTCTAAAACTTTCACTTCAGTAACTTGAAAGTTGTATTAATAATTTATGCATTTATTTTGGGATGTTACTATTATTTCAGAAGTATTTAAGAAAGTTCTTAAAGAAAGTGGCCTCTCTTTCTCAAACAGAAAAATGAGAAAAGATCCAACAATACTTAAACAGAAATTGCAAGATACATGCAACTAAGCTAGTACTGGCTATGGTAATTATTGGTATAAGTATTTGGTTTATATTTAAAATTATTTAATTTTCAAAATCAGTATTGAAATCATACTGTTGGAGAGGGAGGCACAAATCTTTTCTCTTGTGGTCTGAGCTTACAAGGGTAACAGAAGTCATTTTAAGATATGCATTCCCTCACTGGCTGCAATGAATTGTGTATCCACATGACCAATTTTCCTCCTGATCCAGAGAACAGTAGTTGATCAGCCAGTAGCAAAAAAACCCATCACCACTCTAAACTATTGGCAAGTTCTTCTTCCACATCTGTTCTGCTCCTCCCCCTCTTTCTCAGCTCTTTCATCTGTACCTCTCTTATCCAGCACTTCCCTTGACAGCAAACTGATGAGGCAGCTCCAACAGGAGTTCAGGACTAAGTAATACTGCAACTATGTACATAGTGCTAAATTTTCTCTGAAGGACGAATTTGCAAGCTCTTACAGTAATCTGCCCCAAGTCTGCACATTTGATTGAAAGACAAGAAAACAGCAGTAGGCCACCACTCAGCATGTTTTGTAGACTTTGAAAAGTCTTTTCTGCTTCAGACCTAGCAAATGGTTCTCCATGAGCATCATAAAACAATGTAGCATCCATGAAGAGAAAAACCTATGTTAGCCCCAAATGCTTAATACTTGCTATGGGACTGAAAATATGTATATATATTTCAAGATCGTAAAACACAAAAAATAGCAGGATATTTTTCACATTTTTATTTGCCCCCCCCCGCCTTTTTTTAAGGGGGAAAAAACCATAGAGGAAGTTGAGGGAAGTTTTCTAAGTACTGTGCTAACCACAAACATCTAATTCCCTGACAAAAAAACTTTAGGGTCTTCACACTGTATTTGTTACTCCCTGTCTCTCTCACTAGTATCTTAATAATTGTGAAGATTTTTACCAAAAACCTACCTATGTCTTTTTACCTTGCCCTGTAATTTCCCATGTTCAAACCACAGCAATATTGTATACTTACACTGTAGTGACTTACAATGTAAGAAATGCCAGCACATTATGAAATTCAAAACTCAAGAACATGACCTCATTAAAACTACAGTAACCTCAGTGCAATATTTATTACTTCATATTAATACTGACAATTAAAATTTACACTTACAGAATCACAGAATGGTTTGGGTTGGAAGGGACCTTTAAAAATCATCCATTTCCAACCCAACTACTGTGGGTAGGGACATCTACTAGATTAGCAGCCTCATCCAACATGACCTTGAAGATGACCCATTTACTTGTATTAAAGATGAACAAATCCAAAATCAAATGCAGGTAAAATATATGTGTGCATTAGTTTAAACAATTTTTTATCCTCCAGTTTTCAAATCCTCGAAACAGCTGTCTTGCCCATAAAAGCAGTTTCATGAAACTAAACCAAGCAACTAAATCTAAACTTAGATTTAACTTTCATTAAGGTGTTCCTAACTTTAGCTTTTAGCTCCTTCTGATCCTACAAACACTGACATACACAATAAAAAATGCGCACAAAAAAAAGCCTCCGTACCCTGAAGTTCAATCACAATGAGAAATTAAAATTTCAGCCTTGCCATTGCCTGGTAGAAGTCAAAAACAACCTGAAGTTTTGGTACAGTGCATGCATTACCATATTCCAAATTTAATAAAGTGTAATATCAAAAGGCAATACCTTCTGAAGATAACACAAACTTTGTGTCAAGCACATTTCTAAAACTTTTTAAAACACAAGTTCGTAAGACTTAATTGTATTTCTCGTCAGATGGGAAACACCGTTTTATGACAAACTGCAGCTTGACTCACAATGTCGTAACTTGACTTTAGCCATGTAAAACAATCACAGATATTCTATACAGATTATGTACATAAGCTACCACTTACTTTTCTTGCTCTACCCAAGTTTTACTTTCAAAAGCCCCAAACCAGCATCCTTAAGTCTTCAATACATAAAACGTGCAACTAGAAATTATCTTTCCCAGAAAGCCTACTTATAGTCTGCAGCCACAGAATGAAGTATTTGAAGAAATCATTACATTCAGATATCACGTAGTTTGAGACTACCTGATCATGTCATCAAATAATCAACAGCTGATATATCAAAGATGACACAGAATGCCTTTGTAGTAGACAGGAAATAGTAGAAGAGGAGAAAAATCTTACCTGGTTTTTTCCTTTTTTTTTTTTTCTCTAAAATAATATATCCAGCAATCCGTTACTAATGGGTAAAGTCTCTTCTCTCCAAAGATAAAGGAGCAGTTCAGGCTGTCACTTCAGGATCTCTGGACGGTAAGTCACACCAAATCAGCTTCCCACCAAATAATTATACAGATCTAGAGGGCTTCTAATAAATCAAACTCAACTATTATGCAGAACTTTAAACCAATCTCTTCACTTTTCCCCCAAAACCTAAATCTCAACATTTTGCATTCAATTTTAAATACGATAGATTGGGTCCGGATTGGTGGATATGTTACTTCAAGAGAAAATAAGTCAACACGTAAGAAGTTTAATTTCTCCAGTGTACCCATACCCACCATTATTAATGGGCAGTAATGACCAGTGACTTTAACAAACAGGATATAAAAATATCTAGCAATACAGGTTTTTTTCTAAATTCAAAATGTCCTTTTAGAATATTCAATGTGTAATTTTTCCAATAAATCTCACAGTAATATTTTAGACATCTGGATAAACTCTCTTATTATTTCAACATCTAAGTGCTCAGGTCGAATGCCTTCACATTTTCTATCTACAACTGCAATGCTCTAATGAATAGAAAATACTCTCCCAAGAGAGTAACATACACAAATTCCAAATGAGGACTGAAGCTGCTTGGCTGTGTTTTTTACATTTCAGCAAGTGTTACTCTACTGAGTCATATCAAATGCAGTCACTCCTTCATGAATTCTGGGAGTTACAGATGGCAGAATGAGCACCAAATTTCATTTTTGTTATTACTTTCTTTCCCCCATTCCAACAAAGGACAAAAGCCTGCAATGAACCTGTGTATTGTCATTGAAAGCCTTTACCCCACATGAGCAAACCTTGCATGACTGATGGTGAAACATTTAGAACACACCCACTGGAATCAGTATGTGCAAGCAGTTGGTAGCACACACACACAGTCTTAGATTCACAGAAGATTGCTATATGCAATTATTTTGCATAAAATCTCACACTGTTTTGTGCTCGCTCTACCATTTGTCCTTTCACTGTGCCTAACATCTTGTATTTGGTCACCTAGACTACACTTCAGGAGTTCATTTGATGTGTCTTCAAGAACATGTACAGCATATACACTGTACAGCAACAAGATATGGCGAGTAGTACTTTGTTGGGGTTTGGGTTTTTTTGGTTTTTTGAGTACTGGCAACCATGCTGGAAAACGCAGGTTGTCACAGCACATTAACTGTTCAAATACTTATTATTTGTAACAGCCAAGTTTAGGACAAGCAAGAATGTCTTCATTCACTTTTTCTCAGCTTGCCAAAGATAGCTACCAGCATCCGTTTCCTAACTCAGCAGATTATTCCTCTAGATCCACCTGTCTACATGTTCTGAAAGTCTGAAAGTTATTAAATTGCTGAACCCTTGACAGGACCACCGCTACATGTTGATCATACCCCATAACATTCCACCATTTTCTAAAAAGCTGCAAAAATGATGTAATAACAGAACTAAAATAGAAAAATGTTTTTCTCTCTCAACTCTAAATGTAAAATCAGACAAACACGAACACACTAACATCTCCAGAGAAACAACTACATGCTCTGAGAATACGTATATTAAATGAATGTCTACAATGACCAAAAAAAAACCCCCCACCAAAAAAAAAAAAAAAACACAACAGGATGGCTGGAATCAGACTGCAATATGCAAAGAGAAAACTTCCAGCAGCACAAGAGCCATGAACTTCAGGTATTAAGAGGAACAGCATAACTTCAAAAATACCCAAGAGTGGGCCAAAGAAGGCCAGTAAGTTCTCAACTAGAAACACGTTCTGTAAGACCAGTTTTGTTTGTTTGTTCCTCTTGACAAGAAAAACAGATCTAGGAAACTCTGCTTACCAAAAGTAGGATTGGAAAAGCATGCTGCTTGGCAGAAACAGTATTTGACTACAGACTGAGAACTAGCTGTAATGGTTACCATATCTCATTCAATAGACACTTTTTCTTTGGTGAAGGGCTTGGTGGGTGCTCTAGGAAAAGACACTTTATCAGTAAAAAAACTTTGTGATGAGGGCCTCAAAAAAAAAAAAAAAAAAGGCAAAAAAATCCATCCAAGTGTTCCACATGAAATCCAAGGCTATTGGTATTAAAAACTTAGAAGAAAAGGGAGGGAATGAACAGAAAAGCAATATGATGACTAAAGGGGAACTGAGGTCCTAAATTCTGCCCAGAGATCTAGGGTATCTTCCCCCGCCCCCTTAATTTAGTAGGTAACTTAGATATAAAATGTCTCCTTCTTAGGGGCTGGACATGCACTACCAGGAAATTGCCCAATATAACAATGGAGCTAGCATAACAAAGGTCTCAAAAATAGGTATTGATAAAGAAATTTACCTTTTCTGTGACAGAGATACTGCAGTATTAATGCTGAGGGTGACACATTAAACCACACAAAAAAACCCAGGAGAAAATTATGAAAACAGGAAACATTTTGCCTTTGTAATTTAGAAGTGTATTCATTTCTGTGACATATAAACTATGTGACTGTGTAGTTCATTTGAATGCATGGAAAGGGCAGGTAAATCCACAAAGACCTTTTAATATTAAAGCACAGCAGCTCATTTACAGCTGGATACAGCTTTTAATCAAAGGACACCACCATGTGTATCACAATATTAGATAACTAAACCCAAAATGGGCAACTACATAAAATGAGTACATTTGCAAGCAAAACGGTGACAGGCCAGGGACATATCCTTAATGGAGTAGTTCTAATGCAAAAGACAGCTCTATGCCTAAGACAGTCCCCAACTACCTCTCAATTTAAGAAAATACTTTTGACTCTTATTTTTACTAGAGAAATAAGAATATAGCAGTCTGCCATATATTTGTTACTCTATCCTCTCGTCATTATACGATTGCTTTGTTTTTACCTTTACAAAAGTAAATTTTCCGTGCTTGTATTTGTCACTTTCCTAGTTAACATTCTTTGCTTTTCTTAAAAACATCCTGAACAGCAGTTCTTCAGACAGCAGCATACACCTATACTATTTCCATTACAGCTTTTTACAGCTTCCCTCAAAAATCCTGACACTCATTTATTTATTTTTTTAAATAAAACACTCAATGACTAAGTATTTTCAGCAAGTTCTTCAGCAGTATATTCACATGACGCAACAGAAATTTCATTTTTAATTTAGGTTTTGGGAGATATTGTCTGCAGTCATCGTCAAGAACAAGAGGTCCTTAATCCAACTCTGACCTGAAAAAATTTGGCTTTTCCTAAAAGGTGAGCAGTCAAGATTTATAACAGCTAAATGCACCAAATGGAAACATTTGCTCTGTTTTTGAATGACTGACATAAAACAATTAGTAATGGCTGTTCTTGGTCCAATCAAGACTAATATCCAACACTAAGTGTTTTTCTATCAGACAGTAGGTTTCAAAAGCTTGTAAAAGAAAAAGTGAGGAAACGGGGGTAGTTAATTAATAGGTTGCTACCACAGACACTTACGTGCTTGGCTACCTCATATGAGCCCTGAAGCCTATATTCAGCATAAACGACAGGGGAACAAAAGACGTTACAAAATTCTACTGAGACCACAATTATCCTCCATTCAAAGCCCCCAGGAACAGATTGAGAAATACAGAGATAAAAACAAACAGAAGGACTGAAGACAACAGTAGGAAAAAATGCAAAAGTGACACACATTAAGCCATGATGATTAACTACTGCAGTCCTAGCCTGTGCTTTGTTCTGTCCCTTAGTATGACCAGAAAGTACAGAAAATCAGCTGGTGAAATAACACATATTTAACATGAGATTATTATTATTATTATAACTAATTGTTGTAAATTTTAGGGCTCCAGTTGTAACCAGCCTAGCCATAAACCCGGGATACCAACTTTTACTGACTTCGCTAAGTAACTCTGACGGACTCAAAAGTACTACTGGTATTTCTGTTCTATGCCCACCTCTTTTAAATGCAGTGTTTCTAAAATTGAGTTTCTTTGATTTAGACCAAGTTAAGTATACATATACCCTACTGAAAGACTCTCCCTCAACACCAAAGCTTGCCATTATACTTTAAGGTATATAAAATATTAAATTCCAAAATGGGAAGACCTAAGGTACAAGCTTCCTCTGATGACTGGTTTTTTTTTTTATTTTATTCAGGGATTAGCACTTAAGATTTGATCAGTTGCTGGAACAATTGTATCTGCAAAC
The DNA here is from genome assembly GCA_035590275.1 of Ibycter americanus. Classification (NCBI taxonomy): domain Eukaryota; kingdom Metazoa; phylum Chordata; class Aves; order Falconiformes; family Falconidae; genus Ibycter; species Ibycter americanus. The sequence continues at coordinate 20,572,462 of JAVJGI010000060.1, forward strand.
TTTCAGGGATCTATGATCCTTATGCTATGCTTCCAAAAGCATGCCGATTTTATTCCTTTGAACAAAGGGTATGATAACCTCAGGAGCAATTTTCCTGTTGTTATTCACTCTCAGTCAGAAATTTTCAGACTAAACCACACAGTTTAGTATGGAAAAAAAGTCTACCCTTTATTAAAAAACTTTTTCACATACAATGCACTATTTTTACTCTCTAGGTTTGAGTTTAGTTTTGTTTTCTGTCATAACTACTGTTTATAAGCTATTAAACAAATTGCATATATGCACCACAGTGTAAAAAAACAATAGAGCAGAGAACTGCCTGATGGAAAATAAAATAACCAGTGGCTTTTTATGGCTTCTCTTGGTTATCAATGATACAAAAGACGGTTTTTTTTGTCTTTCTGATGACACTGAAAACATCAAATGGTAAAACCAGGCACGATGAAATCATTACCAAGGAAATCCAACCCAGAGAAATATACTATCAATGCACATTTTTTCATCAAAAGTGTTGTTGTTGTTTTGGAGATTTTTAAAAACATCTTTGAGGCCCATTAGGTCACAGTATGTAATTTTTTTCCTTTTTCACACTACGATATAATATGTTTGTCAGGCACTATTCTAGAACTAGTTTATAGAGGATGAGGATACAACCCAATGTCTGACAAAATGAATTCAGTGGTTGGAAAATGAGAGAAGAGAAGGGGATGGGGTCAGTTCTGCCAAGGAAATAAACTCTGTGAATTAATCATCATCACTTCTGCTTGCTTCTGACTGGACCTAGAGGTAAAAGACATAAGAAAAGTCAGAAATTCTTTGCCAAGTATTCTATGGATTTTGTTAAAGAAAAAAAAAATTACAATTAAATTGACAAATCAAGATAGCCATAGGAAAAGTAATATGTTATTTACTATTTTCTTTTCATGACATTTCATTCTAATTAAATTGCTGTGGGCCTCTTTAGAGAAGAAAAGGCACAGTCAGGAAACATTAGCTTCTTTCTGTCTACCCAGGTATTTTAAAAATGTCTGGAAAGATCTGTCTTCATTTGTTGCATTAATAGAAACAACTATGAGAAATTAAAACCAAGTGTTTCTAGGGTGGGAATGAAAGCAAACAAACCATGCAATTTAAAGATTTGAAGAAAGAAAGAACGTCTTCAAAAAATAAGTGCCAAAAGTGTCAGACTTTTTGTCTTCCAGCACCAAGACCAGATCCCACAAGCAAACCCTAACACAGTTTGAACCTGCTTCTCCATCTTCCCAAGATGATGACACAGATTAAAAACAATGCTTAATGTTTCTAAGCATGAAGAGGTGAAAATTCTGAGTGCAAACAGGACACGGTATAGATAAAATCACTGCAACCATTTCCAAAATTTCAGTGAACAAAACTTACGTTTTCATCTTGATCCTCATCACTGTCATTGTCACTCATAACAGGCTTGGCTTTTACTCGGCTTTGCCTCTTCTTGCCTTTGCCTTTGTCCTGGCTTTTTTCATCCTTCTTGTTCAGCTTGATTTTGACTTTCACTGATTTTGCTGTAAAAAGTGGAATGTGAATGTAACACCTGCCTTTATTTATTGTATATCCTTTTCCTACTAAATAACTTTTAAACAACTTTTAAACAGTCTGTCTTCATGTAAATTCTCTCCTTGTAGCCTGAAAAAGTCATCTTTCTGTTCTTTGTCTGGACGGTGGAATTAAGTACAGATAGTTGCTTTTACTTGTGTTCTTGATAGTTGCAGTGCTAACTTGCATTAAACTTTCAAGAAAATCCAGGAGTTGATCAGGTGCATCCTTCTTTCACTTTTAGAATGCATGGCACTTACAGATAGCATTTAGTGTTGCAACTGTACTCAGGGAACCTTGTAGAAGAAGATGCATGTTAAAAAATAGTTTTTGTTGTCTGCACATAGAAAAATGTCTATCTTCAGTAGGAAATGGACAATTTTCGTTTTTTTTAACTACACAAACTCCATATGGAGGCGACTAGCAGTTTCTGAGTTGACAGCTTACTGAAGAGAACACAAGTGCCCAGTTCCAGGGTATCTGATCATTTCCAGATGAACTGCTGAAGTTGCATGCTCTGCACAGCTGTTTGCAATACTTGCAGAGTAATTCAAGGCAAAAGTACTCTAGTTTCTCTGTCCAGACACGCTTTCAAAGTGCAGGTCTAGGTAGTTAGAAAGTATGGGGTAGAAAGCAGAATGAAGGGATCCCTCCTTTTCTACAACATCATATTTCCAAATTTGCAGGAACTTCAAGCTCAGAGGTTCTGTGAGAAGGTACCTATTGGGGAAACTTCTAATTGGTTAGGGGAGCTGAAAGGTAATATGTAGATCTGGCTCTTTCTATAGTCAACTTTTTGACATCAGTGTGTTGTGAACCTACTGACAATTCCGTGGAACAGCAGAGATGCAGCAAATTAAAATTCAAATTGGAAATAAAAGACATACATTTTTACCAACAGAGAAAAAATTATATCAGAATAATTTAATAAGAGGTGAGAGTATCACTTCATAGATCCCAGATGAATTTTTGGCCCAGCCTAGGCCCATCTCACAGCTGATTAGCTAGGCCTCTGTCGTGGTTTCAGCTAGGATGGAGTTAATTTTCTTCTTAGTAGCTAGTACAGTGATGTGTTTTGGATTTGGTGTGAGAGCAATGTTGATAGGACACTGATGTTTTTAGTTGTTGCTGGGTGATGTTTATACTAAATCAAGGACTTTTC
>JAVJGI010000060.1:20575295-20587440 GCA_035590275.1 Ibycter americanus
ATAAACTGTGGTGGGGTGGGGGGAAAGCAAGGTATAAAAGGCCACCTAAACTTTAAAAAAAAAAAAAAAAAAAAAAAAAAAAAAGCCAAAACAAAAAACTAATTCATTTTCATATCCTACATGGAAGGAGAACTTCAGTCTGAAGTAGCGTGGGTGGGACTTACCATCAAGTGATGCAGGACTGACAGCTATGAACTGCCCCAACTGTATCCATAAGAGGATGAAGCAACTCATTAATAACGGATTGGTGGATATGGGAATGATAAACACTACTATACCTAGAATTGCAGGTACAGATTAGGGGGAGAAAGAAAGAGAAAGTTAGAAAATACTATGCAGGAAACAGTCAGCTCAACGGTCCTGCATTCCTGACTTCCTTATTATTCTGAGAGGTTAACCAGTCACTGACTGTGTTTCAACCGAATTTTGTTAACAAAACCAGTTCTTACTCAAGCACAGGATGTGCACCATCAGGCATGATCCAAAGTTTAATGTGAAAGTATAAAGCATGAGGCAAAATATCTCACTGTTACAGTGTAAGCAGCTCAACTGGAAAATGAACAAAAACAGAAGTTCAGTACTATTTCATTTTTACACTCCCCTACCATTTATAGGCTAAAAGAAACAGGGATAGAAAAAGCAGTAATAGGATCTTCACCTGTTTTCATAACAGAACAGGACCTTTGGGCACTACTACTGTAAAGATGAAAGCTCAGCTCACTGGATACTTTTTAAGATACCCTCCTGTGATGGCATTTTTCAATTAATATATTTAATCAGGAAAAATAAACAGGATCACTCTTAAAATAACAAATGATGTATCTTACAATGAACCTTACCTTGAAAGGTTTGTCCCCACTGTGTGTCAGCATATGCCTCTGCAACCAACTTTGACTTGTTGAAGGCGTATTATATACTTTGCAACCTTTCCACAAGCAAACAAACACCTAATAGAGTAAAAATGTGGTAAGTTTACAGAAGTCAAAGAAAACGGGGGGGGGGGGGGGGGAACCAGATTAGCAAAGAAGCCTGTTTTCACAATACAAAGTACTTCAAAAAATTCTGAACAATAACTATTTATCTTGCAACATACTTCTCATATCTCACCAAGATAAAAATAATTACAATCACAAGTATTCAAACAAAGCAGGTCACTGGAATAAAATATCAAAACACAGACGCTCCTGCAGATAAACACAATCAAGAGCCACAGCATCCACTGTAAAGAGTTTGCATCTGCACTCAGTAGCTGTATCCACCAGATACTGAGACAAGACGTTTTTAAGTGACAAATTTACATTTTCTGGGTAGCAGATACAGACATAAAATCATTCACTGTCATAAGCAATTAATAACTTTATCCTTTGAGCATGAAAAGCTAAAATCTCTTAACTACAATACAATTGTTTAGATACCAGAGTTTTATATTATGAAGTACTGGATACCTTTAATTAGGGCCTTATACTCAAGTCCTGATGAAGAAAGTTACAGTTTCTCACTTGATTAAAAAAAATCTATGGGTGTTCTGTGATTCCAGCGCACAGATCAGTCACATGCACAATAGTGCATTAAGAGTAGAACCTACTCATGCTGCTTTTCTCTCTCTTCTCATGTCTATCTGTAACTAAGAGAACAAAAAAGCTCAACGAACTTGCCTTTCATTACAATTTCCTCAACAGGTCTGTGTGAAGCGAGGTATAGACCTCATTTGTGGCAACAAAATACAGTCCCAATGAACAGCACTGATCATAACACAGGTTCAGAACTTCAGGAAACTAACTGGACATGAGTACTCGTTTGGGAGATTATAAAACTCGATCTTCAAAAGATTGTTTTTTTCAAAACAAAAGAGCAGCCACAGGAGAGCTACGTACTAGCTGTATAATATGTATAACCCAGCTTACTAATACAAAGCTGAAAAACCCTGCATGTCTGTATGAGTGATCCAGACCTACTGACACATTAAGGCCCTATCCCCTAAACCTTTGGTGTCTGCCGCTCCTCGGTTTTGAGATCCCCCTGAGCCACAGAATTAGAATTTCTGAGATTCCTGGCTCTGCAACAGCTCTGTAACTGTTCAAATATTTCCATCAGCAACTGCAGGGCACTCAAAGGAGCGTCATTATGAAGTTACAGATTGTGAAAATGCAATCCCTCCACAAACCAAAACCTTGGTTTTACAACAACCTGCCAGAAGTCCAGGCAGAGCTTTTTGTGAACCTTGTAAAAAGGCTGAATCCAAAATTTTTCTGAAAAAATAATTTCTTGGAAGTAAAACTATTTTGTCAAAAAGTTTTCTGGGCTCTTCACGGATCTGTCTGAATTGGTTTGGAGCCATTATCTCAGTATTAGCTTAAAAACATACATTTTACCATACAAAGATACTTATCACATTGCTTTTAAGTTCTCAATAAGCAGTTACTATCCTCCCCTTTTCTTCAAATTTATAGCCATTGTAGGTAATAACTGAAAAATCAAATCAAAACAAGAATATAATTTCTAGCACCACTTAAACACCTCACCAGCAGGTGGCAGACAAATCCTTGAAACAAAACAGCCAGGATCAGTCCCCTTCCACAGCATCAAGTTGAACTTTTCAAAAAGTAAACCAGCTCCAGTAGGGGCATAAAAAGTGTGAACTAGAATGCAACAGTTACTAGACACCTGGTGCTTCCAACAACCTCCTCCCTCAGAAAGACAAATACAGTCTGACATTTTCTAAATAAAAATACCCACAAATCACGTCACGTGGAATGTAAGTGAACAGAATTTTGAAAAACAACAACAACAAAAAAACCCCAAAACCAACCACCCTGAAAAATCATACAGTCCCTTTTTAAGAAATGAAAAGGGTCATAGATGGATAACAAAGATCCCCAGAGGTGCAGTTACGTGAAAGGCCACATACCAGTACACCTCATCCATTTCATTGTTTCATCCAGGATTCATGTAACACTTCTATAAACTTACAAACAGAACTACAGAAACCATCTTATGGGTGGCTAAAAAGCCAGCTCACCAGAAGGATGATTCTGCTTAGAGCCTGGACTAAAAAAAAAGTCACCAAACATGAAGCCAAAACTTCAATCATACCAAAAAACATTAGCTAAATACAACCAAAGTTACAGCTGCCTCAGTGACACAATTACATAATAAATAGTTTAAATTCATGCAAAATAGTGTTTTAAGTGTCTTACTCACTCAAGATAAAGTGTAATGGCCTAACATTTTACTTCCAGAGAAGCAACAGCACAAAGTCAAAAGATAATGAGCACTCTAGGTTAAGTTTTGATATTAGCTCTCCAAGAGCTGCAATATATAGTGTTGAAACCAGGCAGATTGTTTCTGTTTTATATAAAAATAGTTTACATGACATATTGCAAGCATCAAAGGTGATTTCGGAGGTTCTGGAAGGAAAGGTAGTTAAGTACAGTGTTGAAGTAACTCTATTAGAGGATGTCTGAAACATTAAAATTGTGAGACCAATGGAAATTGCATCATTTGACCAGGGATTAGACTAAAATATACCTGATTATATATGCACCTCAACTGAAAAAAAAATACTAGATGCAATTATATTGAAGGTATACTTGCCATCAGTACTACAGACTGAGCTGTTTTGGTAAGACTTCACACTCTCAAATCAACAAGTCTTACATCTTCCCTATTATACATTCTATATATATTTTACCTCCAGTGAGACTCCATTCATAAAAATAATCAAGGTATGACTTCACCTGAGTTCACCTGCAGTAACATGTACACTAACAGTTTAAAGAAAATTAATTCCAAGTATAAGCCCTTCAAGATACATCAACAGCTTCAGGATGTTGACAAGTTAGCACACCAAGCCTCAAATTGTTTATTAAAAAGAACTTACTATATTCTTCAGATTAGGCATTCAATTAAAAACACAGAATACCAAATCAAGTGAACTATGCAAAAGACAACAGCTGAATGCCTAATACCAGTGGGCTGAAGGCCCAAACTTAGTTGCCACTAGCTACGGAACTGATACTTTAAAACATAGAATTTGCTACTGTCATCAGAGAGCAAAATATTGGCAACTAAGAAAGAGGGAGAAAACAAAAATTAACACCAACCCCTCCTCGTTGACCATCCACATGTATGGAGCGAATGTGATCTGCCAAATCCGGGCTGGAGCTGAAGCAAGCATGGCAGTGGTCCCAACAACAGTTATAAGCAATGCTTTTTGCAGAGGAGGCAGGAACTCCTTGTCCATTCATCATAACTGGAGTTGAACGCCCACTGGAAATTGTGCTGTCTACGTCCATAATAGTGCTGCTTATGCTAGAGTGGGGGTGGGGGGGAGAGAAAGAGAGAGAGAGAGAAAGTTTGTATTTGTTGCATGTTAACGGAACAAATAAGAATCGTAGCTCTTTGGGGTTTTGTTTCAGATATATTTAGATAGATTCAAAAGAAAATCTTACACAAACTTACGATTTATTGTGGTTCATCACTTTAACTATAATAAATGTATAGCCAGAAAATAGCTACTATTACTCGACACTGGAACTTCTTCTGGACACTGGCAACAAAAGGGAGGGATGGAAAATTCTCCCATTCACTGATTTGTCAGAAAATTAACTCTCATGTGATTACGAAAGTCATTTTTAAGCTACATGAAACAGCCATTCATTATTTTTATTTCCCAGGAGGGAAGAAAAGGAAAAAGAAAAAAAAAACCCAAAACCCACATACCAGGTCAGACTGGAGATGTATCCAGCCCAGTCTTCACTGCTAACACTAGATCCTTAAAGAGACTACAGCACTGAAGTTCTACAGAAGGCATAAGGTACACTTGGACACATGGATGGTGTCCATCACATGAGCAGTCTAAACTAATTCTTTTTGTTCTGTTTTTTAAAAAACTTTCCAGAGAAGCCAGACAGCGCAGTGGGAATACGTGGCCAGCAGGGGTCATTTTCATCAGCCGTTCTGCTCTGTATCTTGGCAGGTACAAAGCCAAGTATCAAACTGGACCGGAAAAAAACTTCAGAGTGTGCTCTTTTCATACATAAGCCAAAATATGGAGACAGATGGATGTTCTACCTGGGAAAACTTCAAATAGCTACTGATATACCTTTTTTTAACTTGTGCACCTGTTCACTGCCTTTTAGGACCTTTATGTTTTTGTCTTCCACAAAGCCACAACATTACAGAACAGCTCACCTTTGGAAGTACCTCAGAAGATCAGGTGGTGAAAATCTCCTGCTCAAACAGGAGCAAGTGAAATCAGATTGCTCGTGGTCTTGACCAGCTGAGTTGCTAAAGGGTGTTTTCAAAGCCTGGAATTTCTGCTACCTTTCTGAACAATCTTCCCAATGTCTGATTAACCTCATTGTGGGGGAGGGAGGAAATTTCCCAACATCTCATCAGAATTTCCAGTGTTGCAACTTCTGTCTGTTGTCTCTCATCCTCAGCAGCTCGTTGAGATGACTCTGGCTCCCCCTTGGCTAAGTCTCCCTATCGGGTCACTGAAAACAGCAGTAACCTTGCCTCTCTCATCCTAAAACTGAAGAAACCCAATCTCTCAGCCTCTCTAGGTACAGTATTTGCTTCAGCCTTCTAACCATCTTGGAGACCCTCTGCCATATCCTCTCCAGTACGTGAGTATCTGGGATGAGTTCCAAACCAGACACAGTATTCCAGACATAGTCTTAACAGCACAAAGTAGAGGTGAACAATCTTTACTATTGACTGTATAGATAAACTTTTGCAAACACAGCCCAGTATGCAGCAGTAATTTTTACACAGGTCTCTTTACATATTCTTCTAAGCAAAGCTCAAGGAAAAAAAAAAATCATCTAATTACATTACTTTAAAGAAAGAAAATATTAATTTCCTATTCAGCTCTACACAGTATTTATCATTTTTTAACTTTTATCATATCCCTCTTATCCCCCACCACTTGCACATAATTTCTATGCTAAAGCATTCTGCTTTTAAAGGTATAGATACTGTTCCATATTTTTTACTATCACCATATACATATCCATTATTGTTCTACTGCACATTTTGAGATGGATGAAACAAAAACTACACCGTTATTCAAATTCTGAAGATATCATTAGCATGTTTGGGGGTTTTGCTCTAAAAGCCTTTACTAAAATTTCTCACATTATCTGTATCTTTTTTTAATCATTACTGTGCCAGCAGTTTTTTTCCTGTGATAGATTTTGAAAATGTCATAGATTGTCTTGTTTAGATCCCCCCCTCACCCACCCACCACGTGGATTCTACTGCATTTATCAATAAAAAATGTCTTGCCTTAGTCAAAATAACAGATTCCTGATATCAACGTCTTTCAGTTAAGCTTTAGTTTTAACTACCCTGAGTAATTTGGTTTCATGAGCAAACTCTGATCTGAGAGATACCAGCAAGGTAACATTTATGAAAATGCTAACTACCATGTCCCAAGCACAGATCCCTTCAAAATTTTCTTCCAGTCCATTACTCTCCTCCTATTACTGAAACTGCGGAATTATTCTTACACTTTTGTTTTCCAAGTTGAAAAGAAAGTTTTAGAGACCTTTTCAACAGTTCTTTTGCTTTAATAAATGTATATAAAATATGTACTTCCTAAATGCTATACAAATACCACCTGCTTTTTTTTTCCTCTCCCTCCCAATTTAAAAAAAGATCTAACAATTCACAAATCATGACTTCTACGCATATAAGTCATACAGGCTCTTTGCGGCTACAGAGCATTTTTCCATGTGCCCACTATTTTGATTTTCTTGCCTTTTCTATATTCTGAATAAACACAGCTTTCCATGATTCCTCCCCATCTCCTCCTTCCCCCCCAAGTAGTCTTGATTACTTTATGACATACAAGCTCACAATCTGTGACTAGCAAATAAAGAAAAGGTGGCCAACAGAAGGTTACAGATATGGTTTTGCATCTTCCATATTGCTGCCTTTTCCAAAGAGCTTCTTTTATATTTATCAGAAATTTAAAAAAACAAAAATGCAGCTAGCACTGAGCTGAAGCTACCAGTCCCAACCACATTAACAGCTACTGGTAACAGTAATTTAGGATCCCTCCAAGAAATTGTCAGAAGCTTTTAAGTCCAAAATATGTTGCAAGCAACCCAATTTTTGCACCATGCCAGGCCCACAATAGATACAACTAGGACTAAGGTCCTCTCCTTCTTCACCTGATGCCTAAGCCAAAAATTATCCCCAAAACCGAAATCTGTAAAACTGTTACGAAAGCAAAGTTTACCAATAGGATGATAGGGAAAATTGAATAATTAATTATATGTTATCCCTCAACTGAATTTGAGTTATCCAACTACAGTTTTCTCAAAATCAGTACTTAGAAGTAGGTCTGAACGCGTACAAAATGGCATATAGCCTGACGACTTCTGTTGCATACAGTAATGTTACACAGATCAGTGGTTCCAACAGGAAGTTGCTTAACCAAGGATGGCAAAGCACTGCAGATACAGCACTCATGCAACAGCTGCCTCAGATCATTTCATGTGGATAAGTAACCCTAACATTCTCACAGTTCAAAGGTAATGAAGTAGGGTACTTTGTAAATACTTTAACTAGGAGCTCAAACTTCCAAAGCTATTTACAGTCAGCCTGAGTTTCTACATCCACTGACAGCATTAGTACCATTCTCAACCACCCCCCCCCCAAAATACGCATAAGCAAACTTCTGACTCAGAAGAAGTATGCATGGTGCTGGTGACCTCAAGGACAGACTATGAAGTGGTATTTAGCACAGTTCTTTCAAGGGTTCCCTGGTTTTACAGCCTGGTCTTAAGCAGGAAAGCAATGAGAAAACATAACCCAGAATGACTTCTGTGAAAGAATTTGGGGGAAGGAGGGTGGGGAGAAGGACACACTCAGGCAGGTGTGTGTGGTTTCTCCGGTTCACAGGTATGCTATCTGGTTAATTTCTCTAAGCAGAGATTAAAACACCCTCAAACTGATGAACTTGTAGCCTAAGAGCTTATTTCATGTTGCAAATGCAATTCAACACACCTTTACCACCTTACCACACAAAGTCACAGGTCTCTAATTTTACAGCACAAGGAATACAAATACTTAGGTTTTATGTGTATATATATATATATATGTGCTATCCTACCTGTAGAAGAAAAATATGTAAAAGTCAACTAATAACACTGATCCAGCAAAAGATATTTTGATCAGTAGGGTTATTAATGACATAAGAAACCAATAACACTTCAAAAGCTGATTTAGTTATAATAGTTAAAGTGTTTGCTTGGTTTGGTTCTAACAGCCTAAGTGTTTGCTAAGGGCTAACAGATTAGAGTTGTGTACGCTATATCAAAATTCAGTATCAGAGGAACTGGAATAAAAAAAAGCTTGCCCATAGCGCTTAAATCACATAGCAGCATATAGAATTTATTCTAAACCGAGCTTGAAGTGCTACACTGGACTATGATTCTATAATCTATTCAATATATAGTCTAAAAATGGAGGAAAAAAGTAACTAAAATCCAGTTGAGTGATAACAGATTAGAATTTTATTTAAGCGGGAATGCCTTCCTTCCTTTATTCTAGTTTGAAGAACTTTGTGTAAGACATTAAGAAGTACAGACAAATATTGCTGTAACAGGACTTACTACAGAAAAGGCTAAACTGCTTGTAAAACAAAATGGCCAGGAGTCACACAAGAGATCAGAGTTTTCTGATGGTTCTCTTGATAGGCTCCACCAAAATGCAAGAAACTTGCTGCCCTGACACACTCCTCCTCTAAAAATAACCCATTAAATAAAAATGTAAAATTAATTTTTTTTGTTGTTTTCTCTTCTGTACCTCTCGAACCAACATATTCCAGGTGATCAGGCACCTCACAGTACTGAGAGCCTAGAACTAGTTTGTGTCTTTCTCACTTAGTGAGTTCTGGGTCACCCAGGAAAGAGGTAAAGGCTGCAAAAACTATCTGTGAAAGACCAGCAACAACCTTCCTCTCTGTCATAGTGCCCTGTACAGCTCAAGCATGTGGACGTTTTCTCTTGTCTTCCGCACTGAGAAAATCTGAGGAAGCTTTTCACAGAAAAGTTTGTAATATATATAGCATCAGAGAAGAGACTGACTTGGGAGGTCTGTTGCCCTCGACTTGCCATTTCAAGATAAAGCAGAAAGATGATAGTAAGCTTTATAGTCAGAGCTGTGGCTGCAGCTAAGTCTGCAAAGACTTAACTGCAATACTGTTTTCGTTAGACCTGCTGATTCACCCACTTACTTGTGACTTGGGATTTCAGAAAGGGTGCGAGGGCACAACACACAAGTGGGTAAGATGTGTGCACACACTCCACCGTCTTACCTAGTCCACTTGACTCCTTTCCCAACCAAAATAGTGGAAGCCCCCGACAGGCTAGATGACTAAAATAGAGTCTGTATATCTTTCAATCTATGAATGGGTCTTTTCAACCCAATCTGACTTTCTATCTGCTTGGGATGATCCAAGACAGGGAAAAAGTTCCTTAACAAAGGGAAGGTAGTAATGGAAATTACATCTTTCTGCTTTCTCATCTGAAATCACAAAGCCTCTAAGTGGGAAAGTAATAACGTGTATCAAAGAGGAGAAAACAGAACAAAGTAAGGAAGATACAGATACTCTGGCAAACTACTGGTAATAAAACAAAAACATTGAAACAAATATTTAGCTAAATAAGTTAAAACAAGTTTTTCTGGCTTTTTCTAAGCCCTTCTTCCCCAGCTGGGAGATCTGTTTAAGTCCTGACTGCCACTATCAAAGCAGAATGACACGAGTAGAACTTAAGCGCTTGTGGCATTCCCCTATTGCTAGTGACAGACAGGTCTGGGTTTGCTCCCAAGCTGTAAGCAGGCTCCAGCTCCATTGTAATGGATCTATAGACCATAGCCTGATGAAGAACATTAGACATTTGAGTTTCAGAGAGTTCAACTCAGGGGTCATCCCAAACAATAGAGCATCAAAAACAGTCACTGCTGGAGAGAGCTTGCATACACAATAGCTGTTTTTAAGAAGCACCATTCAAAAGACTGACTAATTACTAAAATTTAAAACTGTTACAGCAAGCACAACATAGTCCTCGAGCTCATGTTGTCCCTATTTCCATCCTAATCTGAGCATCAGAATCAACTTGAAGTAAAAATCACAGCTCTAAAGTCAAGAACTGAATGCCTTTCTAAAATACCTTACTAAACCCACACCTCATTTTACCAAGTCTGCAAGCACTGGCAAACAGGGCCTTCCAAGTGCAGAAAGGTAGAAGTAAAGACAGAATCTTCTCAGAAGTCAGACCTTTTTCCCTCCTCCTACATTTTTTCCCTCTACCAATCAACAGCTTTGGAATGATACTGACATTTAAAGTGTGTTCATTAAGCAAGAACACTAATGCAAGCTTAGATAGAGGAATCATTACCTCAAAGGCACTTCTTTCAGGTATTATTTTCACCCATACCTACTTTTCCTGTAGCTAGATAATCTCCTCATAATCAAGACGATTAAATTTTTGTTAGCATCACTTTCATGTTAAAAGGTTAGTGCCTGCACAATCTATATGTGCATGTGAGCCAAATGTGTCTCGCTGGTTAAATCCAGTCAAAACTGTATTTTGAAGCAATCCTGAAACTGAAACAAAAAATAATAGCTAAAAACTTGTAAGAAGTTGCAAGTCATTTTCACTTTATGGAGAACAAAAAAAGTTCTTCAAGTATTTTAAGTCCTGGGTTATTTTTTTGCTTTAAGGATCTGAGCAGAAGTAAGCCATCGTTGGAGTCATGTAAACAGGAATATTTTCTATAAGGAAAAAAATTCTCCAAATTATTCCCAATTTAAAATGCACATATTTCAAACCACATATTTTACCATGTGCACATTTGGGCACTAATTGTTGTGTACTGTTAAATATGAATGAAAATATAACGAGCTTATGATTGAATGCATAAAAGAAAATGGTGTATCACATACCATTATTGACACACACTTGGCTCTCCAAGGAGTTCAATTTCCTCACTACTGCAAGCAATCCCTTCCATTGAATTCAATGAATGAAACACCCCAGATTTTTTCTTTCCTTTTTTTTTTATTCTTTCAGAACAACAGACAGTAAGAGTCTAGAAGGAATACCAACAAAAGAAAAACAGCGTAATTTCATTTTTACTTTCCATGAACCCCCATTAGCAACTGTCCACTTGAAGTAATATCACTTCAGAGCCAGGCACTGAACACATGCACAAAAGCCCAATCAATTTCCTATTATACTTTTAATGTCTGCTAAACATACTCCCTCTAGACCTTAACTGAAGTAACCTTCCCTCAGGCAAAATTCAGCCCTAACAGATGGGCCTTATACCATGCCCTTGAGGGTCAACAAGCACTACTTCAGTCTGATCAACAGGAGCTCATTTCAGAGTTACAGTACCTCCACAGAGAATGCTTAGCTTCCAGTCCCCAGATGTTCAGTAGGTAAGCAAAGGACCCAGAAGATTTCAGCTAACACCAAGGGAAACAACTGTGACAGATCCTGTAATAAATAACCTCATCTTGTAAAGTATCAAATTAAAAATGAGCAGAGATTTCAGGGAACACACATTGCAGGATCACTACAGCCAACACTACTGAATAGCCACCAAGCTGCACACAACACTAATCCAAGTGAGGAATCTTCAGAAACAGTTTCTTCTGAAGTACACAGTGATAATCCAGTCAAAGCATCACATCCACAGATGAAAAGCATGATTAACATTCAAGAATCCAAATACTACAAACCTCAATGGAAGTAGATGAACATTTTAAGGATAAAAATAGAAAATACCCTGCTAGTTTCTTTAGCTTTTACTAGTCAGTGAAATACCCTGTAATTACTGCATGGAGCTTAAACTACATTGTCCAAATCCACGAGGGAAGCTTAAGAAAGAAAACTGAACTGTAACACACAGATAAACTCAGAATACGGAAACACTGTGAATGACAGTTATTTCTTACAGCAGTTTCAAGGGTTAAAACCTAGAATCCATCAGAAAAGCTTTTACCACATGGAAGACTAAATCACAACTAGGTACTAATCCTAAAAGAAAACAAACAGCAATCACAATCATTCAATTAAAAACACCAAGTCTAAACACAAGAAAGAAAACAGAAAGAAAAGGG
>JAVJGI010000060.1:20587450-20597922 GCA_035590275.1 Ibycter americanus
GCGGGGCGGAAAGACATGCCTAGGGACATACCCCAGCACCTCATTATTTACATTTCACTAGGAAAAGTCCAGCGGGGAAAACAAAAACTTCACAAGTTTTCCCATTGCCCTATTCCTTTTCAAGACCAGGGGTGGAAAACTCTGGTGTGCAGCTCTGGCCAATGGACTAGTTCCACACAAATAACAGACCACCTAACACAGTTGTTTGAGGCCACCAGATTCAAAGTGATTTACACTCACTACCTCCTAATGCAATCAATGGTCAAGCAAAGATTTTTCAGGTTTTGCGAGCATTTGATCAAATTATCAACTCTGAGCTCCCACCACTGATAGGAAACTCCTCCATCTCTCCTAGGAATTTTATCTTTTTTATAAAATCTCTATCACTTCCAAACATGGGAGTCGCTGCATCTTTTCCAAGAAGCATTTGATGACTAACTTTTACTTTTTTACATTCCACCCAGCAATATGAACTGCAGACCAAGGCTGTTAAAAGCCAACAGTTTCAATGACACAACTGAACTCAATACAACTGATTAACAACAGAAATTGCTACATTGGCTCCTAAGTGAAAGCAGAGGTATAATAAATTCATATGCTTTTGTACTAAGATTTAACTTTTGCTGACCTTCAATGAATATTAAGCAAATTTTAATGCCAACTCCTTTATGAAGTTTCTATCAGAACATCTGCATCAGGGTACCAGTATGCAATAAAATGCAGTGCTCAAGGCAACTATACACAGGTGTCCAAGCAGATTAAAATTAATATTTGCTTTATGCTCTCCAAATGATCACGACAATTTAAAAGTGAAATTAAAACAGATTCTAAGAAAACTGATGATTCACAAAGCATGAGCAACCACTATAAGCCAGCAACAGAGTAGAAAAGTTTAAGATTTTCCTGATCTTTTTTGTTCCTCTCCTTGTTTTTGGTGGATTTGGTATTTTATGATACATCTACATTGGTAACAGATATACTCCTACTACTAAACTTCCATGACTTGTCAATTTAATTCCCCAAATCAAACATTTATTTTCCACAAGCAAAACAGTTTGCCTTATTTTAATGGATGTAGTTTCATCGTGGCATGGAAATGACATAATGCTTTAGAGCTCCTACAGTTTCTTTTTATCTAACCAGCAAGTAATGCAGAGACAACCTTCAAAGCAGACAGAAAATAACTTCAGCTACCCACATTTCTAAGCTGTTTTTTTAATTATTATTTTCCTGAGAAAACAATTTGTCTACAATTTAAACAGAAAGTATCCAAAATAATTTCATGACTGATAATGACCAGTTTCTGAATTCAGGAAAAATCTACCACCAGTAAGAAAAAAAAAAGTATGCTGATAAACCACTATCAAAACAAAACCAGAACAAAACCAGATTGCAGAACACTAAATGGCTGCCAAAGAGAAAGAATTCACATGGCAACAAGAAATTAGAATACCTGGACCAAAACAATAAGCCAGAACTACCTAAAGTGAAAGCCCACCACTGTGGTTTAAAGGCAGTACCTTCTGTTCACATCTGCTCTTGCAGCTCCTGTCCACAAAGACCCCCTGACACTGGGCAACAAAACTGACTCCATGGCTCTTCAGAAGCAAGGGCGGAAAAATAAGATAGGTAAAACTGCATGTATCAGCGAAGCTACTTCATAAAAGTGAGGGAGAATCAATCTAGCAAGTAAGACATACAATACTAAAAAGAGAGATAGAAAAGGAAAATAGTAGTGTTTGGTGGTATAGCATTTTCCAGAAGCACCTTCAGGTTCTTGATACCTTTAAATAAGTAAGAGCAACATTAAGGCAACTTCTAGATAAAGGAAAAAGATGTGATTTCTAGGACTGCATGATTCCACTCACTTGGAAGCTCTCGTACTTCTGAATCACTTAGGCATTATTTTTTTAAATCAAACCTATGCTTTACACAGATTAAGTTATTCTAACAAAAACTTCTCAAAGTGAACAAGACTCAAAAAGTATTCATAAATCAATCTTAAAAACAAGTCCGTAAAATTTATTGAATAGCTATATAGTTCTATGACTACTAAAAAATCAATGTAGTAGAAGATAAAATAGTCAAGGGAGAGGATTTTTTACAGCATGGCAAGTGACAACATTACAATTTTGTTTTTAAATTCTTTTCGAAGCAGCAGCTTATTATAGGGTAAAGCTATGTCTAGCTTAGGTATAAATACCTAGAAAAGGGACCAGCACTGCAAACACTTCAGACTGATAATATACAACCAGGGGAAGATAGCAAAGCTCTTCAAGATAGAGAAATCAAAGGAACTTAAAATAACAAACATGCACAGGAAACAAAACAAGACTGAAAAAGTGTGTTATGAATCACCACCTCTCTAGAGCTGTTTCCACTCTCCTGGAACACTTACTTTGATTATTTAGATTGTCAGCCCTAGAATATTTGGGCTCATAATATTTACATAACACAAGCCCAGGTTATCACCGAATTTGTAGCATACAGAGGAACAGGTAACACTAAAGAAACTTAGAATGCCAAAATATCAGAAAAGCAGTGAGAGTAGAGCAGGTTAAACATACATGCCTTGTGATATGACAGCACAAAGATTACATATGCAAAAGGATTACACAAATCAAGAAACTGTAAGTGGTTCTGCCTTAAAGATAGAAATAAAGCTGACTCATTTCTGGGAACCACATTATCTTCAAGTTGATAATCCACTTGGAAAATTAGGGAACAGCAACAAGTGGTTCATAATTTTCAGTCTTTACTGATAAAACAGTACGTTTACCAGCACAGCCTAAGAGAAGCACAGAAGTAACACATTTAGTCATTAAAGAACCACCAGAATTAAATTTTTTTTGAGCTATGCTTGCCATCCCAAGAACCATAGTCAATATAAAGTTGTCTAATCAGCACAGTTAATAGCCTTCAGGCATGGTGTCAAGGAAGTTTCACCTGCTGTAACTACTACCATCCCATTCTCCCACCCTCAGGATACCTTCCCCAACCTCCACAACACAAAACTCAGAAAACAAGCAGAAGACAAAACAACCAAAGGAAAGATGCAAAACTCCCAGAGGAGTCCTAAAAAAACCCCCTCCAGTTTCAGTTACCATTATGTTAGGTTCAACTTAACAGAGAATAAAAATACATAGATAGGATAGCATTCTACAGAGTAGCAGCTTTGCCTACTCATACCTCAGTGAACAGTCGCTACTTCCAAGTATTAACCCAGGCATCAAAAGCAGAGAAACCAGCAAAGCAAGAACTTCACTAATTGAGTCAATTCATAACAGAAATGTCATAAATTAAGGTCTGATTCCTGTTCTGCTGGACACTGAATTAACTACTACCTGCACAAATTGTCTAATCTACAACTTGGCATGCAACTTAGCCTAAGGAATTCTACTTAAAGACATGTCAAAAGTACTTTTTCATTTACAAATGAAAAAAAAGTTTGTTTCTCTGTTTACTGTGTATATAATGAAAATATTTTCTTTGCACCTTTAAGATTTTTTGTGTTTGGAATCTAAGTCATGATTACAGCACAATAAAATATAATGATCAAAATAAAGACTTTACTGCAATTTTACAAGGGAATTAGTAATCTGTACAAGATACATGGAACAACATTGAGATCAACAATAAGTGGAGATTCTTTATGCTATATCCTTATTTAGGTAAAGCATATTTATTAAATGATACTACCACTATCTGTGCCAACAATCTTGTCTTTTACAAGTCTCCCACCTCAAACAACTTAGGTTCATTTTACTCCCTCTGACACTACACAAGCCAATTGAATTACAGCACTCTAGTTCTACAGTGCATCACAATAACAGGACTTTAAAGATCATAAACTTCTGCTTTTTTATCACTATCACATATCTTTGCATAGACCTTATGTAACCCTTTATTAAAGAAAGTATTCATTAAACATTTGCAACTGACGTTTAGTAAAAGATATTTAAGATTTTAAATTCTAGTATAGAGAAGAAAATTAGATATGGGAAAAGAAATCCCCAGTCTTTTTTTTTTTCCTGTGCATTTTACCACAATGAAAGGAAAAAAACGTACACCAGTATCTTGAGTGAGAGGCTTCAAATGTTTCCCTGGAATCCCTTGTTGTTTTTTTTAGTTTTGCAAAATCACAATCTGAGAATTGTAAACACTATCTTAGCACATCACAAAACCAATGATAAATACCAAGCATAACATGGAATATTTATATTTCATTTTCTAAAACAAATTTATTTGAACATGTTCAAATTCTAAGTATGAACAAGTGTGGACAGAATTCATATAAAGCTATAAAAAGGAACCAGCTAGAAAGACAGATAGCAAAAAGAAACCTCTACCTCAAAGAATCTACCAAAACTACCACTTTTTCTGCAAGTCATGACACCGTGTTTTTTGAATAGCAACTAGGAGAGTGGATAAAACTCACTGTTCACACGAAGGAGTTCCTTACTCTCTTCTGTTCCCTTCTGCTGCACAAGTTAACTGGACATTACATTCCCACCTGCTTCAAGGATTCCCTGCAATTACTTGTCTACTTTATGGCAGAGACCAATTTTTCCCTTCCTTTGGGTTAAGCTCTTGCTTTTTCTTCAGGATATTAGACATATCTCATTCCCCACCACACCAAAAGTTTTCTGTGTGTATCTCACATCTCTCCTTTGCCCAAAACCTCTATTCTCATCTCAAATGCTCCATCTCCTCCCTTCTATGCCATGCCTCCACTTTCCTACCCAATAACAGATTACTCTACAACTACCTCTACACAATGGGTTCTACGTGTACTTCCATACTGTTGTCTTCCATGCTAGCACTGCATACTGCTCATTCCCCTGCTATTCTTTAACTGGACAGTGATATCCAGATATTTTCAAAAAATATGTAACTATACTAAAGCTATTGGAAAGCTGTGCAGCTCTGAGTAAGAGTCGTTATAGTACAACATCTCTACTGCATCATCCAAAAAAGTTAGTTTTATCTGTGACCAACTCCAGAAATGCATGACATCACATCTCTGTCAAATGGATGTTCAAGCTATACATAACACTCCGTTTAACTTAACTAGAAATGGACAAGGGCAGGGGCCAGGGAGGGAATGAAATAAAACACCAAGACAGGTCTCTCCACTACTGCCTATGAAATTCCTTGAAACAACCCACCAAACAAACCTCATATTCAGAAATCAACAGACTTAATGACACCACAAACTTAAAACAAAACATACACAGACCTGTGTGGATGTACAAATCCAACATAAAAGCAGTAATATTTATCTCAAACTGAATAGGAAAATGTTTTTCTCAAATTCTATGAAGTACCTTTACATCTTACTACAGTAACTGTAACAGCTCATTATACCAAACTCTTTCATCTAGTTCACAGAAAGAGCTCACGTTAACCACTCAATTATACCAACCAAAAGCTTTAGTAATAAAGATACTCACAGTACAAAATATCTGGGCTGTTTTGTCTTCCCATCAAAAGCTATTTTCTTCAGTGCCAGAAAGGCCTGGACATAACCATTACAGAAACAAGGGGTTTATTTTGCAATTTGAAAGCAAACAACAATAAATGCAGTCAAAAACGCAGAGTTTTGGAAACTCAGGTGATCTTCTATATAGCCCAATCTGACACATCAATATTACACACACTCAAAATAAAAAAAAAAAAAAAAAAAATCTAATGACTTAACCACCTTGCTGTAAGTGCTAATGAATGATTCTTCATTTCCTGGATAGGAACAAGTGAGACTATGCAGCAAAGAGAGGACTGAAGCACTTTTTAATCTGGTCACACGGATACGTGAAGTATACCTATTAGTACCATATGCCTTCCTGATTGTATTTCAAATTTACTGTTCTGCCTTCCTTCATAAACATCACTCATATTCACATCGCTGCCTAGTCAGCCTTGAAAATTCTTCATTTTCAAGAGCTTAAAAACTAGATAAAGACTATATTTAAACCTTTAAATAACTAATTTTTTAAAATCAGCACACCTATTAAAAGGTTGAGAAGACTTTCATTTTAAACAACATTAAAAAACCCTCAACCTAGATCCTGGATTTTTCACATCTAAGTCTCTTATCTTTCAACCTGTTAGTTTTATACTGCCTTATTTCACTCAATAAAATGAACAAACCTGACAGTCTGAAGCACAAAAAGGTTTATTATTGCAAAAATTTTCTGAAACATCCATTTTCAGAACTGCTCACCTATTACACAGAAACAGAATAATAGCAAGAATAGTAACATTTCTAGAAGTATTCTACAAGTCTAACATAGTTAGGACAGCTAAAAGTTTCCTTGAGTATTATTACTATTATTGAGTATTCCTTGAGTCTGTCTCTCCGAATAACTGATTCTGTTGGTGAATAACAGTAAACGTGAAAAAGCTAGGGGGAAAAAAAAAAAAAGAAAAAAGCAACCCTTACAAATTACATGAAAATTGCCCACTCTGTGAAAAAGATGGACATTAATGAGTGCTGTGCCTGAGGGAAAGATTACTACATAGGTCCAATGACAACCTGTTACATTTGGCCTAACAGCTAGTCAGTCAGCACTTATATACCAGTCAGCAAACCAGCTGATATCTCCAGCTAAAATGTATTTTTTCAGTGCTTCTTGCCTAGTGGGTAAGAGGAGGTAGCAAAGGATAAACTCCTAAAGAAGGGCAAAGATGACTTAAGAACAGAAGACCAGGGGTAACTTCTAGGTGAGAGTACAAAGACACGACAAATTCACAAGGGTGAACAAAAAAGCCCTTCATGTAGCTTTACTCCTTATATTTCTTCTAAATCTCTTACTACAATTACAATTATCTACCACTGTTCTAAGTCAATCAAAATCTGATAATGCAACTATTTCAGATTTAAATATACTTCCAGGACAAACTTTCCAGTAAACAACAATTACTTCAGTAATCTAACACTAACTGTTTGTAAGTAAATATTTTAGTTCAGCAATAACACATCCGTGAGTTGCAGATGCATCTTCACTGCATTCAGATCATCTGATTTATACCCAAATCCATGCACCTGCTTAGGTCTAGTTTCAGTACCTGCAGCTCAATGCTGAACTCAGTTACTCTTTTTATAGTTAACTGAACTATTATTTTTTCTTTTAAAGTCATATCAAATGTTTCTCCACATTGTAATAAGACTAGCTGCTCCAGAGAACTCTGGGGAAACATAGCCATCCTTTCAGCACGTATCTGAAGTTAGGGAAAGGCACAAGAAAATTACCAGCATTCACATGCTGATAATAGTCTTTGTTCTAACTATAAATCTGGAGGATAACTAGCCTTGAATGCAGCCTATTATTATTGCGCCAGCTGATCTGAGCTTGCTCTAAGGTTGCAGAAAAACTTCAGCACAGTAGTGGGAACTTAGCACAATTCCCAGGAAAATCTGGAATGATTACAGATCAACAAGATACCTACTAGTCCTAGAGCATTACCCCTGAACTGAAAATGCCACCTGGTTATCCTAGGTATCAGTTTGGGTTTTGCTTTTTGGTTTCTGGGTTTTTCTTTTATGGGGGGGGGAAGATAAGTTTTAACAAAGTACAAAGCCTGTCCATGTGCATGGAAATAGCTGGTTAAAATTCACCCTAAGTTTCAGGGCATTGATATTCAACATTATATTTGTTTCTTGTGTTGTTATAAATACTTACAAATTTCCTACAGTAATGCCCCAAATTATTTATTCTATTAGCAGATACTCTCAAAATACATTCAAAATTTTAGTAATAGAAGTTGCTGAACAGTAGTTATATTTTGATCATATGCAAGATTTTCCTGTTCAGCTAGTTTATTTGTAATTTCATATTTGGTCTCACCAAACCAAAAATCAAGAGATAACACATTGATAATTGTAAAGAATGATAAAGATCGTACACAGGGAAACAGGAATTTGATTACTCACATAATTCAGGCCCTCTCACCACACCCTCTTATTTATTCAAATTTTCTGAAGAGGAAACAAGAAAAGAAATTCCAAGCCTAGGGGCATGATCTGAATGTTACCAAACCTGCCTACAGCAGAAGAATCTTTACCAAGTATACCCTTCTACCAGCTTCCTTTTGCTTAACGCAGGGACTGTAAATTCAAGCATGTTAGTTCAATCTCTCTCCTTCCTTTTCTGTCTTCCCTCCCCAGGTAATCTTACTCTACAACACACTTTTGAGACCAGACACAAAGTTCCTTCGGATTTCAGAGGCACAAGTAGTCAGCAAAGGTCGTGAAGTACTGCACCATTTCATACAAAACACCACTTAATAGATAGAATATCAATGCTCTAATAGTTACAGAACTTGCATTTTAACACAGAGGTGATCAAATCAATGAATGATTAAATCTGTAAGGATTTTAATCTATTATCATAAACCTGTACTTCTACCTAGAAGTCAAAACTGTTCCCATCTCATCCCTGGTATTTCACCATCCCACCTCACATACTCTTTAGCTCTTCAGGACATCCCCTACTTTTTGAAACACTCTGCTTGTCTGTCTGACCATCTAAAAGGCACAAGATTATGTTGTGGCTGGCTTCCAAGCAGCAGCAATCATTTCGATCACTAGGTCAAGGAAGTGACTTGCTAGACTGCATGTAGCAAAAATAATAAAGCATTCTACCATGCTGCTGCAGGGAGTGCACACAAAATGAAATTTTCAATCACCAGAAGTAACAAATGGCACTCTTGGTAGCGCTGCTCTTCTCCTACGCAACTCAGCTTTGAAATTACAGCACAAAATTCCTTCTCAGCACCCTAAGTTTTTTCAGCCTGGCAGCTGAAGATAAAACTTTGCTAAGTTTAAGAACAAGGTGCAGCCCTTATTTAAACTAGTAAATGCAAAGAGTCCCTCTTCTGCAACTGAGTCTGTACCAATGGTATTAGAAACGAGAAATGATGTGTACACACACAGATTTAACTGTGTGAGAGTACAGCAAGAGAACCATGAGAACAATGACAGGGAAAGAAAGTAGCACACTAGCTCTGGAGCACGCAGGCAGGGCAAAACGACGCTGTACTTCCAGAAAGCCCCTGCAGATTATTTCTACTTCCTCAACCCACAGACTGACATGCACTCAGATAAGATCAGGATTAGATTTATATTTTAAGTCAATGAAAAACAACAGCCTATTATTTTAAAACTCAATTATGTACCTTTTGTTTTTCCAGAAGCCTACTCCCATCTTACAAGGTTTCACGTAAAATCTCAGCTTTTGAAAAAACAAAACGCCAACACCCATTCCCCCTTTCCATCCTGCACAAGTTTGGAAGAAAGAAAATGGGACTCCCATGAGTAGTCTCAAAAGTCAGATGCCAACCAAAGAACTGAATTGTTTTCTCTCATCTTAGAGACTTTTAGGCCAATTACATGGTTTGGGGGAACTGATTCACAAGGATTTTGTTCGTTTGTTTTTAACACTTGATAGTGATGCTCTACTTCTTAAATATGGGTATTTGTATAGCCACCCAGAATTTAATCTAATATATTCAAAGTACATTTCTGGACCAAAACCGCATAATTCTTCACACTTAACAATGAAACTAACTTAACATACAAACAAAATCATCACTGTTACTTAACTAATTCTAACAGGGAAGTCTGATACTTTTTTATGCTAAACTGGAATAAGAAAATAACACAACTTGCTTAAACTATCTTAAAGGACTAATTAGTACAAGGGACCTACAGTGTTTCAAGAAAGCTCTTATGTCCATTTTTCATCCCATTTTCAGTTTGTCAATTAAACCATTGCACACAACATCCAAGAAAACTACTACATGAGCCATGTTCTTTGAAATGCTTGACTCAGTAGGCTAAACCAGCCATGAAAGGTAGAATTCAATCATGGGTGAGAATTTGGTTGCACTTTTCCACAAGAATCAAGCTAAAATGAGACGTATACCCTTAACACACAGAAACCTACGAAATAATTTTTCCATTTACTATCACAGAACTCATCCAAAGATGACTCTGAGGCTCAAATTACTGAGCCTTGCTTAATACTGTGCATGCTTATTACCTGTGCACAACTAATACGGAAAGGCCAGTCTCGTTTTTATTTTAGTAAACCAGAGAAGGGGGTTTTTTGCCCGTTACGTTTCAAGAGGTTATACCACCCAGCTTTCTGCCTCTAGTGCAAAGACCCTAGCGCGGGCGCAGGTAAAATCGCATCCACCGATGATTTCCCACCCCGAAGCTTTGGTACACCCTGCCTGTGCGTTAGCGCAAGACACAACCCTAAAGAACCCCAAAAGCACCACCTGAAAAAAATCTGCAGATTCTGAGGAAAGCGGCAACCAAGTATCGCCACCTGGACAGGCAGCGCCCCGCGCTCAGATCGCAGCGGGGGCCGCTCCGGGGCTCTCCGCAAAACGCCTAACGGTGATGGCTGCAGCTCCAGCAGCCCCCCCGCAGCCTGCCGCCCGGTGCCGGGCCGGGGGGCGCGGCC
>JAVJGI010000060.1:20599430-20723263 GCA_035590275.1 Ibycter americanus
GGCGGCGCGAGCGGCCCGCAGCCCCTCAGGCACCTCCCGGCTGATTCAGTCGGGAGCGGGGCAGCCTGGGGCCTGCGCGGCCGTCGGAGGGGGGGCAGAGCCCGGCAGTCACCGCTGGGGAAAACTTGGTGACACTGGTATCCCTGAGAGGAGAAGGGGGGTGGGGGTGGGTGGGGCGAGGCGGTAGGGGCTCCCCAGTGGCTGGACTCGTAATAACTAAAACGGGGGAAACGGAATACAGAACTTACGAGAAAGGGAGAAACGAGGCGCCTCAGCAAAGAGACCGTACAGGGTGCGGGGCACGATGTGACATCATTTTTGTGACACGATGTGTCAAAAGACAATCTCAGAGGAGACACAAAGGGGACAGAAAAAGGTTCTCAGCCATACTCACAAAAAGGAATGAAAAAGCGGTGGCACTATGCAGTGAGGAGGGAGAGCGCAAAGAGAATAAACTAGATGTGGCCTTAAACCTCCATTTGACGTAAAGAGGCGTGTTGGCTACCAGGAAAAAGCAGTGTGACTAAAGAGGAACGCAAAATATAGATTACTGCATTTAAATGAAAGTAAAACCAAAGCGTTTAACATACTAAAAGTGGGGAAATTGGTTCATTATTTTTTTTTTCTTCATGAACCTAAATTTGGTTCTGGAGGCATGGGCTTAGTAAATCTGTGGAGTTAGGAATTGTCCAGTCTGACAAAAAACCCTGCTGTGTATGTGTAGAAGGGAAAAGGTGAGAGAGAGCTGAACAGAATGACTGTCAATCACATACAAGACTTCAGGGGAAAATTTGAAAATTAAAGTCATTTTAATATTAATGTAAAATGGGATAAAGTTTACTAAAAGTAAATCATGCCAGACTAACGTGACAGGCTTTTTGACAAGAATCTTGTTCTACATGGACATCAAGAAAGCGTTTGATAAATTGTCGTGTGGAAGTGATTAGCAAAAGTTTATAGGAAGGGGATTTGCCATAGCACAGGAAGGCGGGTAGAATCTGAACACAGAGATGAAATCAGGTAGTTTGACAAATTATTGCAGGGATGAAGAGGGTAACTGAAAGCATAAAATGGTATTCCACATGTATTTTATGTCATATATACATCTGTCAGTCTTTACCCAACTCTTACAGAGCTTGCCACATTTGGAAAAAAAAAAAAAAAAAAGGAAGCAATAGTAGTTTAGTTTAGAAACAAACTACAAAACACAGAACCACAACTCGGTCCAGAAAAACACTGTGCTTTCTGCACAATAGGAAGAACATCACCAATTCAAGTTACAGCAGGCATATCTGGCATAGCCACAGAGATCCTAGATTCCAGAAGTTAACCACGTAGGATTAAAATCTGGAAAGGGTGCTTCTAAAAACCTGCATTAGCATAGCTGGAGGTGGCTCCCAGCCCATCAACAAATGCAGTTGTTAGCAGCAACACCAGCAACCCATGGTGTAGCAGCATCAAAACAGAATGCCACAGTGCTGAAACAGCAACACAACATTGGAGCAAAGGGACATGACATCGGATTAAGCTTTGAAAACAAACCAGTAACATTGGGAACCTGCAGAGGAGTATAAGCAAACCTTGGAAATCAACAATATCAGAAAAGTGATGGCAGTTCCCCAGATTTCTAGAAACCAGCCTCTAGAAACCAGCTAGAAAGTGGAAGTGGCAAGAATGCTTTAAAAAAAAAAAAAGAAGAACAAAAAAAGACAAGGACAGCTGTAATGCTGTTTCATCTGTGTAATATACGTATTGCTGGTCTACTAACCACCAAAATAGTCACCAAACCCTGAGCTTCTACATCCTCTTCTGCCTTTCCCCCTCCCTCCTGGTAACAACGTGCCCTGTACTTCATTCTTCACTCAGGAAGGTGTGGCACTCCCGGGTGGGTGTTGCTGTCACTAGTCTTACCAAACAAGAAGCGTGAGGTTTCAAAAAATAGACGGCAGTAGCTGAAGTAATTCCTGTCTCTTCCACCCATTTATACCCTTCTGGAATTCTCTGCTTTAGCGAGGGGCAGAATCAGAGAGGGATCAAGTCATGAGAAACCAACAATATATAAAAGACTTGGGTAAAGAGACACCTTTTCACAACCTAGGAATATAAGAGAAAAGGGGGAAAAGTTATCTCAAAAACTCCATGTAGCCTAATGTAAAGTGTCCACATCCACTCCACTGTGTGTTCACAAGCCCACCAATGTACTTTTTTTTTTTTTTACCCCTGGTCTCTGGGTTTCTCGAGGTCGTGTGCACACGCAAGGCTCCTGCTGTGCAAGCAAGCAGGGCGATTCAGTCCTCCCGCTTTCCTAGCAGAGCGGTAGAGACGCCAGCTCATTTGGTAATTTGTGTATTCAAAGAGGGTCAGGGAAGGAAACCTCAGGACACGAATGAATAGGAAGGCCGGTGTGAACCTGCCTAATGGACATCACTTGGCATTTAAGCAAGAGATCAGTACCAAAGGGGTCACTACTGCAGCAGGCAGATCAAAGAAATACTCTGTGATAACATCTTGGTGTCCTGCTCTCAGTTTTTTGAAACCACAAAATTCTGCATCCGGGCTTGGTCCTTGAGCGCTATAATGAAGTCCTCACCAAGTGCAAGCAGCAATGATTAGTTGAGTCACTTGTTACTGAGCTTTCTCTGTACAAAAATACCCAGCTTGCCAAAGGTAAATCTCCTTTTTCTCCAAGGTTTTTTTGACTTTTCAAGCCTCTCGAAAAAGGAGATCTGACAACAGGTGACTCTAGAACTTGCAAAGGCATCTAAATCACTTGCATTTGAATGGTCTGATGAAAGCTCAAAGCAGGAGACAGGCTGTTAGGAAATCCTTTGGAAAAAAGAACTTACACATCCACTTAGGCTTTGAGGGTGGATGTTACTCTGTTGTTCACACAAAGGGCTTCTGGAATGCTCAGTCTAGCTTGGTACGATCATGTTACAACAGGGATGATGCTTTAAAGCTGAGATATTTGTGTTGAGGCATACTAATCTGTGGTACTTGGAAGACATTCTCAACAAAGTACAGAGTGAAAAAGAAATGTCAGTAGATAAACTAGGAGAAGCTTGTTGACAAGCAAAGAATCCAAGCAGAACCATTCTTCAGTAGTGTGAGAACAAACAATGTTGGAGACACAGCAAAGCAGGGAGAAGAAATTAAGATATTATTCTCTTACCTGAGGAACACCAGGGTGCAGGACATTCACATTGACTGCAGAATCAGTAATGAGCACACTCTAAAGTAGTTTCTTCTTGAGTCACAACAATTTTGCTGTTTTGCTGTTTTGGGTTTTCTGAAGGACAATTAGATGAGATCATCAGAAGATTTTGTACATGTAAGGCAGGTTTTTTGAGTTTTTTTCCCTAATGTTGATCAGCATCATAATATGTAATAGTAGTATGTACTATAATATGCAAGCAAAACACTTCAAAACTGTAAGAAAGGCCTATATAGAGAGAAGGAAAATGCCATAGGCCTAAGATACAGCAAAACCGACATCCTGTCTTGCACTTGTTAGGATACCAGGGGAAATTCTGTAGAACAAAACATTTGGTCACTGAACTCCCTTCTCTTGCTCCTGCCTCCGCATGCATGTCTTAAACACTGCAGGAAATTCCTGCTGCCTGAACCTCATGACTCACCTTGCTCGCAATATTCTGCCTGCTCAGCAGCCTCTGGAAACTGCACCCTTCCCTTCTTTCTGCCCCACCCTCCCCCATCCAAATTGAAGGGCTGGAGGAAGAGACTGCAATCTCCCATTGCTCCAAGTAAGCATCCATCCCTTGGTTCTCACCCAGCCCTTCAGACCGGACTGAAACTGCTTCATTCTGCAATTCTGACCCCACCCTCTCCTGCAGCACACGGTTAATTCTCCCTTTAAACTCAGCTTCTACGCCGTTTTCTTTTTAAAGGTGCCTTTAATCTTTGCCCATACTGTTTGCTTAGAAACCATGACTATAGGAAACATCAAGCCTTGCTTAGGTTGCGTCAATCATAGGAAGGCTGCTGGGAATACACATTGGGCTTGAATCCTGCTCACCCCATTGGGCGGTGAGCCCTTGCTGGGGCCGTACACTGGCTTTGCAAAACACTTCGCAGCAATATGAATTCTAGATGCTGCTCGAGTCCTTCTTCCCCTTCTTGCCTGCCCATGGTTTGTTACAGCTCTCACGGTGACACACTGCCTCTTCTGTTGTGCCAGCACAGCTGTCTCTGAAATTCAGCTAGACCAAGGAACTGCTTTTAGTGGTAACTAGGAGGAAAAAAAAAAAAAAAAAAAAAAAGTCATTCTGTTGCTGTTAGGTCATGAAAGTTAAGAAAACTCCAGACAGCTCCGTTAAAAGTAACTGTGCCCACGCTGGAGATGGGAAAAAAAGGAACAGAAAAATTAAGAAATTATTGAGGTGACACAAAGGACCAGAAGCTACTTCAGGAGTGGAAAACCCCATTCTATCATTCTGGAGCTCATCCAGAAGCACATCCCAACATTCATTATATTTGCATTTGTATTATTCTAACAACTTGCAAGCCCCGCAGAGATGAGGGCATCTTTGCATTAAGCCACCTATAAACACAAACAGTAAGAGGAAGCCTGTCTTCCATAGATGCTCTCATATAATTGAATCAGATGTTTTGAAACTGAATAAAACCTTTTCTCTAAAATGCACACTAATTGATGTTGTTTGCTGTCAAATGATATTGAAGGGAAAACAAAGCAAAACAAGAAAGCATGAAGATCTCTTGTAAGTGAAAGATATACAAAGCTTTGAGTTCAAGACATTAAAAGGCCTCGTAATAAGGTTCATTTATGTGCTTTACAGCTTGTTGCAAAAACTGAAAAAATAGGCATAGAATTTCAAATAGATACTATTTAGCTATGATAAGCTATTAGTTATTATAGGATACCACTGAGAATGAACTCAGAATTTGCTTCAAAAGCAAAAGCTACTTGCCATTCTTCTGCATTGGTATACCTACCTGAATATTAATTCTGTCACTGCATGTCTCGAAATTTTTGTGAGTTCCAGGCACTTGCATAAGTATATGCTAAAAATGTGTTGTGTTTTTCTTTGAAACTATTCAGAAAGTTTTCCAAATGCCACATTGGAAAATGTAAATAGCTGATGCAATACATTGTGTGAACAGGTAAAACAATAATACATGCAGTACTATACAAACAAATAGAGCATCTTTTGTCTGTCATGAATATTGTCAATATTTATATATTATAATTTAAAAAAAAAATATCAGAGACATTTTCTTTTCCTCCCAAAGTATCCTATACCTCCTTGTGTACATTTTTTACTTGGCACAGTTTGCTCTTTTTCAGTAAAAGGCAGCCAAAATTCTTAAGTCTCAGAAGAATCAACATTCTTAAAGAGTGCAATTTAGATTAGTTTTAACCAGAGATAATTAACATATTTGCTTCCAGATTAAAGAGTCTTTACATGCTGTTAATTTGGGGAATGCTGTTTTCCACATTCTTATACAAAACAGAGCTGGATTCCAGCTGTAAATGAAGGTGTGCACGTGACCACAAATACAAGGTTGCCACCAGTATGTCCATTTATTTTCTGCAGGTCAGTTACTACAGAGCATTACAATAAAACCAGGGGGACGTCATCCCAACACAGGGGACAATTCTGCACAAGCACACTAGGCAGTAAGTCCCAGCAGTTTTTTACTAAAAATGTAGATGTGAAGTCAAGAGCAGAGTCTTTCTTTGCACACATGGAGATTCTTTTCAAAACCATAAAAGTAATCAAGATCTTGCATGTTGCAAAACCGGTGTGTAACCATTACAACCAAACAGAAATGCATAATGAATTGAATGCTAATTAAATACAAATCACAGCTTGGAAGGAGTACAAGTTTACAGCAGCTTTTCCATGTTCTTCTAGGATTACTTTAAAACTCCCCTTATTCAGTTTGTGGTCGTAACTAGAATATGGGTTTTTCATAGAACAGTCTTTTTTTTTTTTTAATATTTCATAAAATGTAAATGAAAATTCCCTTGCAGAAATCTAGTTATAATGTTTGTACTTTTTTCCCACCCTTCTTTTCATTCTTGAAAGACTTTCTTGTCTTTCAAAGATCAAGTTCTTGTGAACACATGTCCTTCCAACTACGGTTCTCAGCTTCCCAGAACATGCTGTGGTGGGCCCAGCAAGGGGCCCTGAAGATAATTAAGGGAGTGGAGCATGTCAGATGAGCAGAGACTGGGAGAGCTGGGACTGTTCAGCCTGGAGAAGTGAAGGCTCAGCAGTATAAGGTGTATAAATGAGTGGGGGAAGCAAAGGAGATCAAGCCAGACTCTTCTCAGTGGTATCTGGTGAAGAGCAAGAGGCAATGGCCATGAACTGAAACACAGAAAATTCTATTTAAACATGAGAAAAAAATTTTTCACAGTAAGGGCTGTCAAACAGTGGAAGATGTTGCCCAGAGAGGTTGTGGTATCACCATTCCTGAAGATATTCAAAACATATCTGGACATGGTCCTGAGCTGACACTGCTTTGAGCAGAGGGGTTGGTCTTGATGATCTCCAGGAATGCCTTCCAACCTCAGCTATTTTGTGATTCTGTAAAGTTGAGATATTCTTCCCACATTACACAAAGACACAGGCATTGCCAAATCTGCAAACACAGTAAATATTTTTCTGAGCTCCCAGATATAACCATATACCATGGCTTTGCTCCAGCTCCACATGGGGATGAAAACCATGTTCTCATCAGTCATGTCTTGCACCATGATTTCAAAAAATGGGAAGGGAGCCCTGGTCAGGAGCCACAGAAGCTGAGCTGAGCTGCATGACTGGGACCAAGCAGTGAGTCCCTGCAGGCAGGTTTAGATGCAGTCTGAAAGACTAATGACTACATTCAGAATTCCCATGGTAGTGTGTATGACAAATTTAGGGTCCTGCTAAATCCTGTAAGATTAAAAGTGATAAGCAACTAAGATTACATATTTTCCAAGATCGTTCCAGATGTTGGCACAATAGAGCGTTAAGGGAGAGAGGTTATTATCCTTAAGAGAGGCATTTATCACAGTCTGGTCAGCCTTGGGCAAGATACTGCCATGGAGAAGGTGTCAAATTCCAGATTTCCCAAAACCTTAGCAGCTGGACAATTTCTCTTCTCTCCCCACTGCTCTGCTTAGGTTACAATAAAAATTCAGGTCATGGAATGTTTATCAAACAGCTAGAGTTATACAGAATTAGTGTATTTATATAGAAATTATTACTTGGTAGGCTTAAGCACAAGCAAACAGCTAAAGTTCAGAAAAGGTCAGGTTTGCATCCAAAAACTAGCCTTTCCATTATTATGATGTTCACTGAACAGCAGAAGTCATATTCAAACTAATCAAAACTAATTTAATAATTACAAAAACAGTAGGATGACTTTATTGTCATTTGTCACTAACAAATATTTATTACAGATATTGTATTTGCCTTATGAGCTATTAAAATGTTTCCAATTCATAGCTCTTCAAACCTTTTCTATAAAATCAAGGATCCATCGTGTTCATGGAAAATAAGCCAAGTCCACAGAAGTACAGCGTCCCTCCCTATTCTCAATCAATCAATCAAATCTGAGAGAGAGAAGGAGATTGATGAGAACAACCTACTTTTCTGTGCATGGCATTCACTGAATGTGAAAAGGGGTTTCAGCAGGACTGAGAAAGTAGCTGTTGTCATGACAGCACTGGGAAGCCCAGGGACTGAAAAGATCTTCATCAGCTCACTGCAGCAGTTCTGTGCCAAAGGAACTGCACTGCCTGTCTGCATACTGACAACAGAGCCAGGGGAATGCCTGCTTGTCAAATCTCCCTGGTTTTACTCTGCAAACTTCCCCACTCCTGCCCTCTGAAGCTGGAATATAGTTGCAATCTGGCAAAAATGGAACTCTCCTGCTCCCCTCCTCCTTCTTCAATACGCCGTACACCACCTATTCGCGTATCTGGTTTGACAGGGGGAGCACCCAGCCTTCCTGTACTCCCTCTTGCTCCCCCCGGCAACAAAAACGCCATGTAGAAGGCAGCAGTAATCTGTAGAAAACCTATACAAATACCAGCACATTCTGCAATCCAACTCTGTCGATGTAACAACTGCCACTCCTGTTATCTCCATGTTATGGGCCAGCATGTCTGTATGCTGTGGTGTTTGCATGGCAGCTTTGGGGCAAGAAGTTGAGAGGTTTTCTGTGGCAGTATCAGCTGCTTGGGGTTGTACTCTGGACAGCTGTGGGATCTTGTCAACTCTGGCCATTCCGTTCCAAGTAACTGCATTGTCTTTCATGCTGCAGTTAGGCAATGTGCCATCCACGCCAACTGCCCCACTGTAAACACCACAAGCACCAGTTTTGAGGGACCTGTGAGTCTATTTCTTTCACAGTGAAGCTTTTATTTTACCAAAATAACCGAAATGTTTGGTGCATGGCTGAGATCCTCGTAATGTAAACAAAGGAGAAAATAAGGTCTTTTTAACTATGCACATGTTGATTGAGTTCTAATACTGTTTATTTGAAGCACTGGGAAATATAAATATGAACATCTGGAAACTTGCATTGTGCTCCTGCTGATTATCACTAACGGAATGGAAACTGAGATTGAGTGCTTTACACCCAAACTCGCAACAGCCACCTTGATTGCAAAGTAAATGATGAGAGATGTGTGCTCTCAAATGAACTCTGTAAGCCTTGTTGGAAACTTTGGCCTTGCTGGTATTGATTGCAAAATTCCCATTGACCTCAATGGGGCCAGAATGTCAAAATCAGCCCAAGAGCTGGGATTTTGAGTTTTGAGGAGCTCGTAGCAAATCCTGATATTGTTGGCCTATGGAGGCTGGCTGCTAGGAGATGAGGACTTGGCACGTATTATGCAGGAGAGTCTAAGTTGCACTGTGACCCTTCCGTAATTCAGAATTTAAATAGTTCAGAGGGTCCCTCTCTCAGGAAGCCTGGAATACATTGCAGAATTGAGGGACCTAAATCTTAAATTAGCTTAATGCCCCAATGACATGCCCTACAGACACGCTGCATGTCTTCTAATAGGCAAAGCAGCAATTCCCCTCTCCTGAAGTATATTCCCAGCTCAGTTGCTCACAGACTCTCCAAAGCAACGGACTGTATAGGAGCAGGTAAACTATTTTTTCATTTTGTTATGCAGCGATATAACCATGGTTAGGATGTGCATAATAAAGACTCTTCCCCAGCATTGCTCTGAGGTATAGTTGTCTGTCTCTAAAGCCTTCAAGTGAAAGCTGTTATATATACACATGGAGTATTCTCAGTAGAGATGGGTCTAGTTTTTAATCACATAATGCTTTTGATTTTACTCAAGTCTTTTAAAATGCCTTTTTTTCAGTGAAGATGAACATTTATTATGTGCTTAATGACTTTTGCCTAGTGACACATTTAAACTGTATTCAAGAAACAAATACTGTCCAGTACTTTTTCTAGGCAGTTCAGTGCCCCAAAATGACCTACTATACTACTTAAAATATAGTAGGAAAATGTGGCACTATATATTCTTAGCAAGCTGTTGCTATAGAAGTCTACTATCAGGACAAAAGGCAGCGGTTTGGCTTTATATTACATTTAACTAGATAGTTTATCAGAACCATCATCTTTATGGTTGAATTTCTAGCTCGTTTGGCAATGTGAAGTATTTGTTTCATCTTGGTGAAAAGTGGATCCTGCTATTTAAAGCTTAGAAAATATAGAAAACATTTTTATTATAACACTTCAGAGCAAGGTGAAAAAGATCTAATTTTAAATGTGGTGCATCTTACAACAATTCATGCCTACATGTCTTCACATAAAACTGTGGACTTTAAGGTGAGAAAACTATTTGATTTAGGTTGTGCTAGTGCATGAGGTACAACAAAGAAGCACATATTATAGACGTGTAATTCAGGCACTGAGAAGTGTTAAGGTATCAGCCTGCAGAGAGTGATGACCTACTTCTGCACGTTTCCTCCAAGAAAATTCCTTGGCACCGCCCAAGGCCATAGTTTCTGTGCTCCCTGCAACCTTGAGGACCTGATCTTACACACATGTTCCTCAGCCACCTTCACTTCCCAGTTTCACAACCACAAGTTCCATGTAAAGAGGTAGTGAAGCAGCCAGCTTAAAATGGGGCTTTACAGAAAAAAAAACCCAACATTGCCCCCCTTGATTATTTTCACATTAATTAAGCGTTGGACCAACAGCTGTGAACCACTTGTCTTTCAGTTTTGTTACACTAGCACACATTTTGGAGATCTTTTTTGTGCTAATACAGCCAGATTCTGGGACTTTATTACACTAGGTGATCTTAGTCCATCACCTGCAGTGTCTGTGGTAACTTCCTTTGGCAGATTGCATATATATTAATTTCCATTACATGCAACATACTATCATCAGCTATGCTCTATAGTAAAATATGTACGCACACCTCAACAACCTAGTTTATATCATGCTTAACATAGTACAACAAAATAAACGCTGGTTTAAAAGCTATACTAATATTAAAATATGAAATATTTGAGAGTTACTCTCCTCCTCCCTTATCTAGGTATAGTATTTCTAAGCAACATGCTGAATTTCCTCTGAGATGTAGTGACCACAAGAGATCAGACTCTCACACAGATTCTCTCTCATATCATAATGTTTGTAGTATGAGCATGTTTAACTTTTAATTATACAAGCTGTCCACCCAAAGCCAAAAGGGCTGTTCCCATCTGGGCTCATGTCTGCTATATGAACGTGAACTCTGTTGCCCTGGTTGCATGCAACTCCAGATTAGGCCAAGAACATACTTTCTCTGTTTTGCAATATTTTTTCCTGTAGTTCCAATTTTATATGATTGCCCAATTTTTATCATTAATTGTTGCTGTGCATGATTAAGCAGCAATTCTATGACACTTAAGTCACTTTGTCTTTATGGTTGGTGAAGCAACCCCGATTTACGGGCAAAGGAAAGCTCTGAGACGTGGCTATAACCTTCAAAGAAACCTGTTTATGCAGAGTCACATCAAGAACTTCTTTCATTTAGGTTAAAGGATCAAGTCCTTAATATTTGAAAATACACAATAAACATACAACGCTGGATCATTGAGTGTGAAGGTTAATAAAAATACAGCCTAGCATTAACATAAAAAAGGCTCTAATTTTTTCTTCACAGGTAATTACTTCACACAATGAAATAATCTCCTTTCTTATCCTGGAAACACATGCATAAAACAGCTCAGATAACATCATTTACATACAGGCTGCTGCATCCGCATGTTAATGTCTGGCAGTGAAAAGTTCAGACAAGTTTGTAATCCCTGATTTCCTGCGCGTGCTCAGCACCCAGATTCCCAGAAAGTCAGAAGAGAACGCGGTACTAAATATTACTAAGATGACAGGTCAGCTGCAGTCTGTGCCACATCTGGACGGCTTGGGAGTTACTCGGTTTCCCAGACCACAGGATCTTTTGACAGTTCTGGACATTTTAACTTCAGGTTGGTTTTTTTTTTTTCAAATATGTTGGTATTTTTATATCACCATTTCTCTTGTCAGTCACTGATGGTTATGGCAGTCATTCTAAGCCTATTCTGCTGCCGCCACTTGCTTTGTCGGTGTTACTATATTGCTTGGTATTGGAACCAATCTGCATTCCCATTTAAAGCACTATCATGTCACCCATCAGCAATCATTTGCTTTCATCCCTTAAAACTACTATACAATGGCAAGCACCCAGGAGGACAAAAGCACAGGCAGAGGAATAGGAGGAAAGCTAAAGTGGAAAAGTGGCAGCGGCAGCAGCTGCAGCGAGGCTAACTTTGTTCTTTTGGGGTCCTTCAGGGTGAGTACTTGAACTTGGACTGACAATGTACGCGCCCCTCATCTTCTGCTTCCCCTGTTAACACAACTTACCGTCCCCGTGCGAATACTGGAAGCAAGCTTAGATTAGCTGCTTTTGCATCAAGGCCAACAGGTAATAACACTGTTTTTACAGCACAAGCCAGCCAGTCTGTGCCTACTGACAGCTGCAGGAAAAAGGGAGGGCTGTGGGAGGGAAAGCCTCCTATTGCAGCAATACTGATTGCTAGCAGCACTTTACAAAACACAAATCCAGCTTGCTGGGCATCCTTAAAATCAACAGCTCCTCAGCAGCTGTTGGAAGAGGCCATCCAATCAACTGAACAGAAATCCTGTTTGCTGCATTCAAAGATGCAGTTACAGCATCTGAGGGTTTGGGAATTGCCTAGAAAGTCTGAGGTGCTTAAGCTTTAACTGGGATTCACTCCTGTATACAGTCATCCTCCTAATAGTTTAGAGACATTAGCTATAAAGAGATCTTGGACTTCACAGACTGCCTATGATTAATTGCCTGAAAATGTTCTAAAAGTTAGGGATTCTGTTCAAAGGTGAAATAACTGAAGTGCTGTAGCCTAGAACCAGACAGACAGGGAAAGACGTATGGTAATTCAAGCAGAGCATTTCTCTGAAACAGGCATTGCTCAAAGCAAAGCTTTAGACTCCTATCTTTTACAAACATGCCCTAACTGTGTTCCTTGGAGTCCACAAGATTTTAATGAGGCAAAAATGATCAAAATGTCATGAACTCTGTTCTTCCTTGTCCTAAATTCTGGATAATGGAAAACAAGAGGAGCTTAGCTAGGTTATATTTAGCTGATCACACAGAATGGAATACGCTCAAGATCATGAAATAAAGTTTTAAAATAAAATGCTGTGAGTTCAGAGTAGTTATCGCCCCCATACTCCAAAGAATCAGATTATATAAGCAACTATGGTTTTCCCAGCCCAGTGTTGCACATTATTTTAGTATTAATCAATTCCTCTTCACTAACACAGACTCCTAAATGGCTGAGAGGCTGGTTCTTCAACTAGGAACGGCTAATTTGTAAACAGTGATCAGGATCTCATACATTATCCAGGCACTTTGTCTTTATTAAAAATATTTATTATTTGTAGGCACAATATACTACAAACAGTAGTTACAAAATATTATAGGTATGTTGCCATAGGCTAAGAAAACAGCCAGAACTGTTATTCAAAGGTGCTTTAGATCAAACAATCCCAGGTTTCCAGGCAATCTCCTAGCTCACAAAATGACACCTTCAGCTAATCCTCACTCATACGCAGGTTGGCTTCTGTGCAGTACCAGCCCTTGCATGCGTACACTCTCTAAGAGTCTCCAGGCAGCCCGAAATCAAACACAAAATAGCAGCGTTAGTCACAGACATCAGAAAACATTAATCAGAAAGTTCAGTTGTCTTTTCTCTGTCTAGATATGACCATCTCAGTGTATAAAAAGAATAAATGCAATAGCCACTAACAGCTGTTTTCAAGACTGGTGGATAAGCATGAAAGTATTAAAAAAAATAAAAATCATTCATCTTTAAAGCTGAAACATCTGAAACAGCCTCCACATTCTTGCTGACTTGGGATTTTACCAAGAAAGTTGCACAATACAGAGCAGTTGACTACACGTGTAATCAGTGTCAAGACTCAGCAGAAATTCGTATTGTGAAAGGGTGATTCTTCTGAGTTGACAGTTGCTGAATTTTGCAACTCTTTTTTCAATCACTTTGACATGTACTCTTGTCAATTAATGACAATTTCCTCAAATTCTTATGTATTTGTTTGCACCCAGTAATTATTTGATTTCTAGCAATGTGACTAGTACTTTGAAAAAAAATCTTTTTTCTTCTAAATATAATCTATTGCTGAAAATAAGGGAGATCCACATGCAAGTTATTTGGAAACATTGGGTGCCTCACATAATATGCTTTGAGCTTGATCTTTCAAGATGCTAAGCACCTGCAGTTTTTAGCGAATTCAAGCAAGACACTGGTGGCCTGGATTCAGCTGATGTAGGGACAGACAGCTGCTGTATGGATAAGGCATTTTTTTCTCCATACAAGGAATGCAGAATATTTTACACCTTGGCCTGGAGCGGATTTAGAGTTGGAGAAGAGAGTCCTGCACTGTGCCAGTCACTTCACTGATTCAGGAAAACTACCAGATGACAACATATGAGGATCAGCTGTTTTTCTGAAAGTTTTCATTGACCACATTCCTAGGACATAAGTAAATCTTGCTGCTTCTATTTATAAAGTTAAACCTGCAGGGTCTGCTTTTTTTTTTTGTTATTTTAACAGTACTCATTTTACCTTCAAAGGAGGAAGAGGGTGTTTCCATTTTTAGTCTGAAATTCTTTGAAGTACTCCTGTTTCGTAGAACAGGGATCTGGATAGAATTTGACAAAAAATTAATTCCTTATTTTAGGTTTGGTTTCAGCAATAAAGAAGTTAATGAGATCACATCTGTTTTTGTCCTGATAGACTCTCCAGCAGTCCACTGGAAACATCACCATTTGCTTACAGCTTTTTCTTTTATTCCAAACAAAACCTAACCCAGCCTATATAAGTGTTCTTAAACACATCCATAGCAAGACTGCCACATGAGGCAATTAGCAACCACTGTGGTGATGTCACTGAGCTACAACTGAGAATTGCTTGCAGTTTCACAACAGCTAGGTAATATTTAGATAGACCTCAAAAACATTTTCTTTGCAATATCACAGAATAAAGAAACATCACAAAAAATACCAAAAACTTCATTCCATGAGTAACACTTGAATACTGACATCTGGAACAGCTGGGTAACAAGTTGTGCATGTCAAGTTCAGAAAGCAGCTGCTTTTAGCCTTCATTTCGGGCCAGACGTTTGCTTTCAGCCACCAGTATATTCCATTTTATTTTGTAGCAGCTTCTTCAGTGTTCCCATATGGACAAGCTAAACAGCTCCAAGGATGTAACAGCAAGTATATATAAAGTTCTTTAGAAGAAATAAAGGCCAGATGTTGCTTTGTTATCTTCACACGCATCCTTAAAAAAGTTAAATTGTTTCAGATATATTATTAATACCAGGTATAGGCAATTTGTTCAATGGCTATTTAAATGTCAACTTTCTAAAGAATGGAAAATAACATTTTAATTGAGGATTCAAACTGAAATAAGATTAAACTACCATAGAACAACTTAAGAATAGAAGTATAGCAAAATCCAGGATCACAGGGACAAAAAAAAGGTTTGTGCAGAAAATACATGATGAATCACTTCTGAGATCTGAATGAGTACTATTCATGGTTTGTTTTGTTAGAAAAGAAAAAACCTCCACCTTATTGTTACAATATAATGAAAATTTTGGGGTAAGAGTTATCCAGCACCACCACTGACTAAAGATCTTCCACTTTTCTGCTTTACTTAACCAGGACAGAACTTAAGCCACCAGCCCAAGTACTAGAGGATTTAGTATATCTATTACTAACAGTATAATCCATTAACATTTTTCGTGTATGTATGCCTGGTTACTATATCTAGTGGATCCAATAAGGTGGGTAATAATTCTTTCCCAGACTGCCCAATTAAAGTGATTTAGATAGAAATGAACTGTTTAAAATTCTTCTGATTTCCTGAAAATAGACCTTATTGGATTCACTTTATGACAAATACATTTATGAGGAAATATTAACTGAAAACTACTTTTTCCCCCTCAGTAATAATATAAACAAGGTTTGGCTTTCAACTGCCTGGTGAGGTCTTTCTCTTTTGAGCCAGTCCACAACATACAAAAACTGCCAAGACACCAACTATAACTTTTTGAGTAATGTCACTTTATTAAGGGACTTAAAAGATTCATATTCTCTAGTAGTCTTGGAACAATGCAAATGGTGAACAAAAGACAAAAATAGATGTAATTGGTTCTGAAAAGCATGAACATCTGTAGAGAATGTGTTGCATTATTCCTAAGGACTCTTGCTTTTGAAAAAAGCACGTTCCATATATACAAGTGTCAGTGCAATAGCCAATAAAGCAATCAGAAATATAAAAATATCCTAGATACAAACTTAAAATAGATGTTTGAAGGCTGACTATCAGTGTTCTGATATTTCTATACCTCAGGAGTATGATCACTGGGATAAGTTATTCTGATGAGGTAAGAGACAGTAGATGCTCTGTGATAACACAAAGCCATTCATTTTTTCCATAAGACACAAAAAAATAGAGCACCCAGTGAAACTGCAAGTCTTTGCTGCAAGTGCCCACAGGAAGTGAAATTATAGCCTATGAGCATTACTACATTCCTGCATCATTTACATTTGCTGTGTTTGCCAACAGTTACACCAGCGAAACCTTGCTAATTCTCCCACCCACCCTTCCCCAGCTTCAGTATAAACTGCATGTACTTTGCAGATACACCAAACTGACAACTGCATTAAACACAGACAAGATCTATAAATGTCCAAAAACCACTTAGTCATTCTTTCCTTTATAGGTTGCAATTCTTTTTTTGGCAGCAAGGACAGAAAGAGATTGCAAAGCTTAACAGCTGAACAGCTCTCTCCAGAAGGGTTAGGGAGAGAACAGGGTGTGTCCTATTTGCTTTGCCCCAGGTGTTCCAGTGATGCCACAGAACTTAAACCTCAGTTGGTTGAGCAATAAATAATAATGAAAAAAATCACATTCCTCCTCTTTGCTCTACATTTTGAATGGAATGATGCTCTAATTTGGGGCTACTGTTAAAAAAAAAAAAAAGGTGACTATTTCGTCAAACTTTCAACTGGATGCTGTCTGCCTGCATCATGCTGCATCTTCTTCAGCTATCTCTTTCACTGTGACCCTCCAAGCTCTGCTGATAAATTCTGCTTCCTGTTTCTTCACTTTTCAAATGGTAAAATGACAGGTAGACAGACAGCGTACTCTGTGTCTTTGTGGCAAAGAGCCCCAGGAAGAACTGGCAGCAGAGCTTGGAGGGACAGAGGAGTACAACGAACACAAATTCCTACTTAGGGGGGCAATGGTAAAGAGTTAATTTCAAACTGTGTGTCAATCTCAGGCCTCCTCTATAGAAAAGTACAATGAATTATATAGTCCCCAGTACAGCAATATTAACTTGAACAGGATATGATTTCTATGATAAAAAAGCACAACAGGAGCTGGCAGTTGTCTTCTTATGAAACTTGCCTTACCACTTATGGCATGCACATGCACTGAAGCACACAGCAGTTGCCTGAATCTTTAAAAGATTTCTTAGCTTTATATCCTAGATTCAAAAGCTTTCCCTTAAATCTTTTCATTTTATATCGTTCTTTTCTAAACCCCTCTTGTCTCAGGCAAATTCAGACAGCTGTGTGAGATGGAGAAGTGAAGCTAGTAACATCTGTAGTATGATGACACTTGACAAATTATTTCAGGTTTTCTTTCAGTTTCTGGAAGATGCTTTGCAGATATCAAAGCCTCAAGGAATCATTATGCGTCTCTCCTTAACCCCACGGAACGTGGCATTCAACATTTGAAAATATTGAATTACGACTCACCACACCCCAGTAAGACAGGCTATTACCTCTCAAGTAAACAGGCAGGGAACAGACACACAGAATGACTAAGTGATTATTCCAACATCACGATACAAGTCTGGGAGAGTCAGGAGCTGAACCTGTATTTCTTGCGTCTCAGTCTCAGGTTGTCTTTTTGTTCTGTGTTGCAGCCTTATTCCTTCCTGTAGAGGAAGACTGGAATCTCTTAAAAGAGTCTGTCACTGCTACTCTGGTTGACAGGTGATGTCGCCAATGAGATAAGACTTGTATTTCCCACATCAAAAAGTGGAACACAGTGTGACATCTGTTTGCTGGAAGAAGTACTAACCATACAAGTCCTTAAGAACATCAACATTTATTTAATATGATATAAAAGAAATGGGATATGAACATTCGTATTTGAACAATAATAGGTGGCTTCTTATACTTACATTGTATGTGCTCATTGTATAATATATACACAATGAACATAATTACATTTGTACACAAACTCAGTACTGGATTGAAAACCTGCTTATTGCTGTACACACCCTAACCCAATGAATGAAAAGCCCAGTACCTCAAAATACCTATGCTCCATTTCATTTAAGAAAAAGTAACCACTAACATTAACGTGTATGTTGACAGAAGTGTGGCAGTAACTGCTGACATTGCAACCTGACCAAGAAATAATTACAGCAGAAACAGGACATATTTTACTAAGCAATAATAAAAATGGCACATTTTAAATATATCTATATTATATATATATAAAAATTTTACAAATAAAATGTTAAAACAAGAAATTGTAATGTTTAAAAAGTGTAAAACAAGGTTTAGTGGTGATACGTAAAATTAACTGAGTTATGCATCTAAAAGAAGCAAAAAAGTAAACCTATATGATCCATAATTAAAAGAACACTAAATTCTGGGGAATACCAAATAAAGTTCTGACTGTAGGCTGCACATTAAAAAAAGCCTTTATTTTATGTGTACAGAAATCATAGCAGCAAGCTGGTATCAGGAGAACAATCTGAAGGTTGTTGAGTGTACATGTGGGCCATTTAAAGCTCTCTTGGAATAAACATTTTCCAGGAAGTGATAAAATGATGCTCTGTGGCCAAAAGCATCAGAACTATGAATTTCATAGATTTAAAATATACTGTACAATATCTTCTCATATTTTCATAGGTCAGCTCCATACATCTCAGGCATGAATTGTTTCAATAGAAGCCATTAGTGCTGAAAGACAGATATACATTAAGTTACTCTATTTTAGCAACAACAGAATATTGTATAAAGCAACTCCTGGGATTGAACACAGCAAGAAATTTCTGACCTCATGCTAGCAGTA
The DNA here is from genome assembly GCA_035590275.1 of Ibycter americanus. Classification (NCBI taxonomy): domain Eukaryota; kingdom Metazoa; phylum Chordata; class Aves; order Falconiformes; family Falconidae; genus Ibycter; species Ibycter americanus. The sequence continues at coordinate 20,618,132 of JAVJGI010000060.1, forward strand.
GTTATCAATGGTGTAGAACATAACAAAGTATCTTAGAAATCAGTTGTTTCCCAAACCAATTTTCCTGATGAATAATAGTGCTGTTGATACTTCGACAGCAAGAAGCAAAAGTGAGCTTTTCTCAAATTTACACAACTTTGTATGAAAGCCTGTTTATTTGGAGAGTTTTATCCTGTTATACACGGCTATCTCCAAATGTTCTTCATATAAAACTAGTAATAATAACAAAGAACGTAATTGCTCTTACAAATGACAGGCACAATTTGAAGAGGAATGCAGTATTATTCAGTTGCTACACTGTAATGGCAGCCTAGCTGTAAGGTGTTCTGAAGTTCAAGTGCTCCACCCAGAGCCTGCCGTATTTTGATAATTGCTGAAAGGACTTCTATAAATAGCTTTTAACAGTTCATTACGAAAAACATTTCTGAGCTTTGAATCCAGGTGCTGTATAAAATTTCATTATCTCTCCATTACTCAGTGTAAATGTAAGGCTTAAAACATAATGTTAGTGGTGCAGATCCAGATTTGTCTCTGCAAAGCAAAAGCCATGACAAAGAAAGTAGCTTTGTATTCATAGGGTTTTCGTTAGCCCTACAATATCCTGTGCCACCAATTTCCTATACCAAATTCCCCTGGCATCGTGCCAAGAGTATCATTTTACTAATTGACCATAAAAGCCAAACATAGGTATTACCTCATTACTCTCTGAAATCTACCATACATTTTCCAGATGCTGCCTGAAAAATTTGGTTGCATATGAACAGGGCTGATCCCACAGCTCTGAAGTTCCCTCTGCTGCATAGCATTTCTTGCGTCTGAGAGACACTGAGTCCTCGCTCGTTAAAAGATCTATCTTTCAGCAAAGCGCAAAGCACTGGAATACAGCCCCAAAAGGTAAGAGGCCGTAAACACCGTAGGGAAGCAGACTACGTATGCTTCATACATCTCCTGTGTACACTAGGGCCAGCTCATGGCATGAATTTGTTTTGGAGCTCCTAGGAAACAACCAACATAGGCATCAGGAGCAGCAAAGAAGTGTGGAATGTATATGCACAGAGTTGAATGCTTTTTCCAACACAATTCAAATACTAAAGAGCCAAAATGGATATATTTTAGCTTCTTCATTATATCCTTTCTTCATTATAGTGAGGCATGTGTAAGCAGAGCATTAGTTTTACATGTGCCATCCCAGATGCACCGTTTCATCATAAGCAATTAAGACCTCTTTGTAGAATTGTACTTAACACAGAAATGGTACAGCTACAGTATTACCTATGAGGATACACCACACCGTGGGATGTCGAGGACTGGGCATTAAGTTACAAAGCAAATCGCTGTATGAGAGCTTCACTTTTGCTAGTCTCATATTTAGCATAAATCCTTAAAAAAATGAATTTGCTGATCTGATCATTTGAGCTGATGACAAGAGCTGAAAGCAACTTAGTGCCACTGGTGATAAATTTCTGGTGAAGCTGTAAGTTGCTTCCCCTTTCAAGACAGGCATGCTATGGCTACGGACAGAATTCAGCAGCGCAATTTCAGTTTCACTACTGACCTGAAACTGAGTTGATGGGGTAATGTTTGTCCTATTTAAAAAGAAGATGCATGATAAATGCATATGTATTTATACAATGACACTGAAAAGCATTAACACAAATTAGTATTTCCAGGAAAACTGAATAGTTCCATTTATTTTTTTAAAATAGTTCTGTAATAAAACTTTTCAATAAAACTACAGAAGTCCAAGCTAAATCTAATCATGACAGACCACAGCCATCAGGAAGCCAGCAACACAAGTGGCAATACTGAATGTGAAGAGGGCATTTTCCACTCTCTCAAAAGGAGAAAAAGATATATATATTTTTTTGTAAGAACACAAATAGTATACTGCCCATAGTTCATACAAGAAAGGTGTCTGTGATGAATATTAAGTCTAATTTTGCTAACATAAAAGCCTGGCAATGGAGATTGGGACAGTGAAGGACAAAATGCATTTTCAGATCTCCTCATGCTAAATGACTGCAAACATCTTGATTTTAAAGTTTTCATAAGTTACATTGGCAATGGCATTTAACATTACCATTGCAGCAAAGCTCATTCTTTTAGTAGAAAGCTTATTTAAACAGGTACTTCCTGACAACAAAGAAATGTGGATTGATTTAATTGCTGGTAAAGTGCTGAAGCATTCACATTGGTATCCTATTAATTTCTGTAAACACTTGTATAAACAAATACCCTGACTTATAATTCCATTTCCATTCATTAAGTAGGTAGGAACACGTAAATATAGCCTAACTCATGCTTTCTAACTTGATTCCTAGAAAAAAACAATCACCTACTATGACAAGGGAAGAGAAGCTGTGTAGGGCTATCTCTACAGAAAGAAAAAAAGTTTTGTAATTGTTACATTTCTTCCACCTTCACTTTTTCCATTCCTGTTTGTCATGCCTCAGTTATCTAAGTCTTAAGCATAAACTCTTCAGGGCATTAGACCATTCCCTCCTATGAATCACTAAGAGATGTAGCTCTAGTTGCTTGTTACCAGGACTGAGGCATCAAGATTCATTTGCACCTGAACAGTGAAGCTCATATCTTAACTGGGTGTCTGTTTTGTAACAGCTTAGGTCTCTCATGTAATTCAAAGGGCTATTATCTTGCCAGTTGTGGAAAATGTGCTTGATAAGCCAATTAGTCCTTTTCTCTTTGTACTTGGGTAGAGAGTACATTACTTGCAAGCAAATCAATACATGTATTCGTTTTGTTTTCTGGTTAGTTTATACTCAACACTGCAGGTAACTTTGTCTTGCCAAGTATTGTCTACAGATGTTTCTCAGAAAAAATAAGTAGACTACAGATACTTAGAAAATTAGAAAAATGGCAGGAGGGGCGGGAAAAAAAGACGTACTTCTCTGTAACTATACACACATGAAATGTGATCCTTCTGTGAGCTGTGTCTGTGTAGATGGAGCTGGTGACAATGACGATTCTGGTGAAGAAGGCAAACTTTTCACTGCGAGTCATACAGCAAGATAAATAAGAATACAAGTTACAGAATGCATGATTTCAAGCCGTAATAAATATAAGCAGAACCAAATGAAAGTTACACAAGTACAGACTTAAAATCTGATCAGCACAATAAGCACAACTTCAAGGGACACCATAGCTGTTCTCAGGAAAGATCATTACTCAGGCCTATAAATGATTAGTAGAACACCAAAGGAACAAACAATGGACACACGAATGCTGATGTGTTATTTATGTTGCGAAGAGGGTGTGTGTGTGTGTGTGTGTGTGAAGTAAAATTTAACTAGTTGTGATACTTCCAGACCCACCTTTATATCCCAGTTCAGATTAACTAAGCATTTTTTATTCTGCTAAGTGCTATAAAGTGTATTTACAAGTTCTGGTTTTGATTATCAAGTCACAGAAAGGATTGCTGACTGCACTACAAAGGTCCAGGTCACCTTTTATATCCATAAATTGAACCCTTTGGCTTAACCATTCCCATCACCAAATAACCTAATAACATGTTAAATTCTATCTTCTTCCTTCATCCTCCCCTATGCACTCCCCTCTTTCTCTTTGCAAAGAATTTTGCTTTATTCCAGCCTTCTCTTCTTTCAAAGTAGTACCCCACCAGTCATTTTACCAGTCAGCTAGTGTCTTCTACTTTTTTGTGCTCCGGAAAACATGACCAAACTGGGGTCTTTTACTTGCTGATTCAAATTCTGCTACATATATTGGAAACTCTCACAGATTGCTCTATCTTGGGCATACCTGGGGTCATCCATTATCAAGGAGGTGAGGGTAAATAATCTACACACAATCAGGATTGAGATGGTGTTCTACAAGATGAATAGGGAAGGATTTGCTCCAACCAACAACTAGAGTATGACTCAATTTCTGGCAACAGTTATTTAATTCCCTGAATTAAACACAACCATAAAATCTATATTAAAGCCTCAGAAAAATGGTATTTCTGTAGTTGTCCACTGGGAAAATATCTTCCTCTATGTTATAAAACCATACACTTGACATCTAGGCTAGCTCAGCACTTTCAATTCACAAGCATTTCAGAGCATCAAAAGACATAATCAAAATGAAATAAAGTTTTGCATGTGTACTAAATAAGCTGTGCTTCAGTCAAAACTCTTTTCCATACCTGCTGTTGCCTGATTTCCTTTTGAAGACTGTGCTGCTAATTCAAATGAAGACATAATCCCTTCTTGTTCTTGAACACTAACTACTTCACTTTCTTCTGAACTGGTTTTGGGTTTGTGGTTTGTAACTGTGGTTACACTCTGCAAGCTGGTTAAAAAAAGCACAGCATTTAGAACTCACTCTAACTTAATTTCAGGTGTTAACCACTAAGTATAGGGGTTACAATTTAATTTTCTTTTGTTAATAGAAAAAAAGTTGCAACTTGCAAGTTTGTGTAATATAAATTAAACACATATTTTGAAACCCTTCTACCTTGTAAAGTTGGACTTTAAAAAAAAAAAGCACTGGTAACTGAATTCCTTTCCTTTGCATACTCATGCAGTTTCCTACTGCATGATACCCATTTTACTGAAGGGTGCTGTGAAGAAGTTATGACCTAATGTAAGACTTCACGTAGGACCTGCAGTGTAACTTACACTAAAGTTATGAATCCTTGGAGAGGAATATCCAAGACACAGTATTTCTCTAATTCTGCAATGCTCCAAAATAGTGAAGTAAAAGTTAAGCAGGAGATATAGAAAAAGCTGTTTAGTCTTCTAAAGATCAGTGGTAAAGAGCTTGCTAAGGAAGCCCTGGCTGAAGCTTTTGTAATAAAGCAATACAAAGCCTGAACAGACATTACTAAATACATTTTGTATCTCAAAGCAAGGATTACGAATGTATTCTCCTTATAACTGGGGCAATATTCGAAAATAAACATTGCTTCACCCACCAACTCATCACCTCTTACTGAACCCCTGCAGTCATTATGTTTCTTACTGGATTTCTTTATATGTAAAACCACTCAAAAATATATAAATATACCTTTTAAGTATTTACGGCAGCATTTCATTAGTTGCTTCATCCGATCAGCTAATAAATACAATGTGCAAGTTTAAAAGAGCCTCTGAACATCTTGTTTTATTTTTACCTTATATCACCATCATGTGTTTCTTCCAATTTATTTTTCTTTTCCTTTTCTGCTTTCTCTTCATTACTCACTTCTTTTGAGTCAGATACAACATGTGTATCTGATAAAAGATCACCAGTTTTTGTCAGCTATAAAAAAAATTGAAATAATGAAACAAAAAGCTGTAACACATACTAAGTGGCAGATAAGAAATACCATATCAGGAAACAGTTTTATTAACAGACAAATTTTGCCATCATGTATACTTAGTAACTCAGAATTACATAACTTAAGAAATTTTTATCAATACCATTCAGGTTAATAGAGTTATCCTGAAACTTATACCACTGCCAATGGGCAGGGCTTGGCTTAATAACTTCCAGAACTTATCTGAACTGTTTGGATTGCAGCCTGGCTATTTTTTTGTGCTATCCCTCTCTTCACAATGCCAACAGAGATTCCAGCTACTGAAATATATTGCTGATAAGCCTGAACACTGCTCTTACAGGTATGATTAGATACAACCAATGTAAGTGTATTACATAATTTTCCCTTAAAAGATCTGCATACATAAGAAAGCAACAGACTTTCAACAGAAAATGTTTTTAAAGAATAACAACAGATGTTAATTATTTGATTTTATAGCATTCTCCATCAGACATGTTTAGAAATGCTAAACGCAAATAGGAAAACAAAAGAAAAAATGAGTGAGGAAAAGCAAAGCATCATTAGTTAAAGAATATGAATAGAAAAGAAGAAAAAAACCCCTCTACACAAAATTTTAAAAAATATTACACTATAAGAAGGATATGATTATGTAGAAACAACTCCAGTAATCTATTCTTCACGGTCAGCCTGTTTTTGCCAAGTCTTCAGGGAGATTTAGTATCAGACACACCAAGGTAACTCACTGCCAAGTGAGTGAGAGTATTTCAAGACAGAAATCAATCCAGTGACCGAATAGCACAAACTACAGTTACTGCCTACTTCCATGTATAAACTGTTGTGTCAGCTTTATTCTGCTTCCTATAAACTATTTGATGCAATACAGCCAACCAAACAAAGTGTATTAAATAACTGTCAAAAAATACACTGGGATATTCTAAGCAATGAACAGATCAATGATTATTATTTAAAGATGTATTAGTATTCGTTTTGTTTCCAAAGAAGTAAAGACCATAATTTTGCAATTTTCCAATCAATCAAGATAGTAACAGAAAAAGTTAAGCAAAACGAAATTTAGGAAGATCATATACAAGAAAATTCTATAGACAAGGTCTATATCTACACTTATATAGAGAGAGAGACAAGCTATAGACAGATCTGATACAATTTTGCGTTTCTCTATAGAATATTCTGTTAATATCCAAAAAGAAAAATTAATCTTCCAAGCAAAAGGAACTGGCTCAATTTCCCCCGACACTGCTGTCTGTGGCTCAAAATATTTTTCTACTGCAAGACAGGCTGATGAACAGTTCAACAAGGGAAAGTTTAGTACCTCTTTAGTAAAACCTGAATTATATTCCTGTTCTCCATCATGTTTTAGTTGCGCTATTTCTTCTCCAGGACTTTCATTATTTTGTTTCAAATTATTTTCCTTACTGGTGCTCTCTAATTCCTTCATGTTACTAGATACAGTATCATCCTTCTTTCGATTCTGTGGAACAAAATTGATATACAGATGTATTCATACAAAAGCTATCACAGTCTCAGTTCTGGGTCTTGCACTGTCCTCTGACTGTGATAAAACAAATGCTTAAAACCCCTTAAGTATACCACATTGCAATAAGAAAAATGGAAATTGTTAAGGGCTTAGAATTTTCTCATTTTTGTACCTTTCAAAACAGTTCAGTGCCTAAAAATTTTTTCCTCTGTAAGATCGTATTTTCTGCACCCTGCCCCAATCCCCAGCATTTCTATTAGTCACCTTTATCTTCGGAAATTTCATTCCTATTTAGCTCAGTCACACACAGGCTTAATAACATTCTTATTTGAGTTCATAAGTGCTGATTTTTAAAAAAAAATAGCTTTTCCTGATTAAAACAAAAAGATGGCTAAAAATCTGCTCTCCGTACAAAATTCAGTGCACCTGCGTGCACTTTCTCCAATTACCTTGGATGTCTTCCAGGTTTATCCTGTTAACTAATTTAACAGAAAACAACATAGCATCTTACAATGACAGAGGATATTGCTTATAACTTATAACTTATAAGAAAAATAACCCATTGTACAGAGAATAATTTGACATAAAAATTTTGAGGAAGGGTGACAGAGGTGACTTAAGATTGTGAACTGCAAACGTGATGTTGGCAGTGTAGGAAACTGAAGTGAGGTTCACATAAGCCTTACCAAACTAAGTACTAGGGCTGAGAAAAACAGGAGCCATGAAAGTAGTAAATCTTGTGGCTGAATTCCTGTGATTTAACACATGCACTCTGTTAAGAGGAAATTCCATGTAAGTCAGTTCACAAATCAATCTCTTTACTTCCCTAACTAAAGTATGCACCCATATCATACACTTGTCCCAAACAATAACGATTGTGAAGCTACTTCCTTTTGTATTTTGGTAATCACTTAAAAATTACACAGTAGGCCGTTTACAAAATCCTTTTTTATCCTCCAATTCTTAAAAAACCAAACCCCAATTGAAAAGACTTCCAGCAGTTAATGCTATTGCACCATTTTTCTGTATAAAAATCAATAGGCATAGAAACTATGCTTTAAAAAATAAGAGCTATTACTACAGTGTAATACCTCATCTTGGGGCTTTTTGCCAAACAGCATTCTGGAAGAATTAAAGTTGTGAAAGAAAAAGTGATTTTGTAGCATGGATTACTAGCGAAATATTAAATTCAGACATGTTCTCACTTATTCTATAAATTTCTTCTCTCATCCACGTAGCACTGATTTCACACAGAAGACTGAAGAACATGCTGACACGAACAAAATTCTTTTGAGTTCTATATAGCAAGTAGTGCTGGCACAGAGGATTTGGCCACTTCTCCCACTGCTCCCCATGGGCTGGCTAACCAGGTATGACACATACGTGACTGCAGTTTCCTCACCTTGAGGTATGACATGATACTATAGGAAAATGGTAAAGCTCAAACACCTCTGTAAAAACCACAAAGAAACATCTGTAAAGCTCTGTTTTGGATGTCCCCTTCTTGAGAAGGGGCAGTGTTAACCACAAAAATATTTGTGGAGGCCTGCTTCATATATAGCATTCATGATGTCAGTCCAAATACAGATGCTCTAATGCAAAGGCAAAATGAATTCAGTGTCTTCTGGGGATCCAATGTTGTTCAAGGAAAAGTAACTTCTGTAGAGCTCTGAAGGGAGCTTAGCATGCTCAGAGAAAAAACAAAAAACCAACCAAACCAACCAAACCTAAAACTTTTCTGGAAATATGTGACTGAACAGTGCAATGCATTTAATCTGGTTTTGAAAAACCAGACCTTAAAATGCCTATGAAACATAAAAGAAGGTATTTTCATGCCAGTGTAAAAAAAAAACAACCAAAAACCAAAACCAACTAACCAACCCAAAAAACCCAACAAACCAGTGCGGTCTAAGGAAAAAAAGTATGCCAGAAGCATAAAAAACTCCCGAAAAACAACCAATACCCCCACCCCCACACCCCACACCCCCCCTCGATTAAGCTATTGAAAAATAAAACGTTCCTAGCATTTAGAAAGTAGTAGGCTGTCTAACATCCACTACCCTGAATCTGGGTTTGGGTTTGGTTTTGTGGGTTTTTTTTTAGATGTATATTCAGGATAGTATTTCCTGGCTAATGACAAGCAGTTTTATCTTCCTCCTCTCTCCCCACCCTTTACCCTCTAATAAACTCACTTCTTTGCCTTAACTGTTTAAGAATGAGTGAAAAGAAAAGCGAGGGCTCTACTTTTATGTATTTACAGGCTCAAAAACTATGGCAAAAGAGCACCAGTTAAGAGCTATCATCATAAATATACATTCCTACCTAAAAATGTTACAGATGTTTGAATATATTATAAGGCAGAAAAATCTTCATAATTTACGCATCAACTGAATCATGATTCTCCCTGATACTGCCTTTAGTCACAAAGCTTGCAATTTCATGCTGTTTGCTAAATTTGACAAAATAAAACCTGTTAACAAACATCACAATGCATAATCAAACATATGTAGATTTGAACTATTTATTTTACAAAAAGACAAAGAGGTGACTTCTACCTATCGTTAGGTATAAACATGAAGATTGGTATCTCCCCTTCTCTTGTGGCTGGCAGAAAACTGCCTGTTACTCTATACAAGCAATCTCAAATTGACACCTATACCATCATGTGATTTTGGAAAAAGAACAGTTTTGTAACTTTTTTAATTGGACATATTAAAGTTTTTGAATAATGTGGGACCCACCTGTGCCAATTTGAATGGATTATCTCTGACAAACGACAAACTCTGTGAAGGAGACTGGTCTGAAACACCAATAAGATTGAGCCCTTTTCTCTTCTCTCTCAGGCAAGCTTGTTGGTGTCTCTTTATTCTTTCCATCTGTTCCTCCACAGTCATTCGAGGCCGTGTGCTTTCTGCAAGACACAGCTGCTCCACTGCACTTCTTGGTCTTTCCTTAAATGGAAAAATATATATATGTGCACACACATATATATACACATATATATGCGTGTTTGTTTTTAAAAAGCAAGGTTCTAAACTGTTTAGCTTATTGGAAATATTACCTAATGATTTTACTAAGAAGCAGAAAAATAGCACACAAGTAAAGTTTTCCTGTCTGCGAAGAAAGTACAAGAACCAATTATGAATAAATGAACACAAAAATTCAAAATAAAAGGAAGGAATACTTTGCTTTTTTGAGCAGTGGCATTACCACCATCAATGATAAACATTAAGAGAATGGGCAGATGCTCTCTCAAAGCCATCCTATTAAGCTGAAACAATTTACCAGACATTATACAACAGGCAAACACAAGTTACTTGACCGAGATAGAAACATAATCAAAATTTAATGATCCAGGACATTTATACCAGTTGATCTAATAGTGATTTCTGCCTTTTTATTTCAAGAACTACAGCTAGGCATCATTTAATGGCAAGTGCCGGCTGAGACAGAATAAATTTATCACCACTTAAAAAACTGTAATTCTTAGAGCATTACATTATTCCCAAAATAACAACCATCACTTTACCTACTCTGTTCTTGAAATTCACTGATTTTCAGTTAGTTCTGTACTTTGTATGACAGAAAAAAATTTACTTGGGGCTAATCAGCTGCATTTAGTACATTCACAGTAACTGATACCACTTCTGAAAAGTGGTGTGCTTTCTCCAGTCAACATCCTGTGAGTTTCTCTCTCCTCTCCCATTCTTCCTACAAGTTGTCCTTTTCTATTCATGCTGTAACTATGGCAAAAGTTTTCCTCCCTTTTGCACCAACTACATGTAGATACCTGTCTTCAACCCAGACTACAGGACTCTCTAATCTGAAATTCCAGGCTTATTACCCACATACTGCTTACTGTATGCTTATTTTCTGGCTGCTTTAGATATTTCCCAAATCATCTTAGTAATGAAATAAATAAAAGCCAGTAATTGTTATGCAGGGCCCCCAGAAGCCAAATACAAATCCTGTGAAGTTTTAACCTAAGATGCTTCATGTCCTTTTAACTCAAGCCTGAGCTTCAGTACCTTAGCAGATCTATCATTACCGTTCAGTTCTTGCCCAGTTTGAATGTCTCTATGCAGTTTAACATACATGACTTTATATTTTGTCATTCTTTCTACAGCTGCCTCCATTAACCTAATACATTAGATTTTTATAACAGTGATTTTTTTTTGTAAAAAAGAAATTAAAATGATAACTACCACTTTTGAAATAACTACAGAAATTAAACTTAGAAATTAACACATCGCTATCCATCACCGTTCGAAGGTTATCTTAAAGTACCGTTCTTAGATCTATCTTCTTATTTTTCCTCAAAGTGACATAGGATGCGATTGTTGAAGACTCTGGTGTTGGCGATTTGGTTCTGGGTGGTACGACTCCCACAGGAAAATGTGAACCTGTGAAACAGTAAAGCAATATACTAAGTGCTATGCAAAACATTGCCAAAATACATGTTGTTAGCCTTGGAAACTATTTTTCAAAAGACAGCAAAGATTTGAATGCCTATCACGTCTGCTAAGGTATGCAGGCAGATGTAGTCAGACCCCTGGCCTGAGGTTTAGCTACATAGCTGAACAGAACATGGGGAACTGCTGCACGTGGCACGAGAAACTGCTGGACATAAAAATAACAGTGAGAGACAGACACAAATTAGACAGCACTTTGTGGAATGGTGAGATTTCACAGATGTTTAAGGGGGAATCACATGAAAGATGGCCAAACTTCACAGCTCATTGGATGGCCGTACTGGGGACTTCTGGACTAGAGTTTGCAAGGCCAGTAGAGTGCATAGGTAACTCTATCAGTACTATCACTTATGGCCAAGCTTACCTAGATAGTGGTGTCAAAATACAAAATCTAGCAAGAGTGGGCTGTTTATTTAGAAAGAAGCAAAGGCTGTGAAAGGGAGGGGGCAAGGTGGATGGGAAAGAACAGGCATGGAATAACAGAGAGGAGGGGGAATAAAAGGGACCAGCTTTGCATAAACAAGCTGTTTGTCAGTATGCTTGTCTGATCAAGTCCCATGCCTCAGCATTGCATTCTGTCTTATTATTAAACTTTATTCTGTGAAATAGTTTGCATGTGAGTACGATGTGAGTACGCCTTCCCTTTTGCGTATGAGAGTGTGAGAGATGCTACTGATCTTCCAGCCAGGCTAGCTGACGAGTAGGAGACGGCTACAGAGAGATCATAGGTCTGGGAGCCAAAGGCAGGAAAGACTGAAGGTCTGTGGGCTGGCTACCAGAGGGACCATAAGTCTGGACCTGCCAATCAGGGCAAACCTTTTGTCCTCGAGATGCTAACAAACTTCAGGCAAGACTGGATCGCAAACCAAACACAAGGCATGGGAGCCAGCTGTTCAAGAGACCTTTAGATCTAGGATTCAGATGCTGGAGAGGCCAGAGGTACTGACAGTTGACAGATGAAGATACTATAGGTCTACTCAGCTGTTGGAGGGACTAATTTGTGTGTGTGCACACATGTGCTCATGTCTATGTATGTATGAGATCAGCTAGCAAGCTTTGAGCCTGGTGAGCTGGCGAGTGAGAACAGGATCATGCTGTTGTGTTGTCCCATTTTCATGCGAGTGCTGGTCTTGTTTACATGGTGCCTGTAACAGCACCACTCTCAAACCTGTTTGTGTTACCAGTTGTGGTTAGCTGAGCCTGTGCTTGCACACAGCTGGGACTGTATCCTCAGCTGTGCAGCTCGATGCACTTAGGTACAGGGAACTGCAGCAGCCAGGCTCTGTCTGGTCAGGAGCTGAGGATATTGTGTGTCCTGATGTCCACTACACATTTGGCCTCTTGTAATCATATCCACCACTAGTTTTTTATTTAGAGAAACCCTGCCAAAATGTAATTAAGCTGGCAGAAAATTGGAATAAGTTAAAACTTACCAAAATATACAGATCTAATTAAATAACACATGCTTTGTTTTTGCTTCTCGATACGTGCAGGAAATCAAACTATTAAAAATACTGTTTCCTTGCTGATTTTGCCTAAAAAATAGGTATGTCTTCTCTGATAGGCAAATTATTTCTCTTTGTTTTTCCTGAGGTTGCACAGATTTTAGAGGCTATATTGACTCGGTGAAGGCTCAACTCTTTCTCCAAATTGTTCGACAGTCTGACAAAATAGTCTGGAAGTATTTGAATGCCAAATCCATCATTCAAAGCAAAAACTATAAAGCAACAGTTTGGGTCTCCTTTAGACATAAAAAGGATAAAACACAGCAGAAGTCCATTTTCCTTTTGTGTCACCTTTATATACCACTCAGGTTATAAATATTTCTCTGCTAGCAGACAGCTGTAAGGGCTACTTTACATAGCCCCATTAAAACTTTTCTCTTTGCTGACATTTGAATACAGAGGGAAATCGCTGACATGAGAAGTGTCTAGTACAGTAATGTGCACAATGAACTAGAAAAACATTTTAAAATTTCCTCTGAAATTTACTTATTTTTAGAAACATCCTCAATAGGAAACAACATCATTTAAGTATGACTTCTTAAAACAGAAAGAAATAAAAATTGCAGAGATGAGCTGCGTTTGAGTTTGTTTCCTTTTCAGCTTATAAACTCTTAAGATAGAATGGCATAAAAAAGTTCATTGAAACAGCATACAGTTGCAGTGGCATATGCACTATAAAAACCCCCAAACAACCAGGAACGGTTATATTTTTCCTACTGCACAGGGATTGTTACTAAAGTGAATGCCCAGAACAAGAAATATCTGTTAGAAAATTCACATGGTTGAAAGTGTGCACAGGATGATAAAACACAGCTATGATAAACCCACTTCACTCTGTTGTTTAAGAAGATAAAAAGTCTCTTGCTGCTTGCTACCACTGCAGCTATTCTCTTCCCCACCCCTAAATATTATTTTAGAAGAATTTGTATTATAACTTTCCCTTACTGAGGACTGTTTTTCTACAAATGGACATAATAAAATTACTTCTGTCTTTACAGAAGGAGATATAAAGTAGATTGTGGTGCTCAGAAAGTATTGGCTTGCTTTATACAGTCAGCCAGGCTTTCTTATATAATCTTGATAATTACTTTCCCTCTTGTCATAAATTACTACAAATAATCTGGAACACTGCAGGTCAATAAAATCTAGGCATGTTGTCAGAAAGGCAACTTCCTTAATTTAGGCGGTTGATGATTAGCAAATCTCAAGTTAAACCTTGCATTTTTCACCAATAAGTTAAAAGAAATTTAATATCTATCTTGAATGAACATTATATGTCAGCAAATACCGTAGTGAATTTGAATTGACTAATTGTCTGGTAAGTGCAAGCTTACACCAAGCACATTGTTTACACCCAAACTATATGCTAACCTTAGTTTTAAAAACCTCCACTACCATTTGATGAAAATAATACCCTTGTACGATATTAGTACTTGGTCAAATTCTAGTACTACACCAGCCTACTATGTACGTGCTTAGTCAAACTACCAGAACAGAAGGCAGTGATCTTGCTAGCACTGGAAACATCAGCTGTACTGTAAAAAATGAATGGGTAAGTTTAGTCACTTTTTCTAAAAGCTCTTAATATGGTTTTGGGAGGTGCTCAAGCTACTTTTCCGGAAGTCACCTTTAACAAACAATTCTGTGTGTTTTAACAAACAGAATTGAGAAGCACTTCCTGGTAAAAGACTCTACCAAGCAATTAGTAGGTTTTATGGAAGCTAGATGAAGAGAAGAATCTAAAGCATTTAGCAATTGCAAAGACCTTTATTGTCTGTACACTCCGAGGTCATGATCATTATTCCTATTATATCAGAGGACAGAAGGCAATTCAACAATTACAAGATTAAAAAAAGAAAAAGACATTGTTTCCCTGCCTTATGAGAGCCTGAAAATTCTGTGGTGCTGCCTTTTTGGACGTTCCGGCGACATAACATCGGGATCTTGATTCAAAAACTGAGTAATTGTTCAAGGGCAAGAACATAAAATGGGTAATTGTTCAAGGGAATGGTGTGTGGGGAATGTGAGTGATGTGATTAGACATGGTGTCAATAAGGATTTCAGGGTTGTTGGTGAGTGTAATGTTTGATTTTTCTGCAGTGTAACTGACTGAAATCTTTCTCGTCATATAATTAAATCATTATTTTATTGTGGAGGCTGCTTCATCGTATTAAGAAATGGACAGGCTACAAAAAGTACAAAAGATGATATAGCTTCTATAACACAGTTAAAGCTTTGCATTCCTTGTGAGAAAGGCTGAGAGGTTGTAAACACCACGCCTGGGGACAAACCTTTAGCAGCAGATTCTGATTCTGAAATCTGTTCTGTTTTTTCTTCACCATTAGACTCATCCACTTCTGCTACTGTAGTTAACTCCGGTTCACTCTTATAAAGCCTATAATCAGGACCCTGAGGAACGACAAATTACGAGGTGAATAAACAGGCATTTTTGTACAAGCATTTATGTCTTAAGACTCAAAGTTATTTTGTGATGACTCTGCTCTCACTTTGAAACAATGTTTCATTGTTCAAGTGCTATTGAAGCAGTATTTCTCTGTAATTAATTTGAGTAACAACATTTGCAGACTTTCAGAAATTACAGAAAAAAACTGCCATAAAAATGCAGAGGATTTTTTTCTTTTACATAATCCTCAGGAAACAAATTTGTATAAGGCTTCACCAAAAACTGATTCTAAGCCTAGACTTCAAGAACTTGCGAGTAGAAGAATCTAAGTTTCTGAAATCTACTCAGATACAAGCATTTAAGTCTTAAGACATTATATATGTGGGCAGAGTATATGACAGGAAAATGTGAAGAGCAAATGATGGAGCTATACATAAAGCTAAGTAAACAAAAGTAAAAACAACACAAAAGTAGCCAGATGACAAAATAAAAACTGTGACTGTGCAAAGGAAGGGGGATGCTTCAAGAACAATGTGGCAGTTTAAGCCACTTACACAATAAGATCCATTTCTCTGATATCCTTGAACTTGGTGAATCTTCTTTTCTTCTGGCAGATGTACTGGGCCCCTGCTATAACAGAGCAAGGAGCTGCTATCACTGGGCAGAGGGGGGATTATGGGAGGATGCTCTGTAAAGTCATAGGACCGAGGGAGTGGAGGACGAGGTGGGACTACTTCCTCTTCCTAAAGATTGTAGAATAGTCACCTTATTTAGATGTGCACACCTGTTACAATTATTTATAACTTAAAAAGAAAAATATATTACCATAGCTACACCAGCTACAGATTTTGGAATTAAAGGGACAACGTCACACTAAAAAAAAAAAAGAAAAAAAGAAAAAAAGGCTTAATTTTCTTTGGGTTTATTTGTTTTTCTGTTTGTTTGATTTTTATTTTATTACTACCACCTAGACTGACATATTTCAACAGTTTCATTAGTCAGCTTATCAAAATTTTTCTAATTCTAATACCTGCATTTTCTGCTGGCCATGTATGAACTTTCAATCATCCTCTTAAAAATTAAATTCAAGATCTTTTTAAAGATTTTCAGATAAATCAGACTTCTAGAAAGTTCTGTAAGCCAAATATATATTGCATACACTGTAGATAACCATGACAATGTCCCTTTAAAACTGTAACTTGCAGCCAGATTTTCAGAGGAATTAAACATTTGGGAGCTCCCACAATTTCAGCTGTTCTTGTGGGTGCTCTGGCCATCTGAGAACCAGGCTCAGTATGTGAACAGACATACAAAGCAATGTATTTCCTCCCATGAAAAGAGTGTGGGTAGAAGACAAATCCACAAATCAGGGTTTATATTTCTAGGGTAAGAGCCTAGGGAGGGGAAAAGGTGAGAAATGGTAAAGAGAAACATACCGGTGAGAATATAAAGACACAGAACAAATGAAAGTGTTAGAATTACTAGTGGAAATATCAGTCTTTAAAACTAATTCATAATGCAGTATTTTCCCAGAAACATACTGAATACATACTTCAGACATCCTTAAAACAATTATGATAATGTTCATATTTATCATAGGTATACTAGAAATCCAATGATGTTAAAATGGTAAATATGCTAAAACCATACCTCATTTTTATATTTAATAGTTGAAAACGTCCTTGATCCCACGATACCTGTTTGAAGGGAGGGGAAAAGCATAGAAAGAAAGAGAAATTTTTTTTCAATAGACAGCATTTAAAATTTGAATCATAACCTGTTGCTATCAAACAAATACACAAAGCATCAACTTCAAATAGATGATTGCTCTCTTCTTTTCTCAGCAATTGTACCATTTTTCAAGCATACAAAAGCAACTATGGAGCTTATCCTTTAAAAACATGTATCATCCAATCTCACTTCCTACAAGATACAAACAAATCAGTTTACCTGCCTCTGAAGAGCTTCTTTGCTGTTTATGTTTACTTAAACCCTCCATGACATCTTGAATCCTCCACAGTTCCTTCTGAATCTGAGCACGTTGTATCCCTGCTGACTCAGTCTGCCAATAAATAAACAGCATATGTAGGCAATAAGTTAGAATACACTGGAAGTGGAAAAAAACATAAAACCTTTTCCTTTCTTTAGACTGCCCCACCATATCCCTTCCCAATGAAGGAAAATAGAATGCAGTAATGACAGACACTCTCCTTTGCTGTAAAAGTGGAACATTCAAATATTGTCAGAAACAAAAAGTATTTTCATAAAACAAAAACCAAGAAGTAATTTCATAATGTGTTAGTTAATTTGACAGCAATTTGCTAGTTCAGATTCCACTTAAGAATAGAGCTGTATCTACTGTCTCCAAAGAAAATCCAAGCAAACTTTGCACAGGAGGTCTACATACAACAAAAGAAAAGGAACCGTCAGTTCCAACCCTAACATAGGTGGAGATGAACACGGTGTTTGCATACTAGCACATAAACCAGTAGGCCTATTTGCATTCATGGTCATGCATGCTTTGGAGTGCATAACACGAATTTCTCAGCTCTTGGGCTTCCTTGTAATCTCCCTTTCATAGCTGCATAGAAAATCAATCCCTGGAGCAAACAGCCTTCAATGCCTCCCGGCACGGACTACGCCCATCTGCCTGTTCCAGATAAGGTCCGTCTGTCAGTCTGCGTCTGTCCAATTCCTCCACAGCTCAGCAGAGGTAAGAAGATACACATCAGAACTCTTCACATGCAAGACCCGAAGCAACGTCTAGAATATTTTTTATTGTAATTTATTTTGATAGAATGATGTAATTACATTTTTTTTTAAATTCAGTTAAATGGAAGGATCTGTGTGAAGATTTACTATGACTGTTACAGCAATTAACGGCCGAGAAAAGTATCCCTTTTTGGACCCCATCACTGAAACAGAAACAGAAAGAGGATGCTTCCAGACACAGGAAGACCAGTGCTGTAGCTTCAAAAAAGCAGGAAAAGCTGAAGACCTCCTCAGAACCTATACTTTTCAAATTTCTTCTTATACCTTGTACGTTAATGCACCATATGTCCCCCTTTTTTTCATTTGTGTAGTTTTTAAACAAAATCATAGAAAATGAATGACTCAAGTGTACTTTAAGACCTATGCCGCACCTGAATTTCTCCAAGGCGATCAAGTTGCTCCTGCATGTGGTTCCTTGTTACAGTTACATCATACTCCAATTTATCATATTCTCTCCAAGCTCTTTCCAGTTCCTAAGTATATAACAAAAGTAAAGAATTACAGATGCACATTCAAGTAAAAAAAAAAAAAAAAAAAGAAGTGTATTTATTTTTCTTTATTCAGTGGCATGAAACTTCAGGAAGTAATGCATAAATACATATCAGCAATAAATAAATATGTATTTTTGAGAATGCAATGTTTAAACAGCTTTTTGATTTTCTAATGATACTGAATGGAATTCAAACAAACAGCATTTTGTCTTTTCACAAACAGAAAAGACAATCAAGGGTAAAATCTGCAGAATACATCTTTATAGTCGGCAGGCATGTGGGTCTTAAGCCATCCTTCCACAGAAGCAGAAAACCCACAAAAATGGATGCAAATTTGTCTCTTTCATCACATAGAATACGTATGTGTGAGTGCACAGCATGTGCATGTATATATACAATGTATTATGCAAGACAAATACAAGTCTTCCAACCCTGCCTGTTTAGCGGTGAATGCCCCAGGGCTGCTAATACACCAGTATCTATGTATGTAAAGCACCAGAAGGGAGAAGGTGCAAAAAGAAAATCTTCTTTGAGGTCATCTCTTCCATCTCACTTTTGAAGCCTTCATCAAGCAATTTACGCAATTTAGCATAAATTAAAAAGTTAATGAGGAAAAGTATATTTTGAGGACTTCCTTTCCCCCGATTCCCTTTTCCTTGTCCAACCAATTCCTTTTGCAACGTAATCTAACATTCAGACTAAAATCAGTATTTCAGGGCCTACTTCGTAACAATTTCACCATAGCAAACCACTGGAATTTGCACAGAAATACCTTTTTGGATACATATATATAAGCAGGCAAAAATGATTCTTTGCCTTCTCATTTCAGTGTAGAAACCATCACAAAGTGGAAAAGGACAGTAAATAGCAATTCTTTTTCTTTCCTTTTTTTTTAAAGTTTTTTTTAAAGTGTGTAGCTGGAAAGATCTCTTAAATATAACGGCCCAGTATTGAGAGAGACCATGACAGTATAATCTTTTATTCTTTTCATCCTGCAGCTGCTTTTGCTTAAAATAAGTCACCTATCTGATTGAATACCTGAAAGTTTCTGCTTGCTAATATGCTGCCATCACATAAAATAGCTTATTTGCATTATTTACTACTTTTGTAATCAATTTTTCATATTATAAATATGGAAATTACCACACCAATTAAAGTCAGTATGCACTCATTCCTGTCAAGAAAAGAAAAGAAAAGAAAAGAAAAGAAACACTACTCAATGAATACAGTGAAAAGATCATTTTTCCAGCTGCCTCTGACAAAAATACAAGCAAGTAAAAGGCAACCGAGTTTTACTGGAATGCAATGAAAAATAACCAAAGTCAACCCCATTAAGGATATGAACATGAAGATAATCGTTTAACACTTCATTGAGTTTTACTGGCAAGAACATATTACTTACTGCAGTAGCTCGTGATACTTCTCGACAAGTGCTAAGCAGTCCGTTCTGCAAGTCATCTCTCTGTAAGACTACGCTTTGTATGGCTGCGGGATTATCTGCATTCATTTCTATCTCCTGACTTGCGGATAGCAAAGCTTGCTCAAGCGTGTACTATTATAATAAAAAGAATTATTTTTAATGTTCTGCATCATTGTGCTGATTTTAGTTTTATTTCAGTTATCAATGTGCTGATAATACGCATGTAAAATAACATCCACTTTAGGTAATAAATACAATCGTCCTACTTTCTCCTTGTGCAGCTGTTGAAGCTTCTCCTCCAGTGCTTGTACAACTTTATCTTGTTCACATAAACGGCTAAGCTTAGCCTAATATATAACAGAAAATTATTGCAATTAGGATTTCATTTTTAACATCTTCAGTAATCAAAACATAACTTGATCAAATCATTGCACGAATCTATATAAAATATTATTACCACAAAATACGAATTCTAAAACTATGAAGGCAGTCTTGCATTTTCAAATTAACCTTAAGAAACCCTCTTAAGATACTATGAAATGTGTTATAACTTGAAACAGCATGGCTCAAAACATATAATTTATGAGTCTAGAGATAAATCTTTACAACTTAATAAGAAGTATTGAATACTGTTACAATTTCCATATTCCTCAGTATTATAAAGAATATTGTATACATTCACAGCCTTTCCCATGGTTTATTTCAGGTGGTAGTTTTTAATAGTTATTAGTACTAAGTAGTACCATAATTAACTACTACCATAAACTAGTTATTGTCAATGTTTGCTCTGTTTTAGCTGTGACTGATGCTTGGCTATGACTAAAACTGTTCCATTTCAGCTCCAGTTTGAGCAAATAACCGTTCAGGGCACTCTAACCAATTTGAAACAGTTTACTTTCCTATTTGAACAAAGTTTTTCGTTCGGTTTGTGATGCTCTGATTTTTTAACTGTAAGATAATACTAGAAGACTGCTTTCTTTTTAACTCTTAAAATAACATCCCTTAAATCATTATGTTTACTCTTAGTTGCATTGTGCAAGAATGACTAGATATGCATATGTATGCATATACAGTAGGATGATATGTGTGTATTTTTCACCACCAATTTTACACCAAGTCTCTTTTCTTTACTAACTAGCAACCCAATACTCTTGAGTGGTAACTACCCATGCCAAATTTCAGTTTTGGAGCACAGTCCTATTTCCTGAGAAATTACATCTCTCATGCTTATAACTGAGCTACAGGTACAGAGTTTTTCCCTTCTAAAGTAATTAATTCTTTTCTAGAAGCAATTAACTTTTGAACACATATAATACTCAAAATTTAAATTTAATACTTCCTGCAAGTTAGAAGCTTATTACAAAAAGAGTCTTATGCCCCTCAATTTCACAAAGCAATTTCTGTTGGTATTCACCTATATGAAGTGCATTTCAAATCCAAAAGTCAAGGTGAAAATTATTACCAAAATAAAGAGACAAATACCAGCATTTCCAAGGAAGAAGAAATACATATGACTTACATCAATATCCAGCTCTTCAGTTCTATATTTGTATAGTGTACCCCTACATTCTTCTTGTGTTAACTATAAGGAAGAATAATATTGCCATAAAACAACTTAATTGGACTATGAAAATGAAAACTACTGTTCAACTTAAGAGTTTTAATACAGAAATCAGCTTTTGCCTGACAGTCAAACATACCACACCGAACAATGTATTTTAGCCAATATATATTAATGAAGATAAGTAAATGGAAGGTGAAGCAGACTGTCAGTAGAAAGTTGCATTAACTTAATAGCCTATGTTTCTAATGCAAACCGGATTCTTAAAGATGTACATCTAAATCAGACATGGATTATGTAGAAAGATGAAGCTACCAGAGTACACCTAGTCACAGTTATACATCATGGTGTAAGTTTTCTTATGTGCATTCTAAATATAGGGGCTCATTCTGCTTGGAATTGACCACTCCATGCCCACTAAGGTCAAGTGTATTCACAAGGAGGCTATTCTGATGTGAACCTGAAATCAGAACAGAATGACCTAAGTATACAAAATACATCTAAAATATCTTGTTAGACATATGCCCAATAAGTGCCACCAAACACCTTTCTGCCTCCTTTTTCAAACGGATTCCCTGCCCTCCAACAGTGTTACCAGAAATGACATAGAAGTAAGCCCTTCTCTTTTAGTTTTGGACCTAGGCAAACTTGTCTCTCCACGCCAGTCAGCATGTAAGGTATCCTCAAACTACTTTCATACAGCTCCTCACATGAAGTGCTTAACTCTTTCAGTCTTTGAACTGACCAGTAACAAGATCTAAAAATATTTTACGTGAAAAAAGGTAGCTCCCCATTTTAGAATGGACTGTCACATACAGTAAAATACTTAATGTCCTATACAGCAAGTATTAGCATAACACTATCAGCCTTAGTGTTCTATTTAATTAAAAACGTGTGCATTGAGTCCCAACATAGATGCCTTCCTTTCATCTATCTGTCATAATTAGGTCATCATGACTCAATAGTGCAAGAAAGACTATAAAAACACAAGCCCATTTTAAAGGACAATTATAAATAAAAGGACTAGGGAAGGGTTAATCAGACAAGCATTCCAAACATACAATAAATCTTCAACACACTTAAGTGTTTCATTTCAAGACATTATGTCCACATACCTCATGCAAATGCACCTGGTGACAATTTAAAAGTATGTATAGTGTATTAAAACCACATAGGAACTTTCTTTGAAACGGACATTTTATGAAAATGAGTGTTGGAATATGAAAAAAGCCACAGCACTTTTGCACCTCATGAATGTCACAAAAATTAAGATATCGATTTAAACTCCTAATATTGTAGAGTTGTGTTTTTTAACTGTTGATTTTATCACAATGAGAGAAAAATGAGAAATGGAAATATTTTAAAAAAAACAACTCATAAACATGGCCAAATGTCTTTAACTTACAGAGAAAACCTAGTTATATTTCACAACATAAAGATTTTACAGAAGAAAAATTATACCCTATTAGATAAATACATCTTCCCAAGACACGGCTCAGCATTTTATATGGTTTGCCTGGAAAGATGTCATGTTACTTTTTCAAGCCAGTATTTTTTACACTTTTTTTTTTAAAAAGAGAACCTTTTTTTTTTTTCTTTTTTTTTTCCCCTTTCATCCTTAATTATAGCTGAGTTTAAAACAGCTTGCCAATTCAGCATCCTTATCCCTGCCTACCTCCTAAAAGGAACATATTTTAAGTATTCAGAAAAGAAAAACACATTTTCAAGGAACACTATACACGTGCTAATTCTTCTTATTAAAATCCTTCCACACTTAAAATTGCTGCCAACTTCTTGCTTTTGTCAGCGGTACTAGTTTCCCACAGTAGGCACTGCTGGAGAGCCACTTCATTTCAACTTTTCTACTGCAACATTTTACATAGACTTAGCACAAACCCCCTAAAAATAGTATGAAACACTTAATCCATCTCTGACAAAACAGCAGCTTCTCTTTCCACAGCACATCTATAAATCAGCTTAAGGCAAGAAGTGCAGAATGCTATTGCATCCTACTGGAATTATGAGAGGAACTGCAGTAGACAAAATGCAATTAAACATTACAAGAAAGGTTAACAACCTCATAACCCTGGAAAATGCATTATAACAGCTCCAACGATCAAGTTATCGAAATGTATTTTATGTCACGTTCAACAAATGCCTCTCTCACCAAATCATTCCTACAAATACTTTTACCAGGACAGTAATTTCAGAGGAAGAGTGCCACCTACTGAACCAACGACATGACTTGCTGATGACTTCGCTTTTCCCCGACGTTTGCCTACCTACTCAAATACAAAAAATTCCATTCCTCTTAATGTGGTGAAATACACTGCAGAGCTCCAAAACATTCAGGAGCAACACCCTGAGTACCTACAAATAGAACTTACCATTCTTGAAATGCAAACTACGCACACAGAACTTGGCCAAACGTGTATCTTACACGTGAAAAGCTAAAGTGACCTTAATTGAACCTCCATTTTATGTTAGAAACAATTTGTTATAACAATTTGTTAGCTACTTTACAGTCCCACCGTACAGTCCCCATCTCCATCAAATGCCCGTACCAGATGAATCACAGATGTGGATAAATCTACCACAGTGGACACAATATAAAATGTCCTTAGAGGGAAATTTCTTCCCAAATAAATGCAATTAGGCAAATCTCTCTCTTGAGACATAAGGGGTTAAACCTATTTAAGCAGTCAAGATTAAAAACATTCCAGTGACAGTACTATTTCATTACCTTATAAGCTATTTTCAGATTCCACTAACCATTTTGATTCAACAAATATATGGCAGGCAATTTCACACTCTGAGAGCACACTGAGCACCTCTGCAAGATACTGCACTTAGGAAATTAAAACAGGACAATCTAAGACATTTTGTGGGGAGCATGAAGTTAAAGTCAGACTTCCAAGAGGCTTTTTTTGTTTTCTTTTTTAAAGTACTTCTTACTATCAGGAAGCAGGGCAAATGGGCATTTACCCCACAGTAAGCAAGATTCTCTTGTAATTGCGCATAACATGACAGATAACATTTCAAATACAAATTGGAAATAAAAGATTTTTAGCTCAAATGCAATCATCTCATGTTCATAACACAACCTGAAAAATATTTCTACTTACAAATCTCACAATCTACCATGCATAACAGTTTAAATGCATGCAGCTGCAATAATAATAATAATAATGTGTGCCACAAACAAGATCTCCCTGTCTTTACAGGAGCAAAAATCAAGGATTATTTTAATACATTTAAAATGTATTAAGAATAATAATACAAGCAAAGAGCTGGATGTTAGCTTGTTGCACTCAGATGTTTTGCCCTTTTTAGGGAACTCACACACATAAAAGGAACTAAGGATAATTCTATGTTTTAAAATCATTATATACTGCTTTAGAAAACAAGATTAACTCTCCTCACCTAGCATTAGAAAGAAATAATAAAATAAACAAGGTATAAATGGGTGGGTCCACGCTGTAAAAAGTCTCTATTTTTTTTGTCTGTATATATGGAATCATTGTCCTGGCTTATACTTGCAAATTCACAGTACAGTCTGTAGAGCAGACTGATGTAAGTCAAAGTGATTTAAATAACTGTGAAGATGTAACAAATCACAAAAATGTGTTATAAATTAACACATTAGAAATCATATGTATTTTAGCTATTTTAATAAAGAACCGTTAATCAGTACAAGTGAACAGGAAGCAAGACACCTTAATTTTTAATTAAATACAAGCTTTTCTTGCTTTCCTTTGCTTAACTCTGAATGAACTCAGTCATAAAACTGAACTGAATAAATTGAAGCAAAGAAACATCCTTTTTTTGTACCTGCGGGAATAGTTACGGTCATCAGAAACTAGTTTATCATCTTGACAACAAAATGCGTTTCAGTTGCTTACACAGAGGCTTCTCCCAATTGTTTACATTGCTTTAAAACTGCACTGGGAAAGATGACTAGTAAAAAAAAAAAAAGTTTTTTATCTGAATAAAAAAAAATAATATTATGTTGTTTAAACTTTAAATAGGTTCCCAGAATTTTAAACTGGTTAGTTTCGCATTACAAAAGTTTAGAAGACTATTTAGGTAGTGAAATTTTGAGTGTATTTTTATCTTTTCCTGGAAATCAGACAACACAGTATTTCATATCGGAAACTTCATCCATGAAAGCTGAAAGTCTTGCTGCTCTCCAGCTTATGCAATACATGGCTTCTTCTGCACAAGCCTGCCAACATGTCACAAACACTCTGACCTGAAGAGACCACATCCCCAGTGACACAAGGTTATTCAATCTTCATGATCTGTTAGTTTCACTGTTTCTTTGACAAGAATGTCAAAAAAGGTGCTTATTCAGTGTCAAATAGGAACCAGCAGGTATGTCTACAAGGTGAGGGCAGTGCTGTGTAGCGATACCTTAGCTGACAGTGTGCTTCGCCAAGCCAGCACTCTGAAATTTTCTGGTATCCCTAAATAAGTGGGCAGACTAGCCCAGCCACAGCTATACCGCAGGTGTGTCTCTATGAATATTAGAAGCTGAGCTAGTTTACCATAACACATCCAAGGCACCTTTGTTCATTATATGTATGTTGACCTACTGGTCTTACATATGCTATTACAGAAAATTGATTTGCTTTAAAAAAATTGTAACAACTAGGCTTCTTGGTGGGGAGGGGGAGAAGAAAGCACAATTTCATCTAGGGCTTGAGAGCACCTTACTTCTCCCATTCCTCCCCCAAACAGTTCCTTCAGGTTCCATGTTACAAGCTCCTATTTTACACACAGGAGCACAAATTGCATGATCCCAAAATCAAAGTCACTCACAACCCAGCTTCCTTTGGAAAGCTGAAATTTTTCTTGCAACTTTTCTGGACGACAAGCAATCTACTATGTGAAGTTGACTTCCAAAAAAGAATGAAACATGAAATTAAGGCAGCCTTTTTTAGAAACATGGCAAAGCATTAATCACTAACACATTACTGTTTTATACAGCAGAACGTCTCCTTTTCTTCAGCCTGTGCAACCTTTATATGTCATTTTGGTTCACAAGGGCATAATTGCAAGCACAAGGGAACAGGTCAGATACTCCCTTCTGACTAGCTGCCAGAATTGCACACCTCACCTGCTGCAAAATTATCATAGTCCTTTACACAAGAACAACATCTTTGTTGCAGTTGAGGCTAGAAACTTCTTAGACATTCCCTGATGTGACAGGAGCTGTTCAATTAAGCACCAGTATCCCTAAGACTGCAGTGCCAACAGATACATATTGGCCATGCTCATAAGTTAATGCAGGTCTCAACTCACAGACAATATTTCCATTCACATTTCTGATTCTTCTTCCGTCTTACCATTTACAACCATCGCTAGATACTCTGTAAGTGTGCACGGTTAAGTCTGCTGTGACTTTATGAACAGACACTGCCTTTTGGATTTACAGTCCCCAGATCAAAGTATTTTTGATCCTTCCTTTTTCCAGTGGCTAAAGGCTTGGTAGGTACAAACAAAAACTTGTAAATCCACTTCCTAGAACAAAACAAAATTGCCAGAAATGACCAGGTAAACGCCACTCACATGCTTTTGTAGTGGTCAAAAGAAAGAAGCACCTTTGAACACTAATTGCAGAGAATCATGCTAAGACAAATGTTGGAAGCTTATTGGAAATTTTATGAATTTACTGGACACCTGCATAAAACATCAACTACTTAAATCATCTAGACAGAAAAAAGTTATTCAAAAGTGTACATTTAATACTTAACAACAAAAATGCAGCAAAAGCCATGCTAACGATATTGCAGCATTTTATAAAGCATGGATGACTTGTGGTTTTCCAAAGCAAATAAGAGAAACACCAATGTTATGAATAAATCTGAGGAACAACCAAAACTGTCACTAAGGAAAATTTTCGCAGATGATAAAGCAATTTCATTCACTATCCAAGACCTTACTTGCTGGTACAGTTGCGGTCTTAGCGCCGAGTTCTCAATCATAGTGTGAACCATGGTGATTAAAGGTTCATTCTCTTTCATCTATTTCAAATCAGGAGGAGCATACAGCAAACATCAGTTTACAGCATGGCTAGATTTGAAAGACGACACTGTAAAATATAGCCTCTACTTTAATTTTTTCTAATAATGCAGTAGATTACATTTTATCCCATGCTTTTTACATATTCCATCATTCAGTAATACCAACATCTGAAAACTTTAATATCAAACAAATGTATCAAAACCACATAAATGCTCAAAACTGAAGTAATAGTTATTCACCAGTACTCTCCTCTTTTAAAAATAAAAATGTTTAAAATAAGCCCAGCTTTGCACAACATTGAAATGAAAAGTATTATCGGATTATGCAATAGGAACACTCAAACCTTTATCAGAAAAACTTTTAAATTATAGATTTAATAATTCAATGTACATTAAAAATATAAGCATTTCCAGCCTCTGAACATTGAAGCAAGGTTTAGGCTCATGTTCATGTATCACAAAATGCCTTTATACACTGCGCTGATTTATACACTTAGGAACTTTGAATCATTACTCATTGTATTTATCCACCCCAATACATGGGTGTGAAAATACTTCAGAACTGGTCAGACATTTTCTATAATGATTAGTATTTATTGATATGTGTGTAAATGTCAAAACCGGATACTTTGATTATTAAAGTAAAAATTGCATACATTTAGGATTTCAACAAAGTATTCAGCACAGAAAACAGTATGGGATTTGGGGTTTTAAAAAGGAAACTTTCCTAAAAGTAAGGGGAAAATTATGAAAACAGATAGTTTTTCTCTCCAAAAGAAACTGAAAAATCACTTAATGCACAATACCCCTTGTATTTTTGTTGGAAACTCTATGAAAACTTAGCAACGCTTGTTTCAAGTATGGTCAGATAAGAAGGAAGTGTGCGTATAAATATTTATGATCTTTCACTCTGTCTTTACACATATATAGGCATTCACCATGAATTTGCATAGCCAGGCTTTGTTTCAGATTGAAATGCAACAGAAAGCCTGAGTTTTTGATGCCTTTTGGAATTTTTTAACCCTAATTATTTAGGAAAAATCCCTAACTTGTACATTTGGAGAAGTATTTTGTTTTCCTCCTCATGGGAAACACATTTTTCTTGTTGTAGACAGATGACGTTTTTGTTGTTGTTGTTGTTTTATACGTACTAAAGTATGATCAGCTGATAAGTTCATCACCCAATAAAGAGTATTGTAACTTAAGAAGGCAAGCTTATGATGCTCTGTTTGTTCACGGCAGGGAAAACACCCTCAAACAAGCAACACTTCCCATTTGCTCCATCATCTACAGTACACATAAACAAAAAACTAGAACTGACACAAGAAGTTGTTCTCCCTTTGCATTATTTTTTTTTTTCCCAGAGAGTGGGTGGACCCGATGATACCAAAAGATGTCTCACTAGTAAGATCAACAATAAGGTCCAAAGCCAAGCAGTCAAACCACAGCCAACTGAAATATTTGTAAATTATGCTCTGAGGCTGAAATATTTGATTGGGAGTACACGGGTTTAGATGCATTTTTATTAGGAGGACTTTAACAGCTTCAGGCTCTTTGGCTATTTCTTTTTGACAGTATTTCAAAAATTTCCTTTCTGACCCAGTAACAGACCACACTGGAATTAATTTCCGTGGAACTGTTCAAAGATTATTTTCATCCAGATTAGAAAAGAAGCACAGTGGATTTGCTCAGAAGACGTTCTGAAATAATGCTTTGTCCTCCGCGAGGTCCAACTTTGATTTATAGGACTTCCTCCAATATTTTTACTACCATTGGTGCTTAACTGTGCTTATCTAACACTGTTTGCAAAGGCCATCTATTTCCAGAAAAGCTCCAGTTCCTTAAGCCCTTATGGAACAAAGATGAAAACCCACAGAACTGGTAAAGTAATGCCAACCAAAGAGCCTTTGTAGCAGCCAAATATAGCAAGCTTTTTTTCCCCTTTAGGAAATACTGTTTCCAAAAAAATACTGACTGTTGAGAAGTTAAGTTCTTGAGGAAGTAGGTACTTGTCACAAACCTTCCATTAACTAAAGCCAGCGCACACACCAGGCAATTCGTACTGAAGAACTAGCAAAGTAAACCAGAGTTACATGGGACACAATGGCAAGTGCCATGCTTTAAAAGGTGAAGAGGATACCTGCTTTGTGTTCTTAAAGCATTATCATGAGGCTAGTCCCAAACTGAAGTTGGACACTATTCACATTAAATAAATAGCTCAAGGAAAAATAATTGCTTGCTCGTAACAGAAATAAGCCTTGATTTTCTCTCACTTCAGGAAAAAAAAAAATATTTGTTTTGTATGGAATTAACATTTTCATAACCAAAGTGTGTACTGCCTGATGCCACACAGCAACACAGCAGTAAAACTGAATAAAATTAATCAGTCTTGGCTTTATCGCTTTCTACTTCCAGTAAATAACTCTTCCTCCCCAGAAGTGATGCTTCATCTTTGCTTTTTTCTTGAGTGATGTAGTATATAAAACCATTTTCTAGTTGGAAAAAATTAAAAAACCCAGCTCCTTGATATATGATCTATATGAACAACCATATTATTTATGAGCATCTGAGTAGGTAGTTTGTGTTTTAAACTGTAAAGCCAATCTATCAGCAAATTTTCTCTTCCTTCCTTTCCCTAAATTCTCTTCCATGTTTGATAACACCCTACACAGATGAGATTTCAGTGTGTGCTTTTCTGCTGGCAGCAATCAGCTAGAATAGCAGTTCCCTATCGGCAGAGCTGACCTCACTGACGTGATAAGACCATATGTTACGGGTGACAAAAGACTGAGCTGAAGTTGGCAGTTTTATCCATTTCCTCTCAAGCTTCCTGATGGCAAAAGCAGTGGCAATAGGACCTGACCAAGCTTTTCTCCCACCTTTCCTCCACTCTTTCATCTTCTATCCAAAGAAAGAAGGAAGAAGCACTTTTCCTTCCTGCCTTCTTCGCACAGCAATGCTGCCTCCAGTGTACTCTTTTTTTCACCCTACAGAGCCCCTGGTTTTGAGCCTCCCTTCTTCCTCTGGGGAGGAAAAAGGAAAAGAAAAAAAAGCAGCAGAAAGAACAGCAGTGGTGGCTGGGTCAGCTCACTCTACCTTTTCTAGATAACCTGAAAAATACAAGTAAGAGTAGTATCCTATATGCTGATAATATAGGATATAGAATTTTAGGCTGAAACACAAGATATCAAATATAATACAGATTATATGAGGTCTATCCAAAGCCCCTTGTACTATTCCAGCCTCCCTTAATTTACTACCTTTGGCATCTAAGAAAGAGGGTGGTAAAGAGGAGTAAACAGAAGCAAACCACCAAGACAGCGTGGATGTTGGCTGTGGGACCTTCACTCCTTTATTTGACAACTTCTTGTTCAAGTTCTGTTTATTTTTATGCACCCTTTGAAAACTGAAAGAAACTGAAAATGAAAATACCTGCAGAAGTATATGATCTACTTAACCCCTACACTATTTACATAAATAGCCATTTAAAAAAACAGAGGAAAAAAAAGACTAAATTTAATTTAGTAGAGAGAGCTTCTACTGTGACAAACCAACTTCGGACATGCTGAAATCAATTATGAAAATATGCATGGAGAGTTTTACACAGACAGCTTGCGCTCAGTAGAAAAGAGTTTTTCAGCAAAGAAAAGTTTTACTATCAACATAAAATTCAGAAGTATACTAAAAGACTGGTTTGCTGGAACTCTCCATAGTAACAGAAAGATTCAAGTGGGACCTTCTGCCATGGCTTTATTTACAAAGGGACAAAAAGCATGTCTAGCTTTTATTTGAGTTCCTATTTTTTATTACTGTTATTGTAACTACTGGGCACAAATACATTAAGGAAACTGCTGGCTTGGATTTAGTAATACACAGTAAGTGATCCCTTAAAATTTGATAATGCATAAGACTGAGATAACACGTGCCCTCGTAACAAATCCCACTCTAGCAAACAAGTCATCATTGCCTAGGGTTGCTAGCTATGTCCAAAGAACTACCTTCTAAAAGGCAGATGAGTCCCTCTCCTACCTCTCTGTAAACCTTGAGCAAGCAGAGTAACTCACAACCTAACTCTAAAAACAAACAAAAAAAAGGATGCTGGGCAATCATTCTTTTTGGACATAAGCCATCAAAGAAATCATATGGCTGGATATATCTGTGCCAGTCTCTTCAATCTTTTTTTCCCTATCTCTGAACTCCAACAACAACAACAAAAATTCTGAAAGCATAATACAAAAACATCAAAAAGCATAACGTAAGAATTTCTAAGCATCTCAAAAGGAAACAGCAATACAAAATGACGTATGATTTAAAAAGGCTATGGGATATTCTTGAGTCTTGATAAGAAAGCCACCTAACCAGTAGACAACTTACTGCAACAGCACAGAAGTTACCCTCCCTACACATGAACTTCAGTCCGCCTGAAAATTTATCTGTGAAGCCTCGGTACAAACTTACAAATTATTGTTATGTACAGTACTGAATTCTTTGTGACCAAAGAGGTGAGAGCTGAAGATAATGGGACTGGAGTTCCACCACATACTCTAAGCAGAGCAGCAGTGGAAAAACCCAGTTTAAGTACGCTGGACTTTTAAAATTCAAAGAGGGCAAGTGATTATGCAAGCTGATTACAGATGCAGGTAATGAGGAAGAAAGGCCTCAGACTAAAAGAAACTTTGATATTTTTTTTTTTTCCCCAACATAAAGAAAAGCTGATAATGGGCGAAGTAATAAAAAGATATAAATGAGCTATCACTCTAGAAGCAGTGGTATTCAAAGCAAAAAGACTCTCAGGGGGATTTATTTCATACAGGTAGGTGGCAGTATTATATTAGAACAAGGGAAAAAAGAAAAACTGGTCAGAAACTGAGACAAGTATTCCAACCTGCTCTTCCATGATTTTGTGATTAAGGTAATATATTTTAAACTTCATAATGATTTCTTACTGTAAGAAGTGCAGTGATTTCTTGCATCTCTGGTAGGGGTAATTATGACACATTTACAAGATTCATACCTTTCCCTAAATCAATGTTTATCATATCACATTGCATTTCTAAATTTTATCTGATGCAAATAAGAAGAAAATCCTTCTTACCACTTCACATGTTATACGTAGGCAATTCTCTTCATTTAATCCTGTCTATTATACGTATTATATATATACTCACAAGCTTGACTCATCAAGCAACAGCCTCATACACAGTTTTACACTTCACATGTACAGCTATCCTTTCTTGGCAATGAATTACATTGTTGAAGACAGAACTATTCCTTTATTCCAAAACATTATAAACTGGAAATATTTGAGTTGGATGAAAAATTTTGGCCTAATTTAGCAAGCAGGTTTTCCCTAATGTTTTGGACCTCCTGCAGCCCTTTAAGACAAGGCAGAGATGTTTAGAAGTGCATTGACAACTAAATGATTTGGTCACAATACACACCTTATTCCCCGAAGATAACAGGAAAATAAAGTCACTGGGTGAACCAAGCACACATGTGTGTGTCTATGTCTCTGTGCATGTGTGGTTCTTAATAACTCATTGAAATACTATTACAGGAACATGTAGGACATAAAAGCTCTAAGAACAGTTTAAGTCTAAGGCTGAAACATTTAATCAGAAGAACGAATATTAGAAAAAGAAAAAGCTTAGTGAAATTTTATATTTTTAACTAATGGACATCTAGTTGCTTATATTTCTCCTAAGAACTTACAACTGCCTTTTATAAGTGCTACACACAATTTGTACAGAAGTCCCATTTGATCATGCAACAGAGCTATAAAAAGAGGTATGTAATATCACAGTTCTTCACTGGCAATCAATTATGTTAGTGAAGACAGAATTGCACCCTCATTCCACAAGTTATCAGAAATAATGAAGAAGTAAAATCTTATTCTTCTGTAAGTATTTAAGAAATTACTGAGTAAAAGGAGAGAAAGTACTGAGATATGCTATGATTTATTTAAAATATTTTTTCATGTTTGACCTCCCTTTCATTTAATCTCCTGTAGAAACATCTAACTCTTCTTAATTCAGAAAGCTAAAATTATCAGAAGTACTAATCTTCTATAAATTGCATGTGTGTCATAGGAGCTTGGAAATACATTACGACTTTGGTTAAAGATGGTAAAATGCTACAGTTAGTGTTATTATAAGAAGGAAATGAAGAACAGAAAAATTAACTGGTGAGTACCTATTGTATTCTGACGACATTTAAATTAAGGGTTATTTTTTCCATTACATGTCAAATCTGTAACTGATCATGATATTCTGTGCTACTTAAAAAGGTCATGTATTAGATATCTAACTTCATAAAAAGCACTGAAAATCCTTCTCCCCAAATATTTCCAGCTTGATAGGAGCAGGCAAAAAGCATTAAGAAATGTAAACACGCAAGAAAATTGCAAATCCCACCTGATGATCCAAATATATGGCATTCCTTTGAAGGTGATGTGAAAGAATCTCATTCTAGCAGGCAGCAGTCAGGGTGGGGGGTGGAAAGGAAAGGGACAGAAGGTGCAGAATGCATGAAAAGAGCTTTAAGATGTAAACTAGACAGTGATCTTTCTGTTCTATGTAGAAATATAATGCTGCTTTTATCTGCCTTTTTTTTGTTTTGTTGAACTGTTAACAAGTATTGATCCCGAAACAGAAATGATGACAGTTGGCTATGAATCAGACCAAAACCTACTACGTTACATTTTGGTTTTACATATAAAATACAGTAAGCTGATGTAAATGTTTACTACACAGACAACTATAAACCCTTTGATAAATCTGTGTTTTAAACATGTCCTGATTTTCATACACAGACTACAAATAAGATTGTATCTGATACCAGGCAGTATAAAGAATTAATTAATCTCATGGTCACTACTAATTTTGTTTATAACGCCAAAAAGTTAAAACCCTTAAATTTCAAACTTAACAATATATTTTAAAATATTCCTATGTAATTTTGACTCTGCTAATTTCAAAAAGCTATGAGTGAAACCTCAAAGGGTTAATAGCAGAACATCACATACACAAAGAACCAATGTTACTCTATTCTACTCCCACAGTAGTCAGAAAATTTTGTACAACGCGAACTGTGATTAATGAATGACTACAAGTTAGTGAGAATGGTACATGACACACATTGCTTTATAGCTGACCTTTGGGCTGCTGGCCTCAAGTTTTAGTTGCATGAGCTGTGCTAGTGTGTGTTCCCGGATACTACTCAGTTCAGCTTGCTGCCGTCTCAGCTTTATTAGCAGCAGCGTGAGCTCCTCTGGCTGAAGGAGTGCAGTGTGAGAAGCCAAAGAGTAGAAAAAAGGTTAATTGGTATCCTAAACAACACTTAATTAAAATTAGGGTTCTTAGTATCTTTCTTACAAAGACTTTCTAACAGTGATACAACAAAAGATACATCATTTTTCCCAAAATTGACCACTTTCAAATATGTAACAGAGGGTTAACTTTTAACTAGTCAAAACAACTGATACTGCAAATGCCAAAATAGTGGAACATTCTGTATAAAGGACAAAAATATGTGAGGATTTTGCAGAAGAAAGTCTGTGCAGCCCTCAAAACTTTTTCTGACATGCATATCAAATTGATGATACTGACTTAAGTGAAGGGGAAGGTAATTCCAGCCCTTAGGGTGTCATTACCTGTACACAGACAGCCACATGAGCTTGGTGACAGAATCAAAAAAAGCCCTCAAGAAAATTCAATTTCTAAAATAATTCTTCAAAAGTATGCATCAAAATTAAGAGTAAAAATAATTAAAACCCCATGATAACTGAACTACATCAGAAACAATCACCTTTCACAAAAGAAAACTGCACAAGCATGACAAAAATAATTTTCCATCCCACCTTCCACAGGTCTGAGTCCACCAGTTCATTTATTGCTTTACTTTTATGACTATGATGTACAATAAATCCTCAGGAAGGGATGAAGAATAGTATTTAAACCCCAAGATTACATATATAATGGAAATAAAGTCACACTCAAATGGGTATTTGTCAGGTAATTCCACACAGATCAGTTTAGGTCAGTTTGGGAAATTCTACCATTTTTGGGAATTTTTTCCCAAATTTGGGAACCATTCCTGGGAATCACTTCTACCACCCATACTTCAAAGAAAACAAAACACTTAACACCACAAGTATTTTTTTTATGTTCCTGTTTGCTTCTGTTTCTTACACTTCTCCAGGAGTCAATCTTATAAGAGGTTAAATATTCATCCAACATTTTGATTTTCTCACAAGTTCTGCATTAAAAAATACCCCAACCCCAAATCAAACCCTAAGCCCCTGGTTGCTCTCTCCCGCAGTCACAGAATTTCCCCAAAGCAAAGAAGGCAAGAAAAAAGCTCCAGAGAACCACGTATTAAATTTACTGAAAAATGAGTACCAGTTTCTCAGAATAAAGAAGAGAATTCCCTGAGAATAAGCGTAGCACTGGCACCGCTGTGAGCTCGCAGCAAAGCAGCCCACAAGAGGGAGCAAGGGATTTCCACGTAGCTTTGCTTGTCAAAACCATTTGCTTTGAGGGAAAACCAACACCAAAGCCAAATTGTCTAATGGCCAACCTTCCTCTTATTGAAAGGTCCTCTTTCAATACCTGGATTTAAAATACTTAATTTCAGAGACTAAGTGTAAGAACCTAGATTGCTATACAAGACATTTTCCAGTTCTCTCCAAAAATCGGTGACAATGCTTTCAGTCTGAAAGTTAGCATCATTTCAAAGCACACCAAAACTGATTTTTAGAAATAAGAGAATTGAAAGTAGCATCTTCAAGCAAAAGGAACAGTGAATCACTTTCTCAAGATCAAAATTCTTCTCGGTGTGTTCTACAAAAGCCCAGTTTTAGTGCATTAGGAATAAGCTATTTAACGGTACTTAATTCCAGTGTTTGCAAGCCAACTTTTTTCCAGAGGAGCCCATCGAACAGTAATTCCTACTTCTCTCTAGATATTCATAATGTTGCAAACATTTTTTACATTGCTCTAAGTGCTGTGCTTTCGATACAGCTCTTGGCATTCTTGTAACAACCACAACACAAAATTTTGTTGAAAGAGCTACCTACAGGTTCCCTCCTCTGTCCCCTGCAACGCTTATGCTGTGGGCAGGACTTCTGGTTTCTACAGGCAGAAGCTTGGACCTCCTTGCCCCCTAACCCGCTCATCAGCCCAGCTCCACCAGCAGAGCCCAGGAGAGCTGATGGGGCCATGAACCCAAAGAAACATCTGCAGAAAACAAGGTGCAGAGATAAGGTGCCAGCTGCCAAAGGCCAACCCATAAATTTCTGAAGGTGCCAGGGATTCATGCTGGGAAGTGCAAGAAACAGGGGTTGAGGCAATGGAAGGATTTACTGGGGAGCTGTTGCCCACAGTATGATTCAATATCTGTATTCTTAATTCATAACTCTCTCAAACAGTAATTTCAAATGGATAGAGAAAGATTATGGAAAGGAGATAAAAACTGGTAAAGAAATAACAAATTTAGGACAATCTCTTAGCTTTTGGCTAAGAGTCGCATTTCAGTTGGGAAGGTGGACAGTATTCACCGATACTACTTTGATTAAATACCTTCAATGAGAATTTCAGCTCTACCACAGTAAACTAGCAGATGTCAGAAAGGACAAAGTTTTACCAAATGCAATTTTAGTATCCTTAAGATTTCCAAAAAAGGTAAACTTTACTTCTAGGATTTTCTAAGTAAGTAATGGAGAAGTAAGTGTTCTGTGATGCATTCTACCCTTTCCCAGGAATTTCTGTAATGTATCAAAGATGATTAAAAAACCCCCTGTATTTCTCAAAGAGAATCTGGATTCAGTGGCTACACAATAGTCTCAGAATTTAATGGAACCACAAAGTACTGCTTTGCTTTAAAAATCACTGATAATTAAGATATAGCTACTTAAATTAAATTAAATTGCTATCCAATGCAAGCTTTGAATAGAATAAAATTTTAGTGTTGCCTCTTTATACTTAAAGAATTATTCTTAAAAAAACCCTGATGTACCAAATAAAAATCCAACTCACTGTTTTGCCTTGGAGGCTCTGAGGAGTAACAGGCTGTAAACTCAGACCTGCTGGCATTGACCTTCTGTCGGGCACAAAAACATGCTGTACGAAAACAAAATAGCACAGTATGATCCATAGTTCTCTAAAGACTCAAAACTAGTAAATTCTAAAAAAAAAGTCAAGCCAACTTCATGCTCATGACAAATTTACTATGATTTGTGCCAGCTTTGGCCAGTCATGTTCCCTGCTGATCTACTACCTAGGACACTTGAGTAGCCCACCTCTAAACTTTAGAAATATCCAACCTTTCATCATTCATTAATCAGAAGTCCTCCCTCACAGTTGTTACCCTACTGATAGCCCATGTAAACAACAATTTTAGTTTCTCAACGATCACTGAAAGCTGTTTAAAAACCCAAGATGTCTATATAGATGGACTTTAAATCTTAAATTTACCCAACTGATTGCAAATAGCAGAGTCTCCTAATCATCCATCTCTTAAAACCAGGTCTGTGTTTTTAAGTTAGTGGCAAAAGCTAGTTATGTACCCAAGTAGCATGAAAAACCAAAGGGAAACAGGAGTCTTGTATAAAAGATACTGAATGTGAAATTAAATACTAGCATAAAGTGTTTCACAAGGGGGGAAAAAAAAAAATCAGAAAGCAAAACATGGCTGAAAGGACAAGTAAGGACACGCTCTGCAGCACCGACCCTAGTGACATTTCTCAGATGTGTGAGAAGCACCAATTAGTAAATTTCCAGTGCAGTTGAGACAAAGGATGTCAAAACAAAATTACTTCTTTGATAGGGACCTAACAACTTCCAAAAGCAAGACTCAGTAATCAACTGTAAGTTGTTTAAACTGCTTTAAGATGTAGTTGAAGATTTTTTTCCCTGCATCAAGAAACATAAAGACACTAGAGATAAAGATTTAGGAAAAATGTTCAGGACCATTTTATACAAACTCTAGTTTTACATCTAACTGAAAGAGTAATTTCTACATAATTATCTCCAATGTATTAAAAAGCATGCATAACACAAGCATGATGGATATAGCAGAGCCACATACGGCACCCAGGTTTACAATTTGTGTCTCCCTCTCAGTGATGAAGACCGAAGACACAAGTCAAATGCTAAGGTTGCGTGCTATTAGATTCTGATGTTTAGTAATGTCCCTAATAACTCAAAGGCATCAAAAGGAACAATTACACTCAAGTTTTCTACTGGAACCCAAGGCAGCCAAACTTGTGGCCGAAGAAGAGAAAACAGCACGTGGAAAGAAATCTGGGATTTTCAGTCCTTGTAAGACTTCCAACTAAAAAAGTTAGAAAAAGAGAAAGATTTCTGCACGTACTACAGACTATTTGGAATGATTTGACTACTGACTCCTTTTCTTTCCTTTAGAGAAACATAGTATCATGGACAGTAATGTTAGGATAACATGTTTTTACCTAGTGTATTAGAAAAGTACCTTTTAAATACCTTTAGTTTTTAAAATGCTTTTTAAAAATCAAACCTTTCTCCATGGAAAGTGATGAAACTTAATCATCATTATAATAAAATATACTACAACGCAACATGAGTTTTACAGTAACTGTATACTTTCTACTAAAAATCCTTGTAAATAAGATTTTTGATTATTAAAGTAAGTATTTTTACCTTTGTGTGATGCGTCCTGTGCCTGCGATCAATAGTTACATCTCCCCTTTGCACTGGTGAAGACACTTCTGATCTGTAGGTCCGCTGTGGGGAATATCCTTGGAAACCAGCTATTGAACCATGAGAAGGCGAGGTGGGAATCGAATGCATTGTCTGATCAGAAATATTGATCATAGTTTTTGGGCTACTTAAAGTACTGTGTCTAGTAAGAGTTGTTTGCTTATTGTAAAACTGACGTTGCTGCCATTCATAAAGCTGCCACATTGTGTCATCGCGCATCGATCTCCGTTTTTCTTCAGCTATTACTGGTCCTATGGCTCTGTCATAACCTGACGGTGTCACACTGCAGAGGCTCTCGGGCCGTGCTTTGCTGTTTCTCGGCAGTGTTCTGTAGCCTTCTGGGTACCGGGGTAAAACTTGAGGTCGATGGCTTGGCATGTTTCTTGGCAAGGTCTGATATGAGATTATGCTGAAACACAAATTTTATTAGTGGACAGCATTAATATTATGGCAAAATAAAGTTTTTCAACATTTGTTAGGTTTATCTAGCTAGCTTACTTTCATATTTTTTTTAATACTACAAATGCTATTTTAAACACATGCAACAAAATCAAGATAACAATTAAAGAATCAGCTCTACTGATTGAATGCACTGTAGCAGCTGAAACTGGATCCTCTCTCTGATTAAATTGCTTGATTATATAATCCATATTTGATCTTTTCAACAATCTGTAATGTCAAGTTTAGATCAAATCTTGTCTATGTGCTGAGTAGGTCAAACTTTTGAAAGCTCTGAAGTTCTATACTGCTTCCATATGAGCCCATTAAAAATGTTCTCTTTTGAAAAAGTGAAAAAATTCTCCTGTTTCCCTAAGAAAACCTTGACCAATTACTATGGACAGAAAGAAAAAAATTATGATATTTTTTTAACAGCAGACCAAGGTAAAATAGCAGTTAATTGTCTAATGAAATAATATTTTGCCATTGTCAAGGACAAGCCATTCCACATCAGCTATCCAAGTGAAACAAAGAGCAAAATATTTCCTTGTTTGATAATAATATTATATTACTTTTCAACTCAGATATAAATTCAGAGGCTTATTCTTTAATTTGTTGCCACATTAAAATTCTGGAGTGCTACAGTCATTTAGCAACTTCCAGCATTAGTTGAAATGCAAAATTTTCCATGCTGAGTATCGAGGCATGCTTAAGTATGACAAAGCATTTATTGTTTTTTTTCAGAGGGCAAAATCTAGGTCATAAACACAGATTCATTCAACCCTTATGTAAAATTCAGATAAGCACCTCTGAAAGAGTTTTGCTACTGATCACATATATGATAGATGCTTGCCCAGAGATGAGAAAACTGATCTCAGACTGGATGTAACTTAGCCATCAGAGGGCAGCAACTTCCAGCTACACCCCAGACTAATTCAAACTGCCACCACCAGGCACCAGAATTTGAAGACGGTTTTGAGTAACTTCAGTGCCACAAAAACATTAAAGAAATGATGTAGGACAAATGACAAGATAAACCAGCATTATGCATGTTAGATCCATATGGAATAACCATCA
This sequence comes from Ibycter americanus, assembly GCA_035590275.1. Lineage (NCBI taxonomy): Eukaryota > Metazoa > Chordata > Aves > Falconiformes > Falconidae > Ibycter > Ibycter americanus. Next base: position 20,658,806 of record JAVJGI010000060.1, read on the forward strand.
GAGAAATTGATGATGGTAAAACCTGCTTTTCACTGAAAATAGTTAAGCTGAGTATTTATGATCACCTGAAACATTATGGAGATGAAAACTGCTATAAAGAGCTTTACATACAAAATCTGCTACAGTTTCTGAAGCTTTCCAAGAATTAATCAAGTATTATCCCCATTTTGTAGACTGGATAGCTTTCCATTCTCAGAACAACAACAACAACAACAAAAGGAAATGGATTCTAAATCCTATTTTTTGCTGCAAAACCTGCTTAAATACTTGTCAATTTCTCCATATAACATACCATTAATGATATGGGCTTTTTTCCCATCTCTATATTTAAAAAACCCCAAACCATCAAGACACTGTTGGTTTGATTTCTAAATTTCAAAATATTATTTTAGCTATTCACAAACAGGTATGATGAAGACTGGTATTTTTTTCATGAAGATATCTGGCAGCTCAATACACCCCACTCACTAAAGCTCCTCTCCCATCTTATTAATGGAATGGGCAGTGTAATCCTGTTGGCTCCTTTAAATAACCTGGACAACCTTAAGTTCTATGTAAACACAGCAATTTAAAGTCTGCATGCAAGTACTTACATTCTAAAACATTTAGGAAGACAACATACCCATCTTCTACTGGTAAACCATGACAACTAAAAAGCCCAACTGCCTCAATATTAAGCCTTGTTTTACACCACTTGATAAAATCAGAACAGATTCACCAGTGTTCTGTTGATACTTGCAAAAATGTCATTCCAGTCAAATCCAAAAAATAACTTTCGACAGTACTGCACCTTATTGCCTTGCATGCAAGGGGAGATCGTTGCAGCTGGTCAAGCAGTCATGCATACTGTAAGGCTTCAAAATATTTCTGCAACTGTCACCATAAAGAGCTCCCTACAAATGTTCCCATATGAAAAGAAGGCTTCCACATGAGTTTATAGACTCCTTATAGACACATTTAGAGGTTGTCTCTAGGATTACTGTTGGGTAGCAATACTGGTTCTGGTGTCCAAGTTGGACTATTTGGGAAAGCAACTTTGCTGCTAAGCCTTTAGGGGCTCAGTTCCGCAATGTTATGAAATCCTCAGATCGAAACCTCAAAATAGTTCTTTATCCTAAAGAATGCAAACACCACCTGGCCCAGAATATAGAACTTCCTTGTGTGAATCAAGCAAATGGTGGCAAAGACAGAAACTTGGTGCTAAGTGTACAGCAGGTGTTTATTATAGCGGATGAGGCTTATATAGGCAAGGCAGGGAGACAGAGGCTCAAATCATAGGTTAAGAACAACAAAAACCCCTCTTAGTACCACGCAAACACACTGCATTTTTTCACATTTAGGAAAGACCACTCAAGTGAACCACTTTTGGTGAAAACATTTACTTGTAACTGATTTGTGCAAAATTAATTCAATAAAATGATACCAAATTGAATGTTTCTATTTTTTATTTTTAAAAAAACACATTTATTTTCCATTTAAAAAAAATTTGTGGGTTCCCCCCCCCCTTCAAAGCATCACTTGTCTTTATTCATATGGCTCTCTCAAAACTACATGCCTAGATCCATGGAAATGGCAGATAATAGATTCAAGAATTGAAAAATTGCCATCATTCTCTTAAATTTCTCAGGCAATCAAACTACTAAGGGGGTCAGCCTGTTCCTCTAAAAAATTAATTTCACAGTGAACCTTTTTTATTCCATACTGAGGACAGCTAATAGCTCCTCCTTTATATATAGTTATTTAACTGAACCTGTTAACATTTTACTATTTTAATTTTTTTTTTTTTTTTTTCAGTCTTACATACCAGAGACACTCAGTTTGATCCTTCATGATTTCTCTAAAACATCAGAGACTGATGCAATGGCAAGCATCTTTGTTAAAAGTCAGCAACGTTTCTCCATTAAGTGGAGACTACTCTTCTCAAAAATTCAAGTTATGAGTTGAACACGTCTTACTACAAACAGCCTTACTAGCCTCTCATCCCCACCTTAAACTTTAACATAAAGTGGAGCTGCTTTCTACTCTCATTCACCAACTTCAATTCTACCTAAATTTCTGTCCCCAGCCAGAAACTGGCAATCTGAACAAAAATAAAGTTTAAATGAAACCACATTCTAAAGACATCACTATACCTTAGAAATTTGGAGCATTATTCAAGGTCACTTCCACACAAAGCAAGAAAGATAGATCAAGGCCAAATCTTTTTTAGTTTGCAACTTTTATGTAGAACTGCATTTGAAAGCATACCCTTTGTGCTATCAATGCCACCCTTATTTAAACAAGAAGCATTCTCTATAGTCAAGAATAAAATATTGTTAATTAGTAACATATTGTTAACCGTACTTCCCTCTATTTGATTCCCACAATGAAACCAGTTTTACCGTTTTTATCCCTGTTCACAAGTGAAAAATGCCACAGCTATTCAGATTTCTACTCTTTGGTTGCAAGTTTTACAGTTCAATTTAAAAAAAATCAAATTGCCTCAAAGAGCCTTCTCAGTTCTCATTACGCAAGCATGCATAATAAACTAAATATCAGAGTGTGCAAGTCACTGTACGTGCTGCAAGTTCAAACCTGATCAAGCTGCTTATGTGGAGTATTAAATGAAACAAAACGTTAACAATTCCTAATTATATTTAATGAAGGACTGAAGGCAATGAAGAAATGTTCAATTTTGGCAAGTGTAAGTCAAGCTAATGTAAACTTTTAAAGTTTTTGCAAAAACTGAGAAGTCCCCAACCACCATATTTTGAAGTTTGCGGAAAACACACTTCTGAACTTTGTTATATCTTAAGCTCTGCTCTGCCATCTATCTATACACAAACTCCCTAATTTCCAGCTCTTCAAAATATCTCCTGTGATAGCATCTCCATACTTCCTATCTAATGTAATATTAAAAACTTTTACATTTTACTGCTAAAGCTACTTGTCTGTAAGCCAGCCTGGAAGCAATGTTCCTACACTTCTGTCAGACAGAGAAATTGCTATCGGCACAAGACTCAACATTGTCAATCATTCACACATAATTTTAAAGCTTCATGAATAAGCACTGGAACTCAATATTAGAACTGGGAGATGTTTAATTTCAGGAGAAGAGAAGCTTTAAGCATCAGCAACTTAGTTAGATTTCTATGACTTACACTTCGGTAGAACTTGTCTCTCTCTCTTCAATTAAAGCTTGTTTAAAGTTTAAAAGCTCCCTGGAATATTTTAAGAAACTTAAATAAAATATTATTACAAAAATTTGTCAACAAAAATGCAGACAGGGCCATTTTAAGAAGAAAAATAGTTGTTATGACTGATGACACCTTCTCTCTGCTAGGACAGAGAAATTTCTAAGACCCAAAAAAGGGTTTCTGGCTATTTTTATATATTAATATAGCTTAATTTATTAATAATCACTCAATTGCTAAAAAAAAGAAACTTTAATAAATCTGTTCTGAGCAGTCATCCAGGCACTTCTTAGAGAGAACAATGATTATATATTTATGTAATGCAGACCAATACCTAAAGAATCTAACCAGGATATGAGTCTAAGAATGACTTGCTAGAAAGCCTAGCAAAAAAAAAAATTTAAAAATTACATAGTACTTACCCTCTTGTTTCCTCTTCTTGTCCTTTTCCTCTTTGTATTTTAATCCACTGTTCCAACTGCAGCATTGAATTAGTTCTCTGCATAACTCGTTCAGACTCCATATGTGACTGAACCGCATTGTGCTGACCTCCATCTCCAGCGTCTGCCAGGACAGGACCAAGAGCTTTATTCTCAGACCCATTTAAATGAACCGGTCTGAAGTGTCCAGCCGGAATCATGCTTATGGGTAAAGTCCTGTATTCGGATCCCAAAGGATTTAACTTTACACTGTTAATTTTTGTTAATGGTTTATCTTGCCCAACTTTCTGGAATCCGTATTTTTCGGCTTCCAAAGCTTTCTTCTCCTCATTTCTGTTCACTTCTTTGTTCTTCTGGTTATTTTGTGCATCTGGCTTAATTAGCACCCGATGGTTTGAAATATTATTTGCCTCTCGAGGTGGTGTATTTTCAGTGGTTAACTTCTCTACTCTGGAAAGGAACAATATCACAAGCTATAGCAGCAATAAAACATTCATTAAAAAAGAGTAATAAAAATGAAAGTGAATATATTGTTGTTTATCAGGGTTATTTCAGTGAATACCTGTCCAGATATGTTACATCAGTACCTTGACTCAGAGAAAAATCCAGGACATATTTTCACAATAATCAAGGACATGTTAGTAGTTTGTTGTTGTTGTTTTGGGATTTTGTTTTGTTTTTTTGGGGTGGGTGTTGTTTTTTGGTTGGGTTGGGGTATTTTTTTGTTTTTTGTTGGGTTGGGTTTTTTTGTTTGGTTGTTTTGGGTTGTTTTTTTTTTCCAGTTGGAGAGCATGAGTGTTTTTCTTCCACACGTCTTTGCTATTTTAAAAGCATTTACAACATGGGGCAATTTTTTTAAGCCAACTTCCAGTTAACCCCCTACAAAAAAATGTGCACAAGAGGAAAAAAAGCCGGAGTCTGAAAACGCAGATGTTCGGTTCCTGGAGGGCTGGACATTCAAGCAGTAAAAATATTCAGTGGCTCTCCAAAAGCTACAGCTTCCAGATGTTAACAGCCTGAAATTCAGATTATTTTTAAAGCCATCTTTAAAAACGGTAGCAAATTACATCGCTGACCAGCTTGTGATTCACAACACTGCTGAATTTAACATATAATGAGCTCCTTTTAAAAAAGCAAACAACTTTTCATGGTCACTAGCATCAATCAGCTTTCTCTGGCATGTTATCACTTTGGCTGGCATACGTTTTATGGAAAATAACTGTGGCTTCTCTAATTTTAAGGGGGAAAATAGCTGCTGACTTGGGGAACTGTACCACAAAAATAATGATATTTTTAGAACAGTTACTGCTTTACAGTACTTACACAAGTACTCAATGTATGCAGTTCTATTAGCTATCTTTTTAGAATTTTAGAAAGTCAGGCAGCTGTATCTTTTTCTGTACTGGGACATGAACAGAACATCCAGCTCAAATAATGACTTTTTTTGGTTTACTAGAAAAAACAAAACAAAACAAAAACCCTAAAATGTTTTGATCAACATTTTTTGGTACAGGAGGAAAGAAGAGTAAGAGATATAATTCTTTCAGATTTCATGTCTGTATAAAACCAAGCCAAGAACAAAACTTGTTTTACAATGACGTCAAATTAACCTTCCACAGTTTTGCATCTTTTTTTGCAAATTAATTATTCATCTTTATATCTGTGTCCAGTTCAAGTGCCTAATCCGTGCATAAAAAGGCCATCACATACACAACTGACCAAAAGCACAAGTGTGACCACTCCTCTGAACAATAATTCCAAGCAGACTAACTACATACAGCTGTAACCGTTTCTGCTTACCCTGTGTTGAACAACAGGCTTAAATGTCTAACAAGTCTACACTTCCCCAACAGATTAAGCCATGAATTCCCAACAGGCCAACAATTATTTGGGACAGAACCCCAGCAAATACATAAAGGACTGAAAATTGTAAGGTCCTTATAAAATACTGCCCACTGCTAGTGATATTGGACACTTAAATTTTAAATGCACCTCCCATTACCACCCTACTGTTGCCATCAAGTCTGCATAACATGAAAGGAATCAAGAGACCCCTGCCTTAACAAGAGTACTATTTCAATCCTATTGGTCTGAAACAGCAAGACATCAACGTCTTCTGCATACTGTATGTGAGTTACAGTAAAATGCTCATGCACTTTGCATGTTAACAAGGGGCGTGATTTTGTCCCCATGCCTCTTCTTGACATCGTTGTGATGATCCCAATCTCTGCTTGATGCTTCATAATGTTATAAAAGTCCTCCAGAATTCGCTCTATTAATATAAGTAGCTCAAAATAGTCCTTTACTTTCAGTGATTACTCCTGAGCTGCTAACGAGAAAGCATACACACACATCAAACGTATTGCAAATGAAAACGTTCACACCAATAATTTATCATGAACATCTCCTTGACTATATGCGTCAGCATTATTTTTAAACACGGTGGGTTTTTTTCACACATCACTACTGAATGCAGAGGTTAGATACATCTGATGTTTTCTGCTATCAGAAAGAAGGTTATATTTCTGCCAACTGTAGCTTTTAGAGAAAAAAAATCTTGATATGGAACCAGTTTTTATGTAGACTTTTGTGGGTGAGCAAGCATGTGGTGGGACTTCTACACCTATATCATCTTTTTTATAACTTCCAAGTATCAGCAAAGAAATGGTACGCTAATCTCCTGCTGCAATTTAAAAGTGAGGTGTTTCCTTTTCATTATTTTCCCCCAAGACTTTAAAGTGTTCCCAAGACAAAACATTTCTGCCTAGGTTTCTTCGCAAGGTTATGGAAAAAAACCTGGACCTCCTCCTCCCTCCCACCTTAAAACTTTACTAGCCAGTGTTCTACCACAAACTAAAGGAATTCCCCAAAGAGGAAAGTGAATGAAGAACTCCATTTCCCACAGTTATCAAGTCAAAAAAGGGTGTTAAAATTTCAGTTTGCAGCCAGTGTTCAAGAATTTACAAATAAATATAAGGACCACCTTGCAAATAATCCTGAACACTGGCATTAATGTATGCCTTAATAGTACCACATACTCCCTTATATAGGACTTTATATCAGTCTTTCTCAAGGTGCTTTACAGCAGAGAAGCAGTTGCCATTTTACAGACAGAAAAATCTGTGGTGCAGAGGGAGAGTGGCATCCCTAAGGATATTCATCGGCTATGTGGCAAGGTCAAGGCTTGGCACAGTGTTCAGTTCACACTATCATACTACTTTCTACTGTCTGACTTCATTAAAAAACAACAAACCCTAAAAATCACAGAACTGTTTTTCCACGCAATCTCTATGCTGTATCACTTGTTACTATGGTTATACACGGCAGAGCCAAGCACTTATATTTGACATTCTTTGCAATGGTGTAGAGGCTGAATGACTGACATTCAAATAGACTCCTGGGCTCTCCTTTGACTTCGTGCATCAAATCAGTCAACTCACTGTAAGCAAGAGACCTCTTTCCACAGCAAATGATCCAAATGGGAAAGAATTATCAGAAACTAATAGGTAAATGTAAGAAACATAAATCAGTATTTAAATTTGGTTCCACATTTATATCTAGTTCTCAAAGCCAACAAAACTTGCAGGGGATTTTGATGATGGGAGAGGGAGAAGGCAAAGAGAATCCGCACTGAACACGTCCTTCAGCATATACTGAATGCAATTTATAGATTTCTACAACCAAACAGGAATAATATCTATGGAACAGGAATAATATCTATGGAACAGTAATACAGGAAAAGCACTATTTTCTGCTGTTTTGTATAAATAAATAATTCTAAGAGGATTGGGTGGGGGGCATATAATTATCAGACAGACATGAAGGCTGTGATTTAATAAAGCCAGGCAGAGGCATTTGAAAAAATAGAAGCCATCTTGTCCAAACACAGTGACATCAGTAAATCCCCACTGTGGATGTCACTATGCTAACAAGTGCTTTTTGGCAGCCTAGCTTATGCTGTTCAGGGAAAGTAACTACACTAGGAGGAGAAAAAACCCCCACTTTTTCTTAGTACATGCTGCATCACTCAGAAGAAACAAAGGCTCTAGCACACATAGCTGGCAGTGAAAGGATAGAAAAATGATACTTTTAAATATGGGAGAGTAGAGAAATCAGTGTTTAGGGTAAAAATGGTAAATCAGTAGGTTGGTGGATATTGGCATCTACAAACGCAAGCAATCGCTACTCAGGTACAACTTAACCGTGGTCTCCACTGATACACCACGGAAGGAGTAAGATGCTTTGCTAATCCAGACAGGTTGTTTGGGATAGTATTTTGAGTCATAAGCTTAAATAAATCCTCACTGACTAAAGTATTTGTGTTTAATTATTTTGATATGTCTCTCAGTACATTATTAAACTTGAATTTACTATGTAGACAAAATCAAAACAAGAATGTTTAGAAAGAAGTAATTACAGTTCAGTCAATAGGACCAAATAAGATTTGTCCTTCCCTGCATTTACACATTAGAAGGGAGTTTTTCTGCTGTGACTGCAGATCAGTTCTAAAAGAAATGGTTACATTTTTATTTTCTCACCTCGGTATCTCATTTCCGTATTATGTGGCTAACTATGTGTGGAAAATAAGAATATTTTGTGGAAAGACAGGTAAAATCCCCACAACTTATTGCTTTAAATATTCCTTTTATCTTTTTTCTCTCCAAGAAACTCACATCCTCAGAAAAATAAAGATACAGATTGTAGCTCTGAAATTATTTAAAGCTGAAACATTCAGTCTAACAGACTGTTGGGTTTGGATTTCCATAGTATCATAAGCAGGGAAGTACCCTGACTTCTAGATTTAAAGAAATATACTATAAAAACTCTCACTTATCATTGGGCAATTTATATCAACAAGTACTTAAAAGGGGTTCAACATCAGCTTGCATAAATATTTAAGGAAGGAAGTTCTTCATAACTTTAGCTATTGTATCGTAAGTCTCTGGTCTGTTAGAAAACTGCATTCAGTACAATGTTAAAACCTCTAGAAAAAAACAGAACTGAGAAACAAAGGCACTGGCTGAATTTGACTGAACCAAGATCATTTATGCTTAGAGCTATGTGCCTGGCAAACTTTAGGTTAGAGATGAGGTAATACAATACATAATCCTTAACAGAGTTTTACAGGAAAGAAACAGTATTTCTTCTGGATAAGATCACATCTTGCTACATGGTTCATTTTAAGAACTGGTTTGATAGCCAAAAGATGGATCCTTTAGAAAACAGATGTCTGAAGGATTTTCTTCTTATTATAGCTAACAGACATGAAAGTCTTTGAGACTTCATTGGTCTTGAAATGTATTTTCTCTCAAGTAATTATTTCAAGACTAGACTACTAACAAACTTTTTAAAGAGGTTACATCTACTTCTGTTTTGTTCTAAGGTTTCTTGCCTGAATTAAGACAAGATGGTGCTACACAACTCGCTGCTCTTGTGGTTTTTCTGACACTTGTTTTGGCTGTTGGCAAGCCCATTCTGCCCATGATATCAGCAGAAAACCACTTAATTTGATCCTGAATGTTTTTCTACTCATTTAGTATGTTACACTGATTCACCAAGAGGTAAGATAAGTGCCCAAAGAAATGCAAGGCAGCTTGCAGGTGCATTTATAGCTGGATGAAAAGTGTTAGATCAGCTCAGCTGTACTGGGAATCCCCACCATTTGCCTATACACTGGCAAACAGCCGGAACAGGCAGACATCAGTGCTGGAACAGGCAATACAGCTGAAAGAAGGGGGTAGGAATGCATGGCCAAGCATTTCAGGAGACTAGAACACTCTTCACGGCAGTGGGCTGCACATCTGTCTTGTTAGCGCAGCCCCATGGCACTGCAGCCTAGAGGACAGCCAGCCTGCAGAGCTGTACTGGGCGCCAGGGTGGGCTCACTATCGCGTCTTGATAGGATCTGAGGCAGCAATCATGACTGTAGAGCTGTACTAATGAACTGCACAAAAAAGTAGATATTTAACATTTTAGATTGTTTTGTATGTTAAAAGAAGTGTCACAAGTAATAACATAACATCTGTCTATATAATTTACTAAATATCTTCCAGACCACTGACTATTATGGGACACACTATGAAGACGAAACTCATTAAGGAGGCTCTGTCAGAGGGAGATACACTTTTTTCACATTAACTTTCTACTACTAAGACGTCTTCTTCAAACATTCAGTCTTCAGTGTTACAAACACCAAATGAAGTTAATTTCACTGGTTAAAAAAAGATTCAGATTGACCCACTTCAGTATTATTTTCCCTATGAAGTGCTTATACAATCAATACATTATTTTTGTTTGAAGTTAAGTGGGTCTGATTTGGTTTAATAATTTCCCCATCTGTAAGATACCACAGATATCTACAATACACTTACAATGCAAACGAAAACTGATTTTTCAGATTAAGCGTATTATTCACTAAGCAATATGAGATATTTTATTTTGTCAAGGTAACTTCATTCTTTTAAGAGCAATCCCTTAAAAGCTCTGAACAGCAAAATTAAAGGGGGAAAATGCTATTAAGTATCCACTTGCTTATGCTCAATCTCACTCCGCTCATCCTTTCCCTGTAACATTTACTGTTCCCAAACATGAGGAGGCTTACAGGAGACAAAGAACATAACATCTTCATATATAATATGAAATCATGTATAATCTGATCAAATTTAATTTGTAGTTGGACCTACCACTCCTCCTTTCTGTAAGCTGAAATATGTGGGTTTTTTCAACCTTAATGAAAAAAAAAAAAAAGGACACAGAGCTTGAAGCACGTGTAATTTTTTCGAAGTACAGAGAACATCTTTTTTTTCTGTTAGGCTATTTCATCATGCTGTCAAATGCAGAGAATGAAATATTTCATATACTATCTATATATTTAAAGGATCTTAGAAATGAAAGCTAAGACTTTAAACTTTTGTTTAAGATTAGTCACTAAAAAGTTGCACAGGTACAAATTTAAAAGTGTTCCTAGCTTACTGTTATCCTTCTGAATGTTGTGTAGATTGGTGTAAGTAAAAGTTTCATTATGTTTGACTGAGAAGCCCACAAAGCATTAAAACATGTAACATTAAAAGTGTCTAATCATTCTGCATTCCATTTTACGCTTCTGCTAGCGCCATACTGGAATACGGCATATAGAAATGTCAGGAACAAGTTAACAGGAATGACTTGCACTAGCAATGCAAAATTTGGAAAGACTGCTTGTATTTTGACAACAATTTGAACGGGTTTACTCTTTTGCAAAAATTGTACATTTTCCTTCTTTGGTACCTGTGTCTATGTAATTCTTTACTATTTTTTTTTAAATTTAAATTTTCTCAGCATTGCTGCCATTTATTTAGCTCCAGTGTAGCAGGAACGAACAGAGTGTGGAATAGATCAAGTGACAGCAGCCATCAGCAACAACTTCTGTGCCATCAATAGCAAGGAGCTTTTAAATTTTCAGTTGATGAGGTTTCCATTATAGATGCCACGGAGCTGACCCAAGGGACCACATTCAGAGAGAAAACAGTTCTTACTAGACAGACAGCAGCAGACAATATTCAGTTTCTGAGAACACAAGGCTTCCAGTGATAACTTGATTTTTCATTGTCAACACTTGGATACATAAAGGATATGGCTCCAGATCAGGTAAGTATAAATTTGATGACAGCTTAATGATGAACAAGAATGACTCCCCACAGGTTGCCCGTAGGTACAACTGTTTAATTTAGCCAGAAACTACAGTTGTGAAATTGAGGCTTATGACAGGTCTAAGCCAAAGACTACCACCAGCTGAGCTGCTATTGCTGCTCACTAAGGGGAAGTGAAACACGCCTGCACATAGCATTTGTCATTGCACTTCTTTTGATGCCACTGGCTAAAGGAATCAGTCACTCTTTTTTTCTTCTAGCCCCTTACACTCAAGGCATCCATATTAAGAATAGAACTTAAGATTATTTTTACTCCTTCAAATTTTTATCCAATATTACTAAGTCAGTAAGGGATCTTCAATATAAGGAGATATTAATCCAGCCAATTTACATCCTATTTTAAGGTATACCATTTAATTAAAATAAATCAAACTAAATATGAGAAAGAAATACACTGTGCCACTGTTTTGTCAGTCCACACTACCTTTTCACAGGCTCTGTCTGCACAAGTGCTGCATCTGTCATGGCTTTCATCCACAACTCCATTTCCTTCCCTGTATCTGTGCAGAAATAATAGGTCCTCATGTTTGGATGAGCTGCCTGATTGGAAATGACATGGTCATTGCAATAAAAATATTAGATTCTGTAAAAGAAGAGAGACAAATAATGTTACTGTATCCTCATTTTAATGTTTTGTATAATAAGATTTCTGCAAATCATACTATCAGAAAAAAATAGTGGAAGGAATACTTCAATGTTTTCCTGTCACTGCATTCATCTTTTCAAAATAATTGCCTATAATTTTCAGTCATAGTTGCTTCTTCATTAATACTCAAAACCCCCTTAATTTTCTTCGATCTATTAAAAACTATCTTGACTATCCATTAATGTAAATTAATATAATTATTATAAATAAGATTTTGGCATAGGTTTTTGCAGTCTGAACGATATAGAAAGTTTTAATTAGTACTTACCATAGTAAATAGATGATGTGTTGCATAGGAGGCCACAAGAAGAGCCAAAAGGAGCTCATAAAACAACAAAAAAAAGTCAAGAGAAAATATTTAGTAGAGTGATTTATACCATGATTAAAAAGATTAGCTGGGAAAGACAGCTAACAATGATTCATATAATAATGTGATTGAAGTGATAATAAAACCTTATTTTTATTTATATGTAAATATAACTTTTATATTAAATAGATATTATTATTTATATTTATATACTATATAATATATAGTATATAATTATTATTCTTATCAATAAATGTAAATAGAAACTTTGTATCTAAATACCTGAAGAACTTTCGTTAGTGGGATAAGTCCAGCTGCAGATACAGTCTACAATTCTAAAACATCACACAGTATTTAAGATCCATGAACTAAAACTAAAAGACTAATAAGTCATATTCATCCATCTTCTCATTCTAGTAATTATGTCTATATTTACATCAGGCTAAATACTGGAATCCTCTGCTACTGTATTATGCAAAAATCAGTCTCAGAAGCTGTTTGTCAATCCTGTTTTGCATAATAACTCAGTAAAATGAATTCTGATCACTAGGTTATTGTGCTTTCAGACATAAAATTAAACTGAAAAATCAAGTCCCTTACCTTAAAGGCATATTTGCGGTTAATATGATCCTCAGCAGAAAGCACAGATATCTGAAAACTAGGCAGAAGTATGCTACCTAGTATTCCTTCTTCTTTCTCATCTGTGAAAGAGTCTTTGATTAGAGAAACAAGATGTGTTGACACATAATACTTGTATTCAACTATGGAGTTTCACTGAAGTGTCTAACAACACAAGAGCACTCACAAGAAGTTTAGCTCAGAAGAAAATGAATTAGGGAATCTGAAAGCCAGACTGATTTGTTATGCAGGTGTCTGTATACAGTCTCAGAAGTGTGCAGTCCACAAGAGCAATTGTGCAGCCCCTCTCTGCCAACACATGCCACCAGACACGTATCACACAAGTGTGCGCCCCAAAAAACCTGCTAAGCATCATGATATCTAGGTCACCTGAAAACAGCCACCTCCAGCTTTTTCCCCAAGATGGACAAGCATAAAACACACTCCTGTGTGTGCTAGTTCTGTAAAAGTTTAAGCACGTGAGCTACCTTATGGAATCTGTCTTACGGAAAACACCACAAATGACTACTCCTAGAGTTTTTCTGGGGATCAGTGCTTACCTGCATATGACTTCAAAACCAAAAAGCAGATGGAAGTCAAGCCTCTAATTCAGTGACAAGAACAATACCTGCTATCTATTGCCTGCTCAGTAAAAATGGCAAATACCTATGAGAGCAGAAGTATTTTAAAATACTGCTTATAACTGTTGGCCTTTGAGAAAATTTGCACATTCTTCTGGTATCGGGCATATTAAGCTACAAGTTTTTATAATTCCCATGAAGAGTTTACACTCAATTACATTCTATTTGTGCGAATGCATGTGTCAGATAACTTGTAAAAAACCAAACTCTCCCCCAAAACAAACACCCTTTTCTCAGAATCTTGTTTTACATAAAATTTTAGAGCAATACATTATAATAATAAATTGAGATTTTAACTGGAAGTCACAACCAGTTCTTAAAGCCAATTATGCTTTAATAAGGGAATTATTGGATGCAATTTACAAGTCAATCTTAACTGTATTACAGATACAGAACTTCTATTTAGAACCAGTATCTTAGGAGACCGTTCCCCACAATGCTTCTCTTAGTTGAAGATACTGCCCATAACAAATGACTATTTGTCTTAATGCCACAAATACAAACATAGCTATTCCAAAGTTTCAGGCATGGAAAATTAGTAGTTACAATTAAAATACATGTAAAAGCACAAAAGAGCTACCTCTTATATGCGGATTCTGAAATCTCTTCCCAGTTCTTGTTTATCCACTAAATTCTGAAAAGCCACAGCTTTTAGGTTATCCATATGGGGAAAGCTCTGCCCAGCCACTTTAGCATTACACGATATTTGATGTAAAAATGATGCTTTCTGGGATAGATATTTAATTGGAGAACTGAGCATAAAATTAGTCTGATGAAAAGGTAGAAAAGGAATGAAGGGAGTGGATTTACTTTCAGGTACTCAACTGTACTCATAAGTATGCCTGAAACCATTGCACCTTCCTCTATCAAATATTTACTCCTTGCTAGCCACACACACAAAACAATTTGCCTTTTTTCCTCTGTCCCAGAATGCATGGCAAATACTGTGGTCTACTTTATTTGGACTGCTGTTTCGGGGAAAAAAATCCCTTCTGCTAGATTATACTTTGACTTATTACTAAACTACATGTCTGGAGGTCTTTGGTCTTTGTTAAAGATAAACTGCTATGTTCCATTTCCAGATTTTAAGAATCTGTTTCCAATCAGACTAGCTTTTATCTACACATTACATTGCCTCATACCCATCTGTACTTGTATGCTGTGTATGAATAATAAAAGGGAAAAATAGCTGATCTTCTGTCCAGATCTAAGATCTTTTATTTGTTGCAACAGTAACCTTCCAATATGAAAGTGGGCAGTCTTTTAGCCCTCTGTGAAACAGAAGAGTATTCTCTGAGCTCTGAAAAAATACAATGGAATAATTTTTCTTTTCATCTGTAAATTAGATATAAGGTGCTAACACTAGAGCGCAATTGTAAAAGTTCAGTAAAATTTACTAACAAAACCAAAAAAACCACCGACAACCACAATTGTGAAACCAGAAACACTGGCTGCAATCTGGGAGTAAGGTGCATGGCTCCCTCCTTTCCATTTTTTCAATACCTGAGACAGAATTTACAAAAACATAAAAGCACAGGGTTTAGAGTGCAAGTTTTTTATATTTTAGTAGCCATTTCTAATGCCTTTAAGACTATCATTATACATGTTTACTTACAGTTTATCACCTTTAACTGCCTTCTAGTGAGTGATAGCTAAAAGCTAAGTTTTTCATGTAAACAATTCAAACTATTCTGCTTGTATTTCAGCTTATTTGACACACTAACAGGTAGAAATGAAAAAGATTATAGAGCTGTTTGGATTTATTTTATTTGTTGTTGGGTTTGCTTATTGCTTTTTTGTTTTATTTTGAGACGCTTCATGTGCAGGGCTTTAAGTCAATTTATTCTGTTCTTAAGGCAGCTACAAAGCAGCACTTTCTTTAGAACCTTTGGAAGAGAGAGCCTGAAGACTTGTTTCAAATAGGAAAATCCTATAAGAAAGCACCGAGTATATGATGACCACTTCACTAAATGCAGTGTAACTTTATCACAATTGATGCCTACACAACTGAAATTATAGCCTAATTTTGACTGAGCAGTGGGTTATCCAGCTATGTATACTTCTTGGGGTAAAGAAACAAAGCCTAATGATTGTATTTCAATAATTCAGAATTTAACTAAAACATTTACAAAGCTTTTGTTTCATGACCTGATTTGTCTTGATTAGATTAGAACCATCCTGTGCTGTAACAGAACAGCATTTTAAACCCATCAGCCATTGCTTTCAGCAACACCAGCATCAACACCACTTCTACCAATTCTAAAGTCTCATCCTAAACAGAAACCCTTTCTTACCCTTCATCTGCACTTAAGGCTGCAGATGGCCTTAACTGTTTACTTTCCTCTATTTTGCCATGCTTTACAATCTTCTTTGCTCCTAGCCTCCTTTAAACTATTATGGTTGTACACCTTCTTTCAGGATTGAATACATTTCAATATGCAAAAATCCCATTTGTTTATCCCCTTAGGAGCACTACAGTTAATAATCTATAATAGTGAAGGAATCCGTTTTCTAACACACGTATCTCTAGATTAGAATTATAAGCAGCTAATTTTCCCCACGTAAAATAAGTCTAATGTAGCTACATAAGGGAACTAACAGATTCCTTTGTTCCAAATACAGCAGAGACTTCTGCTTATATGGAATTGGACATCATTTTACTTGTTAAGTATTGACAAACATTGATTACATTCCCAAAAGGCATATATATCCTCCTTAACATTCCAAAGGCAGAGTTTCAGCTCGCCTGCACTATCCATTTCCCATCCCCATTTCAGTTACTTAATTTGCATGAAAAAAAATCACATTTAACCTGGCATATTTAGTTCCTAGCAACAGAAGCAGTGAGAAAACTACAATCCAGAATTTAATAGAAGAGGTGGTTGTGAATGGGTTTGCCCCTAGAGCACACCTGACAGGCAGGAAGAAATTATGTTAAATTGGGAACTAAGAAAGAAAGAAACAAAAAAAAAAAAAAAAAAAAAGAGTAGCAGGCCTGGATATTGACAGCTATACAACTATTTTAATCCATTAATTTAAGTAGGAGCGTCTTATTTCTTACATTTGAGTGGTGTGTAAAAATTTATCTGCTTCCAGTAAAATGGGCAAACGAAGCTCTCCTGAGTGGAACTTACCTCTGTAATAGAAGAGACATAGATCTGAGAGCACAAACCACCGTTTCTTCCACAATTTCATTCCAGTACTATCCTGTATTAATCAAAGCGATCAAGTAAGAACTTTCAGACTGTTAATAGTAATAGTTCATCAAGTAAACCAAGTAGTACATAATTGTGGTGGCTAGTAGTTCATTTTCGTGGCTAAGGTATTTTAAGCATCATTGTCTTCTCATTGCAGACTTAACACTGCAAACAAAGATCATAACCCACGAAGCCTGAAGTTAACATGATTCTAGTATAAGAAAGAGTCCATTATTTTTGCATGCTAGAGACTACAATCTACAGTTAACTGAAAAAATGTGTACTTTTTTTAAAAAAGGAAAAAAAGCAAGATAATACTTGGGGTACATCCTCCTTTGCTTTCTGAAGAAACTCTCTGCTGAACTTCATTTTCTGCTAGCATTCATATATCTACAGCAAATTTCTTTCCCAAATAAAAGTTTATTCTTAAAGCAATTTCGTTTTCCTTTACGCTTATAACCAATTTACACTGCACAACTCAGAATGAAAGACTGCCACCACTACTGCAGTGGAAATAAGCGAGAGCACTGCATCGCACACATCCTAGTAGAATCAGATTTAATAAATATGTTAATACATTCCAAGAAGAAAAGTATGTGTGAATTATCAATATTCTTGTAGTAAATAGGTTTTGTGACAATCAGGAAGAAGGATTCTATAATGAAAAACTGTGGGGTGCTATGGGCTTGGTTTTGGGGTGGGTTTTTTGTGGTTAGTTGGTTTGTTTGTGTTGGTTTTCTTGAGAAAAGTCAGCATAATTTTTAGCTTTGTATTTCAAGCCCTGCTCTTTTTGGGGTGAGGAAATAAGCTGTAGGAGGGAGAAGAAAGATTAAAGCAAGCATTAGCTAGAAAATACTATTCAGAAAAAGTTAAAAAATCCTTTGCCACAAACATTTTCATAAATAGAATAACTAAACACTTTATAGCACCTTCCTTCTGATGACCTCAAAGTAGTTTAACAAACAATAATGAAGTCTGGAAGCACTGCCCGTAGCAGTCAGCTCCTATTACACAGCTGGGAAGGCATAGGAGGAGGGGAGGCTGCCTCCCTCACCTCACTGACAAGGTCACTGACCCAGCAGCAGACGAGGATGCTGGCCCCCTGGTCCAAAGTGCACTGGCTATAAAATCAACTGAATCAAATGAAAATACCCAAACTTCTTCAGTATAAAGGATTATCACAACCCTCGGACAGACTTTCTGAAAAGGCTGTTATATCAACATCACGTTTATCCCATCACTCAAAAACACCAACAGGTTTCTGCATGGCCACATGTATCTGCCTGCAATGAGACACACTAGAAATGATCTTTTGGCCTTCTTCAGACATAGCAGAGGTGCACACAAAATGACTGTGGTTCTCATATTTTAAATTCTTTCCTACTATAAAGCACATCCTTTCTGTATCAGTGAATTTACTGATTATTATTTCCTCTTGATTGCGACTACATCGTAATATGGTAATAGTATATTGACATTAAACACCTTCAAAAAAATGTTGACTCTGGACTTAAAAACTTATAGAAAAATGACAGAATAGCATTGTATGCAATGAGGCAGCACACCAAGTCAAACAAAACTTGCTGTTCCCTGTGATTACATAAATATTTTAAGAAAGTTATCTTAATATCAAAGAGAAACCTGTACAGGCTTTCACTGTAAATTTCTGAAGATAGTATCTGTTGGTAAAGCCCTTAACTAAAATTGCCTTTCAATTTACTTCTACAACATGAAAACATACAGCAAACCCTTTTCTTACAAAAACTAATCAAACATCCCAGCATTTAAATAATTTTACACATAAACTCTGTTCAATGGTATGCATTTTGACAGTGAGGTGGATTGAAAACTGGTTGAACTACCAGGCCCAGAGAGTGGTGATCAGTGACACCACTGGTGGCCAGTTGCTAGTGATCTGCCCCAGGGGCTGACACTGTGGTCAAGGCTATTTAGTATCTTTATTAATGACCTGCACGCTGGGACAGCGTGCACCCCCAGCAGGTTCGCAGGTAATACAAACTGTGTGGGGTGGCTGATACACCAGATGGTTGTGCTGTCATTCAGAGGGACCTCAACAGGCTGGGAAATAGGGCAGAGAGATCTCATGAAGTTCAGCAAAGGGAAATGCTCAAGTCCTGCATCTGGAGAGGAATAACCCCTTGCACCAGTACACATGGGGACTGATCAGCTAAAAAGCAGCTCTGTGGAGAAAAACCCAGGGGGTCCTGGTGGACAAGCTGATCAGGAGTCAGCAATGCACCCTCATGGCAAAGACGATCAATAGCATCCTAGACTGCATTAGCAGTGCTGTCAACAGATGGAGGGAGCACACCCCTTCCTCTCAGCACTACTGAAGTCTAGCTGGAGTGCTGGGTTCACTGCTGGGCTCACTGCTACAAAAGAAACGTAAACACACTGGAGTGAATCCAGCAAAGGGCCACAAAGCTGATTAAGGGATCGGAGCATCTTTCATACTAAGAGAGGCTGAGAGAGCTGGGACTGAACAGTCTGGAGAAAGGGGGCATCTTATCAACACGTATAAATACCCGAAGGAAGAGTGTAGAGAAGATGGAGCCAAACTCTCGCCAGCAGTGCCCAGTGACAGGACAAGAGGCAATGGGCACAAATTAAGAAACTTGAAATTCCACCTGAGCAGAGGTAAATTTTTTACTGCGGACAAACACTGGCACAGGTTGCCCAGAGAAGATGTGGTGCAGTCTCCATCTGTGAGGATATTCAAAACCAGCCCTGGACAACCAGCCTTAGGTGAGCCTGCCTGAGCAGGGGAGGTTGTACGAGATGTAAAACTCACTGCAAAGGACCTCAGAATGAAAAGCCAGATCATCATGAATCTAACTTATTCAGAAGCAGGCAGCAAAGCCATCAACACAGACACTCATGTGCACAACCACCTGTGCTATAATTCAGACTTCATATTTCAATCAAGTTTATTGATTGTCTCATTTAATGAAAAAATCCAGAGAACAGTACTTGAGGAATAGAGTGACTTTTTTTTCAAGCTAAAAAGTTTTAATAGCCCCAAAACAGAGCAAAAAAATCTCCTGCCTTTGTGACAACTTTCCAGTCTCAATACTGAATGAGAGTGGAGGCCACAAGAGTATCTAAATATGGAAAAATCTACTGAACAGATACTTCTAGATCTTTTTATCTGATAGTGATTTTTAAAACTGACTCAACAGCATCCAGAAAACCATGAAGGTCATACCAGCCTATCAGAGTAGGGACAGTAAATGACAATGTAGATTCAAAACTACATATACACATTTGCCTCAGCTGAGTTTAAATGACAAGCTCTTAAAGGGTTGTTGTTGGATTTATAAAATATATTCCTAACATGGCCTAATCAGTTTTGTTGTTCAATTTTTTGATCAAACTACTCTGATTTCCTGCATAGCAAGAAAGTATAAGTGGTCTGGTGTTGCAAAATACAAAGCAAGTCTACAGCAGACTGGATACACTAAATACTAAAGAGCACATACTTCAGATTAGTTATATTCAACAGGAAAATCTAAAATGATCTCTGGTTTTAAGATAATTAGCTTTCAGTTAAGAAAACAGGCATTCCTCTCTCTTTTCATATGTGAAAAAATGGCTTGATTTCCAATTTGTTACTGAAACTATTTACTTAAAAAAGAATAAATTAAGACATTCAGCCTAACAAAAGAAACTTCAGAATTTGAAAAACAATATGCTGGGCCATACAACCTTGTCCCATCATCTCCACATGCCTGAAATTAATTCAGCTATTTACTACCAAAATCAGTCTAGGTTTTTTAAGCCCTTTGTGTATTTTAGAAAGAAATATGTATATATAATATACCAATACCAATGTTCTGTTCTTGCCTGATGCTCTTACTCATTGTATCAGAATGTTATCCAATAAGCAGCTAATTAATTAAAATACCACGTGTCAGTTCCTCACAGCTCATAGCTTCACTCTGGCATTGCTATCATTGTATTTTATGCATATGACTGTCTTTTGTACGTTTTACACCTTACCAAAAAAACCCAAAAACCCAGAAGGGGGTGAAGAAGGGAAGAGTACCTGTTTGTAGAGCCAGCCACGTCTGACAACCGGTGCATTAGGATTTCTCTTTATTGAGTTTGATCTCTTTCCAAAGTTATGAACCTTCTTTGAAGATCGTGATGTCTAAATTGAATTGAACATGTTAAAGAAAACATGACATTAATATCTGTTGAAAAATCATAAGGCATTTTCTTTTCTTTAAGATCTTTTTCTTGTATGTGTTCCTCTGGGGAATTGCAGAATACAAACTGTATTCCTTTTTTAAGATAATTATTATTTTGACAATTCTTGCTGGCTTCAGCATTTCTTTTTCCTCTGCAGAAAATTTAAAGACAAATCCCAAGACAAGTACTTAAAGTTGTTGGATTTTTTTTTTTTTTAACAAGAAAAACCAACTAATTACCTATCTGGCCTTCTTATACAGTAGGTAAAAAGCTTACTAAGCTGTAGAAAGAGAAGTAAAAATAACAGAACTATTACTAATTATGAAAAGTTACAACATCTGGGCAAGAAAATTTTACTCTTTCCTGCTTCCAACAGTGGCCTAATACATGAAAGTTGTTCAGACTTCAACAAGATATAACTCCACCTTTCCTAACATATACTAAATAATCTTAAATTCTTTCTTCCCTCTCAAGAACCCTTCGCTCTATGGTCCTTTGGCTGGTTTGAATATTTGTTATTTTACCTGCTTGCACTAAGGCCTACTTTGAGACTTTTGCCCTGAAACTTCAGTGCTTATATCTGCTGTTGTTACGTCTTTCACAACCTTACAGCTGTGTAATGATCAGAGATGACTAAGAGAAGTAGGCTAAATAACCCATTTGAGATTTTATCCTTCTACTTGAGTAACCAAAAGAAATTGGAAAAGGCATAAAGAAACACGCAGCGCTTGGCCAATTCACACTTCATTCATTTCAGCCTACATTTGGAAAGTTTGTTCTGCAACTAAATGAGCTGAACATTTACTTGTGTTTTAAATTCTGTAAGAATTAGTGCCTCAGAGACCATGCGATGTGATACAGCAAAGTATCCCACTCTGCAAAAGAAGTCAAGTTTTTTAAGCTGTGCTCATGGCTTTGCTCCAAATCCACCATTTGAATTGAGACAATACAACCCCATGCTTCAGCTTCCCCATCTGCACTGCTGAGACTAATCCTAAGATTATGCAAAGTTCCTAAAGGAGGAAGGCTAAACAAACACTTGGGTTTTGTTGCAAATTAGGGTATGGTGTTTCTCTATGGAAACTCTCTCAACACGCACCACAGAACTGAGTTGGGTTTTATACGTGCTTCAGAGAGCATTCCACAGTAGGTTAAAAATCATAAACTGAAAACTGCAATTTAAAATAATATGCAGCTTTTGTCAATGATGCCATTAACCGAAGAATACAACATAGCTTAGCCAAAAAAGAACAAGATTACAAGAACTATGCATGTTTCTGTTGTAGATAGACTTAAGGCAATGAAAAAAGGTTGTTTTGCATTTATTTTTTGAAAGAATCAGGTGGGAATATAAAAACAATCATAGTGCTTTTAATTTCCCTTGGAGATACAGAAATTTGACTCAGCTCTGTTTGGAAAACAAGATAGAGCAAGCAATTGAAAGCCTAATTAAAAATAAAAGTAAAAACCTTTCACATTTTCATCTGAAAAAATTCTACCAGTGCAAAATGAGCAAAGCTTTGTAAGAAGCCAAGAAATGACATACAGAGGACCTATAACAATCCAGAGCATGTTACAAAGTTAACTATATGTACTTCAGTTGATCTATATGGCTATATATTGGCATATCACAGGAGAGCTACGCCAAGATTTTGATCAGAAATAATTTAGAACACTCATACCTGCTCTATTAGGTATTAAAGGTTCAAAACCTCTCAAGAGCATTCCAGACTTCCTATGCTTGTAAAATGGCTAATGCATTAAGGATGCTTCTGAAAACACAATAAACCACAAGTACTACTAATGTCAACTCTACTAACAAATTCAGATAATTTAGATAGATATCTCTTAGGTAGGTCTGATGATAAAACATATTGACTCTAATTTCACTGAGCTCACAGCAAAGTTTTAATGGGTTACATCTTACCAACTGTGAATACAAACTTCCTTTAATTAAACACAGCATCACAAGTGCTTTCTAATTTCAGTTAATACAGGGAATACTTTAGATGACTTGTGATTATTTTACCACACACTGCATAAAGAGAGTAACTGTTCACAACAAATTCTGAGACTCGAGACAATGAGTATTTTAGGATATTGAAATTTTATACGTGTATATATAAACATAATTACGAGTTCTCAAACTTTTTAGATCAACACCTCCTCTTGTTATGCCTGGGATCCCTGGCCATTACATGTTCTCTCACACAAACATCTAATATCTTTCAAACTGGAGAAACAGGAAGAAAGGAAAAATGTAAGAATTGAAGAGTTCAACTACTTTTTACCCCACACCACTAAAAACATAGGACATGTTGCACAGCTCCAGCTTCCGGAGAAGGCAAAGAGAAAAGGAGGCTAGTGAATGAAGGGTCTAACTACCAAGTACTTGCTGGAAGGTGTAGAAGGTAACAGAGCTAACAAACTTATATTCATATCTGACTGGTTCTAAAGAATAGTCCCAGCAACTGCAATGCCTCCAAAACCAGAACCTACAGGAGGGACACTGTACAGAAGAAGACAGGACATCCAGCCAGTGACATTCACACTTTCCCAAATCTGATGACAACAAACACGAGGAGGGCTTTGAACTCCGGGCAACAGACCAGTCAGTTGCTGGGGCTGCACAGTTCATCACCCTGAAAGCTCTCCTTAGCTGCTAGAGACAGAATTTACATAAGGCTTCTTCCCCAGTTTCAGAACTAGCACAAAATTAATTAACACTAAACATATTGTGTCTATATTTGAAAAACATGGGTTGAGAACCTTGCTGATAAGGAAATTTTCTGCATGTGAGCTGAAAGAATGGAAATCTAAATCTCTGCTACTTTCAACTTCTGTTTAAAAATATGTTTCCAGACTTCGAGGCTTGTATTATCTCCCAAACCACAAACCAACATGATGCTGCCTTCTGGATTGTGTAAGCAATTTGCAGTGCCTTCAAGTGTTGCATTTTTCCATGAGCTGAGTGGGTTTGTCTCCGCGTTTTAGCTTGCACCAGCGGGTTGCTCTTGAAGCAAATCTCCCAATTGTTCCCTTTCACTGTGCTTTGGTTTGCATAGTAGAGCAAACTGGCTTTATTTTAGGTAAGACTAAAATGTAAGATGCACAAGAAGCACTACTGGATTGGTCTGAATACAAACCATGAAAACACAGTACCAATGTTCAGCACCGAGCACAAATACTGCCCTTCACATCGCTCCTGTTCATTATGCTATTTGCCAATATATCTCATGATTATTACTCCAAAACTTCTGGCTAACCTGAATCCTGAGAAGGCATGTATGTCTACATCTAAACTAGCCATTTAAAGCTGGGCTGGCTTAAGCACTGTATGAGCATCTATAAACAAACTGATGAATACTTATAATGTGATACATCCTAGCTGTAATGGAGACACAAGGAGCTCTGCAGCAGCTGTACTGGGCTATCACTCCGTTCCATTTACTGTGAGAAAACTGTTAGCCTTATTCTGCTGATCATCAGGACAGCAATGAAGAGCAGGGAAAATGAACTGTGGAGGGTGATGGGTAATATGACTGACTTTACCCATTAAAAAGCTTATTCCCCTGAATGCGTTTCAGGACATATAATCATATTTGCCTAGGTAGTGACTTTAACAGCGGGGACAAAAAAGAAAAAGAAAAAATAAGGCAACTACAAAAGCATCTTCTTAATTTTCAAGAGAGGGGTGGAAATATGTAACTAAAGCAATCTCAAGCCTACGCAGACCTTTTTCACAATTAGAGGTCTATGCTAGTGGCTAGACGTTTAGAAATGCACTTCAAGCTAATAGGGAAGAAGCAGCACTTAACAGAGCTGTAGCATGTTATTTGGCCAGCATCACGTGTACAGTGGGAAAGGAGGATTACAATTAAGACTTTTACCGGGGAGAGACTGATTTTTGCCTCACTTCATATTAGCCTTTAGACAGCAGCAACACTAGACTCCAGTGAGTCTTTCTGCCACAAAATAGAAACTTCTCCAAGTTCTGTCTGTATTCAGGATCAATTAACATTAATGAAAGGGGGAACTTATTTCTATACCCCTCAACTGTCTGAAACTTTAGTTGTACCACAAACTTTTCTTCCATTCTTCATACCTTCCAATTTTAGGTGTGTTCATGAGTTATCTCTGAAAACAGAAATACCTAAAAAATAGGTGTACCAACCACATGAAGCATTCTTCTACTCTGTAATTTACTTTCCTCACCAATATTTTACTCCTCTCTTATTGTGCTGCAATATACAGAAACTCTACATATTATATTCAAAGGCTGATAAAACAGCCAAGACTTTCAAGTTCTACTGTTGGGAGACATGAATAAAAACATAGAAGAAAATCAGTTGTTGTATCCACGTACAACCAGTGGGCAATTTCTATGTAGCTATCTTAAAAAATGATTCAACTCATTAGCCTTAAATAACCACCAGAAAATGCTGACTAATACAAGCTGTGGTTCTACTTTGCAAGAATTCACCTCCTGAAAACAAAACTTCTAAAATGATGTTGCAGTAATTCAGACAAATTTATATTTGAAAACTGTTGTGCAGTAGTTGTATATGCAGTCACAGTAATCGTATTAGTATTTTAAATGTATTAAAAAAACTAGAACAGACAGGAGGAATGAAAAGTAGAACAGAAGTCTATTTTTTCAATACATAATCATTTCTACAAGAAGCTAGTGTCATTAATCAATGACAGTAATTACAGTAACGGGGCAACAGCAATCTCAATTTTCTTCTAGAACACTACGAAACAAACATGCTAAGGGGCATTTTAAACTTCTCTTTTGAAATAGTATGAAAAATACATTTATAAAACATGTGCTCCTAAATTGTAATTCCTTTCCCACATTTAACCTGAGAGTGCTTCCTAGCTAGTTCTGTCGTAATTAATTTTCTAACTACTGCAATCTACATCAGCTATACAACTCTAACAATAAATTATCTTGGGTTTTCTGTTTGCTTGGTTGCTTTAGGGCTTAGTTGGGTTTGGGTTTGTTTGTTACTGTTGTTGTTTGGGGATTTTCTAGTTTGTTTTGTTTTGTTTTAAACTGGCTTTCCTGCGTGGACTTAAACACGATCATAGGGAAGTTGAGATAGATTTTGTTACTGTTTATAATTAATCTGCGACTTTTTCTTCCCCCAGCAACACTAATAGATTAAGACACTTTTCTCATGAAGTAACAGTTTTCTAATGTAGGTCAAGGATTCTACCTGTCTAATGAGATATTTAAAACAACAAAAAAATGTTTCCGAAATGCACTTGAAGAAGGTTTACAATGTTTCCTACTACATGGAAAATAAACTATTTCAACCCACATTGCTGAAATTAAGGAATTTGCTCAGTTAAAACACATTCCAAAGTTTATTTTTTCTCTTGCAGGCTAGATTAATCAGCTGAAAAGCACTTCTCAGAGTTAAAGTTTTTAATGACTTGCTTAATTACTTACTAAATAAAAAAAGTATGGGGCTTTTTTTCCTTGTTTAAATGTTAACCGCTGGGTAGAAGAGATTACAGGGCTTGTCTGTAATCACTGATCAAAGTTGTTACCTTGGTGTCCTAGCAAACTTAAGGAAATTCTTAATTTTGTAGCAAATGTACTTCCTTTCAGGAAAGCTGTCCAGAAAATGGAAAAGAAAAACAACCCACAAATGCATGCAATAAGCCTCATCAGCTTTATCCAATAAACTTAAAAGTTGATCTAATCGAACCCACCACCTCAATAAACATCTGGACATTTACCCCAGCCTTCTGAGAAGCTGAGTGAATGGAGAAAGTGGGACTACAAATTAAGGCGACCTAGGAATCTCCAGGAATTTTCCTAGGAAACCAGAACTTCTACTTCTGCCTCATGACAGCAAATCATGTTGCCTGACATTTAATTTTACCAGAGTCACCTTCCATCTCTCTTGTCACTACTTCTTACACACAATTATAATTTTCACTATTTTAACTGGAAAAATCCAGTCAATTGTTTGTGATTGAGCGATTTTTGTAACGATGCTTACACAGATGTCTGATCAGTCACTCAAGATTTTGCTGTTCACACAGATTAGAAAGGTCAGATTCCGTAAAAAATCTTAGTATGTGCAAGTCATAAGATCTGAGATACCTGATAAAAGTTACAGCTTCAGTAATAATTTCAGACATTTCAGTTTCTAAATTAAATATGAAAGGAACCAAGCGCCCTGAAAAAGATATATGCTTAGTTTCTTTTTTTCAATAGAATGCTAATATATAGCACTGACTAGTACCTTGTGGAATAACTGAATTATTTCACTTTTAATTTAATTTGGACATAAAGACTTACTCTGCCCACAGGGCTCATTGGATGAGCAGCATAATCTGATGTCAGATTATAGTTAGTTGCTTCACATAGCATGCTTACTGGTCGCTCCTTCTTTTCTTCAGATGTCATTGCTGCAGCAGTCCTGAAAATAGAATATGTAATAGCACTAGAACATGCTGTGTGTGCAGACTGCTATTAAAAAGCACCCCTAGATGTAGCCCAGTACAGCCCATGTCCTACTTTTCCAATTTGAAAGCAATTCACATTTCATTGTAAAGTTACCTGCATTATGTTTTAAACTTAAACCTATTATAGATGAATTTTAAGATGTTGCTTTAAAATAGGATTTCTCTGTTAGCATGAGGTGTTGGTGGGAGGGGAAAAAAGACAGGTATGAGCATGAGATGGAAATGGAAGAAAATGCTCTCCAAAGACCCCGTATGGCTTTGTCCCACTTCAGTGAGAACATACACATTTGCGAAATTTCACATATTGCAGTTCACAGTTCACATCGGTTTTCACTCAGGCCACCATATAACGTGTTGCAGCAGTGGTGGTGAGTAGAACATCTGATACCCATGTAAAATCCTGAGGTCAGGTATGACTTCCATGCATAGTGTTTCATATTGTTGCGTACTCTACAAAACTAACACAAACATAGCAAAACCAAGTTCCTATCTAGTGATTCAGAAAGTGTCTCAACTGGCCAAGAAAATACCCAATTGAGGAGAAACTATGAGGCAAGATACAATAGATGAAAAGCATGTTATTGTCCCTAGGTGATTACAAAATTCATTTGTTTTGGGGAGTTTACTGGATTACTATATAATATATAGGTCATTGGCTACCACTACAGGATAAAGTGGCAAATGGAAATTCACACAGTGCATAAACACAGTGCATTTCTATCATATAACTGATTTGGGCTATAGTTTTTAATCTTAAAAATTCGTATTCAGTATTTCACATTACTTTCAAATAATTTAAACAAGTAAAACTTTATACATGCTCGTCTGACCTGGAAAAAATAAATATTGCAATTAGCAATGACTGAATCGTACTCCAATATTAACAAGTTTTAAAACATGTATTTTATAGACTGAAACAGATCCCACTTACTGTTCATTCACAACAAAAATACAGTTGTCCTGCGATGGCTGTCCTGTTACTGGATGTTTGCAGGTTACTTTTCGTTCATTATGACTGCGGTAGAGAGATAAGGAAAATTATTAGGCAATAATTTTTTGGTTTTCCAGCTCAAGTATACTCATAGTACTGGATTTATGTATCAGCTCAGTGAAAACAACTATGAATATTTCACTACAGCATATAATAATGTGTGTGTACACACATATATATATGTACACTAATAAAAAGGATGATAACAAGTATTAAAGAATCTTTACTAATAGCCTAGAAAGAGATGGAAAACATTGGCACTGGGTTGCTAATGGTTTTGAATTTAAAAACTAGAGCAGTAAGAGTATTACTAGATCATATATGATCACTGATAATTCACTTCAGCTAAGTCTTTATATACGCATAGACATGATTTCAGCTAGACAGGGATAAGTTAAACATAAGACATAAACAACTGGTCTGTAGGGACAAAATATCACTACCATAAAAGCAATTGTCTTCTAGCTTAGAACATGAAGTTCCTAGTTTAAAATTTTCCAAAATACAAATAAATACTCAGTGATTGGTACAAGAGTGATGCATCACAATCAGAGTTCTACTTTTGCTGGTGACTTTTTAATTCAGAGTGCTACTGCCCTGCAGCAATCTTGGCAGCACCTTCAAGCAGCAGGGGGTCTGTGGCTGAGGGTTTCACCTTCAGCAGCACAAAATGTTCACTTTGCAGTTATCTCAGTCCCCTGAACTGCAGGTGTTGCTAGATCACAGCAGCTCCCACAATTTGGAAGAAATTGCTAAAACCCAACAACTATCAGCTGCTGCCACTCAAGAAGGAAATGTTTTGACTTGAGTCCTCCAGCCCTAGAGGGGAAGGAAGAGAAAGGGAGGAATATCCTTCACTGCCTACCAGGTATGTCAAACAGCTGACAGTTGTAACTTGTGCCTGCTGCAGACCAGGGCTTTCCACCCCCAGCCTCCATGCAAGCGGCAGGGCTCCAGCCCCAGTTACGCCACCAGCACACCTGAGAGTGTGGAGCTGCCAGCTGGCACAGCAGCAAGACCATGCAACTAGGAGAGGCAAGGGTGTCTGAACTGCAATAGCCTCCTCTGAAGTCTCTAGCCCCAAAATGTAGGAAAGAGCAGGAAAGGTGCACTGATGCAATTTAAACCTGGTTCAGTGATTAAAAAGCATGCAAGCAAGCATCAGATTAAGAACAGGCAGTAAGTATATAACGCAGATGCATTATTTGGATAAAACCCACATGCTTCAAAACAAATTCATCTCTTCTGTTTTTCACACTTCAAATAATATTTATAAACAAAAAATTATATAATGCAAAAACCCCAGTATCTGAAATCTGCACTGTAAATCACAAAGAAAGTAATTCCATTTGATAGTATTTACTTTCACAAAGAATATGTGAGATAACCTTTTTCATGTAAGGTATCTTATAGAATACTCTCCCTTTCTTATCACAACTTCAGCCCTGAAAAATATTCTTGGACAGAGAACAAACCTGGACCAAAAAAGTGCATTAGCTGCAGGATAGCAGAAAAGCAGAAAAACAAAAGCTTAGTATGGCACTTCATCCTTAGCACCTACTTCTTTTATTGCCTATTCATTTAACCATCTTAGCTTTCAAAACTAGGAAGCACAACTCATCTCACAAATGTTACACTCTCTACCCTTCCTGCTTCTTAAAATAACCTAGACTTAACAAGATTAAACATTTCCCATGTTTTTCAAAAATTCCTTTACATTTTGCAATTATGGAGCATTACTAGTTAGTTACCTCCAAACAAAAGCCTAATAAAATATTCACACTACTTTCATGGTCAATGGATAGTTGGATAAATCTGCATAAATCTCAAGTGCAAGATTAGAAAGATTGCCCAATTCTTTGCACTTTCTTTACTGGGATTTTAAAAACTAGTAATACCTAAATGGATAGGCGCCTTATGGGTTTAACTAATGAGCTAGCAAATGCTGGTACTTTATTCCTCACACTAAATTCAACAGAATTCTAAGTTTAGCTTCTGAAGAAGCTTCTGCTACAGAAATGCACTTATCACAATGAGGAGACAGAAAAGAGAGGACCTGAGTACCTCTGTGCCACTCCTAATTGCCATGATCCTAACATGCCTTTCAAGTGAAAATGGCCCAGGTTTCAGCAAATTAAAATTCAAAACATTCCTGAGGAAGCATCCAGGCTTTTTTTGTGATTGCTCTTTTTCTTCACTTCAAAAATCTTTCTCCCCCCCCCCCTTACATTTCAGAAACTCTCACACCAAACTGAAAAAAAACATTATTATGGAGATGAGCTGGCTTTGCCAAAATGTTGCCATCTTGTTCACATTAAACCTTGACAGCTAGCTATCAGCTGACATCCTGAACTGTAAAAATAAATGGATCAGGACTTCTGCTCAAGGACTGTCAAAACTCAGGACCACCACAGCTGAGACATCTCATGTTTTGTAGGAGTGCAGCCCACACTCAAAGATTGGAAAGGGGAGGTTCATACAAAACCAGGAGGGAAAGCAGGAATGGGAAGGAAAAGAAGGGAGGAGAGAAAGCACTGGCACAAACCTGGTAAAGAGTATTTTGTTTCAGGCTGGAGTCATATATGAAGTCAGTATTGCAAAAATATCAAAATGTTTTTGGATAAAATAAATTTTCTTCACCACTCACACTGATGTCGGAAAGTACAGAGGTATACCTGACATCACATAAAAAAAAGGCAAAAAAATATTGTAGACATGAAACTCTCTCCTGTGGGATACACAATACTTTCTAGTATTTGAGAGACCTTTATAGTCACTTCCTTTTAAAAAGGCAAAGCAAAGGAAGAACCACCTTTTCTTTCTTTTCAGCTTAGACACAAGTGAAATCTTGTGAATGAACCCTGCAAATTCAGCTTGTACAACTATGAAGTACGATGACTGTAAATACATCTAACTGAATTAACAGATATTTAATACTTCAATTTGAAAAGTTTTTCATTACTTATCTGAATTACTGCATTTTTGGCATTAATTTAGCTGATATTTTGGCAAGACTCTTCAAAATACTTGCGTAAGGTGTAGAATAGCTTGGTAATTATTGTCATAAACCTTCCACATAAACAGTAGGTTAAGGCATTTGTTTTAAACTCGATCTGCAGACTACAGAAAGTTTCATTAGAACCAAGCTACAATTTGGTATTCACAAATTTCAATATCTGATTCAGACAATTGTTCAGTTATCCATTAATTTCTGGGTCCACGCACAGGCTTACTATTTATTACACTATAATAACACATACCTCATCAATAAATCTCAGGGAAAATAAAGTTTTTTGTTTTGTTTTGGTGGGTTTTTTTATTTTTTTTTTACTGAGAGCTCTAATTTCAGTTTTATACAAACTCCAGTGTGTAATTCAGAGCTTCAACTCTGCATATTTATGTGTCTGTACTTTTATTGTGGCAAAGAGTGATTCACTTTGACACAGGCAGCTAAAAGCCAGCGTGTTATTTTTTTGCTTATGCAGAGATATAGCCTCCAAGAGGTACATGGAAACAAACAGTCCTCTTCCTTCTCTCTCCAATCAATTTTTCATATCAACACGTTTTGAGAACACAGGATAACTACACAGACACACACTGTTGCATTTATACCGAAGGATAGAACTGATTCGCTATTTTAGCATCCATGGTTAGGTTGTATTAATGGCATGCTAAACGCCACAGCCAAAGATGGAAAAAATTCCATGTATTTTATTAGTATTCATGAGCATACTCTCCAGACTCAGTATGTGGCACAAACTATTCCTCATTAATATTTGCTGCTGGGATGTGTTGGGCTCCAGAAATGGACACAGCTGATTAAGATGATATGACAAATAAGTCTTTCAATACAAAATAAAGCATAGTTCTTGCATGTATCAAGATAATATTCGGGTTTTGATTCCATTAGTGACCTGGGACAATGACCTGCTATAAAAAGATCAAAACCAAACCAAACCAACAAGAAATAAATAAAAAACGCTACAACACAAAATCCTAACCGCACCAAAATAGCTCACGCAGGGACAAGTTCCATTTTTAGTTATCTCAGGGCAAAACAACTGATACCAGCTTAGCAGCACCAACTTGACCTGTTTTCTCCAGAATTTTTAAACTCCTCCTTCCCAACCCTTTCCTCTGAACACTGCAAGCTTTGGCATCATTTAGCTGGTAGCTTAGCTCTGGCACATGGACAAGCCCTCAGAGCAAAAGGATTTATCTTGTTCAGGTTAGAAGCTGACAGTAACCTTGAATTTGACTCATGTTATTTGCTTTCTTATCTGCTCTCTTTCTCCTTTCCATCCCTTGAGAGCCTTAATCTCTTTAGAAGACAGGATTATTTTACTAATTTCTAGACACATTCAAAAAATCTTGTTGTGTAGTTTTAAGCTACTCACTAAACATACAGTCAACAGCAATCTTTTTGATGGTCAAATGTGATCCAAGTACTACTAAAAAAAAAAATAAAGCCTTCAAATGTATCATTCAGATATATTATTCTATTTGTAAGTAGCAATAGAATGCATAATTCCAGGAGCAGCACTTGCCAATGGAAGTCCTACACATGCAGGATTGATTGCTTGTTTTCATTCTGCCTTGTGTTTTACAGGACTGCTGAGCCATAAATGCCTGGTACCAATTATTTTATTCTAACACACACCACCACAAAATCAGCAAATTCAACATTCTGTCCAGTTTTGCCATTCTGAAATTGCTATCATCTCTAACAGTACCAGGATTTTTTGGATAGGGAATAAACTCAGATAATAGCAGCTGGAAAGGGGGGCAAGAAAAAAAACAATAAAATGAAGAGAGACCTGTAATCCAGTTGTACAGAAGGCCGCACACAATTAAAAATGAAGGGTTAGACCATCTTTCCTCTGGAACAAAGCAGTTCACTCAGAAGTGGCAAGAAAGATCAAAGTCCTAGGGTGGGGACAGTTGGTTTGGGGTCTCTCAATTGTATGATTTGGTTGAGTTCCCTGTCCTCCTAAAATAAAAAAATGAGCTGGGCCAGAACTCCCAAAGACACATCTGGTTTTTGCCCACTAAAATTAAAACTAGATGCCACTTCAAAGCTTCTCTCATGCCCTTTCTTTGTAGATTTTACTTGTGTGTTCCTAAATGCTAAGGTCTTCTCATTTGCTCATTCTCAATGTGACCATCAAAGCAAAGGCCGAGTTCTACTTCACTGAAAGAATACAAACAAAAGCCAGGACACAACTTTCAACAGGCCTCCATATCTTTAATTTAGAAAGACTGTTCCTTTTGACAAGAGAAAACTGAAGAACACATTTCAGAAGAATGCTACACCAATTATCTGCCTCCTAACATTTATTCTAAGTTTCACAGTCTGACAATCTGATCTCTACTATGCAAATGTAATCCCTATATATCACAAATACGCTCAAAGTACATAGAGATATTTCTTAGAGAAGCTGATTTATGCATTTTTCAGACCTGCTTCATGAGAAAATACTTTAAAAGTTTACATATTAAGTAATGCAACCAAAACTACTGGAGCAATAAAGTCATCCTCTTTATACTAATGCTAAATTTTTGCACTGACATTTAAAGGTAAATTTCAACTCAAGACAAATGTAAGAGAAAACTGGGCCAGCTTTATTCTGCTTCTGTGAAGCATTTAATTCCTGAACTGGGGGGTGGGGGTGGGATTTAAAAAACAAATAAACAAACAAACAACCCCCAAATAAAAAACCCCACATCCAATTTTTACCTTATGTGCTTGCTTTCCAGTGTAACAATGCCTCCTTTCTAATTGAAATAAATGCAGTAACTTACAGTTATCTAACAAAAAGTTGTTTGAATTTGGAAAAAATCTAAGTAAATGTAGTCCCTACACAACTGTTAGCAAGGATGTGGTCTGTGGCTGCACCAACACTTCTATTTTACTAAATCTGTAATGCCACATTATACAGTAAATAGCAAATGCAAGCAGTTTTTTGTCAGTGCTATCATACCCTAGAATTACAAGTCTTTTTCAGTTAAGCTTTTTAAACAACAACTTGGGAAACCAAGCTGCATGGCTCCACTGGAAAACATATGAGCATGGTAACTAAACATCAGGGAGTCCAAACAAAAGAGGGTGTAAAGAGACAGCAAATTTCAAAGCAAAGTGCTGACAGACCTGTATAACATCACATATGCTGCTAAGAGCAGAGTGTTGAACCCTTTGTGTGTGCACATGCTTGGGAAGGTGCATACAAAAGTCTACTAATATTCCTGGCAGACACTGCAACACCTAAACTATAGCTGCTGCTGTCACCATTTTTTGGTCTACTATGAATTTATTTTGTTCAGGCAACGTGTCAATTCTGGAGGCTCTCCTTTTAGGCCTTTCTTAGTTAGTTAGGCAAGTTTTGCTATCCTTGCTGCTGTTGTAATGAAAAAGCACCTGAACATTTCTATATAACTGTACTCCAGTTTTTCATTTATTACTGATAATTTCCAAAAGATTAAGCATGACTGCCCTGAAATTGTAAACCTTTCTGTCAATGGGACCATTCTAAAAATCAGATTTTTATTCCAATGAAAACATTTGTGTAGAAACAAAGCCTTTTCTCACTTAGGCAGACACGATTAACATGCTCTCATGACCTACTTTCAATGTAAAACTGTAGGTTTATGTAATTAAGTGCAAATAGTAAATACAAATGTTTCAAAATGCTAGGATGAAATAACTTCTAAAATAGAATATACTGTATTACACATTGAGAAGCTTTTAGTAAGTAACTGTCCTTTCTAATCAAGCACTGTATTTTCCGAAAAAGTAAGTTTTATTGTTTTAAGTTTGCCAAAACTTTCTGGGAGGGTGTCTTTCACTCTGTAGGTGACATGTTTGGGAATCTCTAAGATACTGAGACTTGGTAAAGGCCACAGAAGCCACGTATCTTTAAACAGAAGTGTGGCAATTTGTGAGATGTACTTGCCATGCGTCATCAATTTATGTAATATTTCATTACACACACTTTAAGCCCTGGGCACAGTGTCTAATATAGTATCTTGATAATAGCACTGCAGATGAAGAAAATACTCAATTCTGTAAGTATCAGTCTGTAGTAGTAAAAATGACTAATACTGCTGTTTGAGGTAAGTTTGAAAAAACAGTGAGGTGGGTGTTAGAATGCAGAACTATCTGTAAGCATCAAATTTGACAGCTGAAATCAAAGCATCCCATAACGGATAACTACCTGGAAAGCTTCCAAGAACTAGAGTAACATAACAATTCTGCAGTGAAAACCCACAACCAGTTTTCTAAAGAAAACCGGGATTTGGAGTAGCATGGCTCAGCAGGTGGCTTGTGGACCAGAAACAGCACTGGATGCTCCAGCCTGGCTGCTACTGCCTCTTCCTGTTGAAAACTGATGGCAGATGTCTGATCACCTAACGCTGCCCAAAGCTCACTTCCCCAATGCAGGAGGGAGGCTGCGGCCTCTCCAGAAGGGGCAGAGATGATGGAAAAAGTAAAAACTAACTTGCAGAGGGCAACAAAGCCACAGTCAACAGCTGTTCTGATACAAAGAACAAGCTGTCTTTGCTGCTGCAGCTAGATCGGATTAGCAGACTAATAAATAACTGTATTTCACTAAGATGAGTTAATCAGGAACCATTACTTGATATTTTCTTACACATATGATGTTAAAGGTTTTAAGAACCTGAAACAAACCTGACTTGAATTTACAAGGGACAATTGCACTTAGGCTGTCTAACTGCACGATCACCATTGTAACACACTACCTCGAGCAATTCATCACACCAAGCACATTAGAGAGAATTCAGTTCTCTTAGTCACCTTCCACAACTCCAAGAATCAATCTCAGTAAAAACTTTTAGCAAAAGCTTTAACAGCTGCAAACCAACTTTACATGTTTTTAAAGCTCACTATACAAAACATTGTCTCCAACTCATATCACTAAGCTCAGTTCTGCAAGCCTTGTCCTTCATGATTTATTGCAGTGTTAGAAGTGGAAGTGAAATGTGCTCTTGAGCAAGTGTTATACACAGAAGTACAAACTCAAAAGGCAATTTTGACATATGCTTCCATTTCACTGTATGAAATCTAGACATATTTTGCAAGAGAAGCCTACTCTAGTAACAGTTCCTTTTACCAGTTTTTACATTTTTCAATAATTACATTTTGAAAAAGAACTGCTACCGATAACAATAAGTGAATACAAATCAAGCACATACTTACATATGTGTATGTATACTTTAAAATACATTAATATATGGCTTATGCAAAAAAAAAAAAAAAAAATCAATCTTGCTGTCAAAAGTATTCACAACTGAAGTCTGACTCTGCAAGCTCACGTGGTTTCAAAAGCTCAAGATGTCTCCACCTAGCATACCCTGAAAAAAGTCGAAGCTGTACTGCAATGTCTTCATTTCCATTCGTCTTGAAGAGCCTGCATCACTGTTGCTTCTCTGAACCTCTCACGCACTGACAACCCTGACTGTCCTGTCACTCAGTCCAACCACTTCTCCACTTTAAGTTCAAAAGGGATCTCAATGGATTTGGTAATCAGAGGACACAGGAAAAAAAAAGACAACTTTGGATTTTATTCGGAAACAGTTGTGCATTTGTTAATGAGAGCAATAAATCCTACAAGCACTTACTCACCTCAGTTTTTTCAACTAGTTCAGAGCATTCTCCGATACAGAACAAGTATTTCAGAACAGTCAGCAATTCCCCTTCACAAAATCTATGTGTTTAGTAAGTTACTGTAGTTGCCTCCTATTTATAGTTCTCTCACTAATGATCCGTTTTGCCCCACATACATCACGGATCAAATTTCTTTTTATCCCCATTTTCACTATATTGTGTGGGGTTTGGGTGTTGTTTCCGTTTTTTGTTTGGTTCATTTTTTTTGCTTTCTGTGTACACAAAAGAGCACATTATGAATATATGTTCATCATTTACCGCACAACTCTCCCATTTTCAATATTTAGCACTTAAAAGATTTGTGTCTGCCTCTTCCTCCCCACCCCCAGTTAACAAATCAGAGGACCACAAAATGATTAACCATGCATGTAGCTCCTTCCCCAACTTCCCACTCTTTTCATGCAACAATTTCAATGCTTCACTGTCATACCTTCTTTCTCTCCCTACTTTCCACTCTTCCGTAATGTCATACAACTACCTATTACTGAAATAACCCAAATTTTGTGGATTCTCATTCTCTCAAAACTCACATTTCACTTTGTGTCCATTGTTGGTTTCCTTAGATCTCAGCTCTCAATTAACTTCATCACTCAAGACTGCTTGCTGGTTTGTTAAAAGATATGACTTGCTTAGTATTTTTTTTTTTCTTGTATCATATAACTCAATGTTGTTTAGTTTAGTCTCCAACTACTTAGAGCAGTGACTGCCTTTAAAGAATAATTGCAGGAGTTACAGCACAAGTCAATTGTTCAACTGAACTCCTGCTGTAGAACTGCGAAGAAGTAAAGCTGCTTAATGTTATTGAATTACAAATGCAATATATGTATAATATACATAAAAATATTAAAAAAATATATTTCAGTAAATCCTCAAATTAAAAAAAACAAAATAAATTCAACAGCAGACTTTCAAGAGACATTTGGTGAAATCACACTTGCTTTGCAAATCTAGCTAAGCTTATCAGGATCAAAATGTGATATGCATTAACAGAATTAGTTAAATATCTTGTTTCTCGCAAAGGTTTTTTACCTTTGGCCAGATTTCTAGGGATATCTTTCCCTTATCCCATTTGCCATTGTTTATAATTACTCTGGTTTGGGGTTTTTTTGGGTGGTGGTGGTTATTTTTTTGTTTGTTTGTTCAACATTATGTGAATCACAGTATCAGCTGTCTATGAAGCAAATACCTTTTTATTTATCTTCACCAAGGTTACACAGAAGTGTAAAACTATACCACTGTCTTCAGACAGATACGTGACTTCCATGATTTCTTGATCACTTTCCCAATGCCTTATAAGTTGGCATACTTCCACAATCACACCTCTAGTAATCAGTGATTTTTATTAAGTAACAACACACTTCTATTAATAACCCAGTAGAACTTTTAAAACAAAGTTTAAAAGAAAGCCACGTTTATCAAGCACTTATATCAGAATATACTAGGTCATAACTAGACACTTCCTCAGTCTGCTGAGCGGGGAAAAATGGTTTGGGGCAAGCTTCTGCAAAGTAAATACAAAACCATCTGGGAAATGCTTAG
This sequence comes from Ibycter americanus, assembly GCA_035590275.1. Lineage (NCBI taxonomy): Eukaryota > Metazoa > Chordata > Aves > Falconiformes > Falconidae > Ibycter > Ibycter americanus. The sequence continues at coordinate 20,697,427 of JAVJGI010000060.1, forward strand.
TAATATTTCTTTTAACAACTTGATAGAAGAAAGCAGCTGAAATGTTGGTTCATCCACTTCTGTATCAGTTCTAATTGTGGTACCCATTCAGACATATCCTGTATCTCAGGCTTTCCCTCACGATAGATACTATTTTGCAAGAAATAAGGATAGATGCTGAAATTTATAAAAACATTTCTAGATAGATACATAAAATAAATAAATGAACAATCATCACTAATGCTTTAATCACTGGCCTTCTTAAAGCCACTGTAAGAATTTAATTGAATAATCTTGGTGGTCCACTGATAGAGCATATGCAAATATGTGCACCAGACCCCAGAGGATAATTAATTGAAGCTTACACCATGTGTGGCCTGCATTCATCTCAGACAAAGGAGTACAAAGTCTATTAAAAATATTCATTGCTTATGATGTAAAGGTCAAGTACAGAGACGCACATGGTATAAAGTGTGGCATTGAACTGGAACACTGAATGCGTCAGCTGTCATCTCCAAGGTCCGAGGGCACAGCTCAGCCTCGCTCAGCTCTTATTTCTTTCAGTCCATTCAGGTTCAGCTTCAGGAGCTGATCGTTTCAGAAAAATATTAATACTGTTGCTTTAGAAGAATAGCAGCAAGTTGTTTTAGAAGTCTGCAATGACTGAAACATTAGCAACAAATAAAATTGGTGTGGGATTTGCTTGAAATCACAAGTGGATCAGAAATTATCTCAGGATTTTCTCTGCACACTCACATACTTTAAAAAAACCCCTAAACTGTTTTCTTGAAACATCCAGACTTAATGTTCATGTTTGCACTTCATGTTTATTTGCCCATATTTCAGATTAAAGATCCTGTTGGAGATATAATGTATTTTAATCCAGTGGTGTGGACACCAATCAGGTTTGTGGGAAACTTTGAAAACTGATTTAACTGCAAAGAGGCTACATTTTCTCTCTTTTCTCCAGTTTTAAATTCATCATTCCCTACTATTCCTCGTTAGCTCCAAGTATTTCTAAAAATCGGGCAGGCCTCAACACTTCAGCAAATGCTGCCTTCCAGAAAAAAACCACCACTATAATATTATCCACAAAAAATACCAAAGAGTATTGCACTTAGACATGGTGTTAATTCCTCTTACACCTTTGTCTTAAGCATTGGCACCAGAATTAACCAGGGAGAGAATGCCAGGACAGACGGACCCACCGTCTGATCTACGGTGATGGCTCTTATGCTCCCATGGTGAGTTTAACTCTGATTGTCAGAGTTAAGTGACTGTCCACGCCTAATTGTTGGTGCTAAGAATACCTGTCAGCAAACAGCAAAACCACCCCTTAATGTTGAATCCATTTTCCATGCTGTCTAATGCTATTAGTCTACAGCATTAATTCCTTGCTTTGATGCATACGATCAAAAAGCAATGGAAGCCCACAGTTTTATGCAACAAGAAAAGGGCTAAGAAATATGCCATGGAAACAGGTAGAGCCAAATTACAGCTGGGAACTGGAGCCCTCCCTCTGTTACCAGGCACAAAATGGAAGAGTGGGGCATTTGGAGGCAGTAATGCAAAGGAAAATGTCCAAGTTTATGTAACAGGTGATTAGTCAGATTCATATCAAAAAATGCGAAAGAAAGTGAACCCTCTTTCAAATACAGTTTTGGTTTGCTTTCTCTTTATCTCTTATTATATGCATCATCACAACTGGCAGGAGCCCCAGATACTCAAATATCTTTCTGCTAGTTCAGAACGCACACAGAAAAAGGTGTAGCAATATGCTAGTGTTATCAGATGTTGTCACCTGATACTTAAGATTCCTAGGTGTGTTGAATCTTTCACATCATTTAAACATCTTCCCCAAAATGATGTAAAAAATGCCAACTTAGTTAGAAAAAGAACACTAAGAAAGAAAAAGCAATTCAAAGGATACTTCCATAAAAAGATTATGGAAGCAATTATAAAGATACTTCCATAAAAAAGATTATTCACAGTAAAAATTATGATAAAATCCATTGATTTTAGAACTCATCTACCTACAAATAGCAACAAAACCAAGTCAACCTGAGCACAAAATTAAGTACTATTCCCCTTATGTAATGTCTTAGCTACTTATTCCCATCTCAATGCCAAATTTGTTATAGAATAATTGAACATCACAATTTAGACTACTGAAGTAGTAGGAACAATTTATGGTAACTTTGGCAACACTTACTTATTGTTAGGTAAGAAAGTGGAAAAGATGAAGAGTAACTACAATATACTTTCTCTGTAGATTAAACCAATTTGAACTTTTTAAACAAATGAAAAAAAAATTCTGTGTGAGGGGTAAACACAAACAATTAAAGGTATTTTCTTTTAGGAAACGGCCTCACCACACTGAAAAAAAGATTTACTTCTTAGGACATGTTTTAATACATACAGTCAGGTATTTTAAAAGGTGAATTGGCCAAAGCAAGTACCATAAGAACAAAGTCATTTAGGTAGTAGGCTATATAATTATTCAATTTACCAGGTGAAATTTTAGCACCCCATCTGGTTGAGTTTATATCTACCACCCAGTGCTTTTATATGCCCTCTTCTTTGACAATATGTCAATCACTTTGATGTCTCTTGGTCTCATATATTTAAGCCATTGACTCTAGAAGTTTGGAAATTTCCATTTGACAAAAGTATTTCTTGGCTGCGTCCCCTTGTACTTTCACATCTTTGGTTTCAACACCTAGACAGATTGTTCTGTGTTATCCATTTCTTTCATAAATGCAAAGGAACAACTACAGGTTATTTACAAAAAGAACTGTCAGTGGATTTGATAGCTTTGCAGGAAACATGCACAGCAAAAAAATATTATAATTCAGTTTTTTAGTTTTACATCATGACCCTCACAACTGTATCCTTATCCCACAATACAACTGAAATCACACTTAATTTCTATTAAAAACTACTGCTGACCCAGCCACACAGATCCCATCAGAAAATGGCACACCAGATAATCTATGATTTTAATTGGAAGAGGCAAACTGCAGCAGTAGAAAAAGCTGCAGGACAATACCTCCTCTTGAACAGCCAAGATGCCTCTGATGACCTTGCCAGCATTTTCTTGCATTAAATTCATACCTCAGTGAAAGCCAGAAGCTGGGAGCTGTTTTCTTTCACAGGTGGTTTTTTCAAGTTGTGAGACTCCAAGCTGCTGGGATTGTGGCATGCCAGTCAAAGTCTACACGCAAGCTGTAGAGAGCCAGCTCTGGTAGGCTGCTCTCTCACATACTGAGTAATAAAATGCTAACAGCATTGTTGATGACTTCTTTAGTTTTAAACCCAGCAGCTAGAACTTTCTGATGTGAAGCACATGAACACACACCTGCCACAGACCACTGAAATTAATGTAATGCAAGGGCAGCTGTAACACTGAAGTATGTTGCTGTTGCATACAAAATGCAGCCCACAACGTGCAACTGGGAGAGAAGCAGCACAGGCTTCAGCTTCAATGCCACAGAGAGGCAGGTACACACATGGCTGTTGCATTGCAAGTGCATATGCCCGGTTCACCAGAACAACCGAACTGCTGTCACCTGTGTGCAGGTCCACATCTTCTGCTTAAAGCCAGATCTTGGGGCTACACTCTTACAACTGCTTAGAGAAAACAGTTGGCTGCTCTAGAATGACAAGCCCAGTCCACCCTTTGCTCTTGTACTGGCACCAGTGCTCAAGCAGTGATGCAGTCATCCAGTTCACACAACTGAAAATGAATTGATTTTCATGGCGTTAACCCTTCTGCAGGCTCACAGCACAGGGTGCGGCGAGGGGAGATGGAAATGGCCTTTCTGACAACAGGTGACTATAGGATTGGTTTAACTACATCCTCAGCCTCAAGTTGGCAAAAGTGGGGTTTTAATGTCTGAGCAACTCATCTGTACTAGACATTTCTAAGAGTGTAACTATATGGTAATGAAAAAACAATCCTGGTGAAGACTAATTTCATAAAGAAACACCTTATGCAAATATGGCCAGTTTTGTTTCATTTGTGACAGAGGAAGAGGTCTGGGACAAAGGGACACTTCGATGGCACACTGACATCAAAGTAATTTAAATGGAATTTTAAATAACAAAGAAAACCCAATACCACCCTCTGTATTGGGTGGGAACACTATCTTCTATCAACTTCTTTAGGAACTTAAGTTTTTCTTATGTTGAATCTGGCTTTAGAAAGTATTTTAAAGGACTAGTAAAATCATATCCAAGAAGATAAATTAACCGCAGTTTACCATATAAGTATTAACCATTTCTCCTTTTACCACTAGAAAACATGAACATAAGGAAGAGGTTTGTGAGGCAGTGAATTTTCATACGAAATCCAGAAGTGAAAACGCCCTCCCTCATTTTTCTTTTCTTTCTGGATTACACATTTATCAGAAAAGCAGATCTCAGGGTGCATTTCAAGACTATAAAACAGAGAATTTGTAAAAAAAAGATGTTTTTACAGTACCTCTCACCTTATAGAGTATTTCCCGAATCAGCAATTTCAGAGATATTCCAGATATATAAAGTAACTATACTATGCAGAATTTTTACAGATCTCCAGCTACTCAACACAGTTTCACGTTATGTACCTTCTGACATTAAATTCAGAATGGTTTTCCTCTGGTATCCACAATTTCCTGCCATTATTTATGGGTACCCAGCCTCTATATGGGTGTACCTCCTCTCCTAGTGACTAAGTGTGGGGGGTTTGAAGTATATTTATGGCCAGCAGGTTTATAGTAGCACAATATTTTAACTTTGTTATAAAGAAAAAAACACCCCAAACATTCTAGATGTTGCACTAAAGAGACCTCTGGGTAGTCCTGGCAGAAAAGAGCATTGTTCACTTGTTCATTCGTTTGCTTTAAACCCAGATTCCTGGTGTCCACTAAAGATTCAGGCACAGTGTAGATCACAGAACAGGGATCACAGACCAGCACTAACTCCTTATCAGCTTTTTATTGTGTACAACTGCTTTGATCAACATAGTAACGACATCTCTAAAACAGGTTACTGTCTAGAGCTGTAAGTACAATAATGCTTTTATTATAATGTCCACCATTAATAAGTAAAGTCTCTTGAAGACAGCCTTTGAAGCTATTTGTGAATATTATTAATTCACCTTCTATCCTATTCAAGTCTCATAAAGCAAGGGTCAGGAATTTTCATAGTGGAAGGCTGGGGGTGGGGATGGGGAGGCAATTCACCAGCAATTTCTCGTTCCATGTAAAAAATGGGCACAAAATAAGTCTTGCTTGTGGAAAACAAAATGCCACTTGAATAACTCTTCCATGGAGTATGAATGTAGGGAGTTTGGCTGTATTATTGCCTTAGGCTGAGAAATTTCCAGATGTCAGTTGACTGCAGGGTGTGCTAACGCTCAGTTTGCTCCTGTTCCCTGGCTGCCTCGGGCAGGGAGTCTGAAAATGCTCTGCCAACCACAAGTCAGCAAAAAAGTTTGCCATGCTCTCCTCCCACTTTATGCCCTTTCCCTGGTGATAACTGAGGCAAAAACATCCAAATCAAAACAATTCAACCTACTTTATGCATTTTAAAAGAGTAGAAAATGCACAAGCCAAAATATGTATTTGGTAGATCAACTTCAGATAAAACTGATTTTCTCTTTTACTCTGACAGTTCCAACCCTGAAAATGATTGGCACTGCTACATAACTAAGTTTTTAATGATTTAATGCTAAAAGTTTGATCCCATAGTATGTATTTCACAGAAACAAACATGTTCTTCACAAAATAAGCCTTTTCAGTACTTTGCAAAAAAAGAACATTCTAGAAGATGAAAAGAGATCAATGTATGAGGCAAATCAAATAAAATGTTAAGGCCATGCAATAAATTCATCAGCTTCACCAAAAGCAAGTGTGAACAAGTGGTAATGCCTTCCCATGAATGCTGTTTGTACTCTTCTTCATTAGGCAGAAGGTATTTCGAGGTAAAGAATTTGTTCAGTGACCACTGCTCTAATCTATTTCACTGCTCAGGTGAAATCAGAAATTTACCTCTTCCTCTGTCCACTCCCCAAAATAACCACCACATTTTAAGCTTTTTAAAATTTCTGGCAGAATGATAGTTTTCACTCTTTTCATAAAGGAAATTTGTTTCTAAAGCCAAATAATGGAGAATACAGATCATGCTGAATGTTCACAGTCTGTGTTCCTTTAGAAATCGTATTCTTTAGATAAAACAGAAGTTTCAATACTAGAAGTAACATATTTACCCCCCCGTCCCTGCTCCCCCAATAATATAGGAAGACTGATACAACTGGCTCAGTTTAGAAGCAAAGCCAAAAGTTTCTTTCAATCACTTGCTTGGTGACATGTATCTTTATATACATCAATATATTCCTCTTTTAGCTTATATTAGGTAGCCACACATTTCAGTCAAGATATACTTTAAGGTTTAAAAAAAAAACCCCACACTTGCTTATACTTAAACTGTATTCTTTTCTGCTTTAAAAAAACCCTAATCCTGCAAGAGGATGGGAAATTTATGAGCAAGACTGTTAATCCTATAGGTAAAAAAAAGTAACTGGAAAATTCCAGCCATCGCCACACTAACTCGAAATAACTATGGCTGTGTTCAGTTAGCCAACAAAACCAGCAAGCTTCACATAAACAACTATGTGATATAGCTAATAAGTATCTTTAGACCTATATTTAAGAAAGACCTCTCATTCCACTCTCTTTTCTTTTTCCTGGAAAGGATTTAAGCAAGTTATCGTGATTAATTTAAAAGTAGAGCTGCATGTTTTCTTTTGGCAAGGAAAAGCAGCAAATTAGAAGTTTATATGCAATCCTAAATTCCAGTCAATGAAACATGGGAATAGCTATTTGTGTCATTCAACTTATATGACTCCTAACCTAAAATGCTACCAGTACCTCATTTTACTGTGTAACTCCTCTATTCTTTTCCATTCAATAGTACATTCAATAGGGTTTACATGTATCAAAAAGCCCAACACACTTTAAATATCTTTGAAGACAGTCTGATACAACTGCTTATAATAACCTATTTCAGCTAAGCCCAAATTACACTAAAAAAATGGTTGATAAAACTGGTAATAAAATTTAACTTATCAATCTTTAAAAAAACACCCAAGTAGATATGATAAACATCTCATTAAAGTGAGTAATTAAAATTTATTTAAATTCAACATTAAAATTTATTTGGAAACTGTAATGACATAGAAAATAGTTCTATGCGTGACAATACAACTTAAAAAGCACTTCCCACAGCTCTGCTTTTAGTTCTGGGTTGGAAGCCAACCACCTACAGGAAGTCAGAGCTACAAAGGAACTTTTATGCAAATAGTAATCTGCCAAATCACATAAATCATAAATATGGTATCCATTCTGTATCTGCAATATATCATCACCACACTACTGCATCATAAAAATTGTCAGTTGACACATTAACAAAATTATCCTAAGCACAGGCTTCTGAAAGCTACCACATTACATTCACGTAGCTATCTACAACTCTGATTCAGACCATCTAAATTCAGTCTGGAATTGATTTCCTGCTGCAAGTAAGTACATAAGTTTTACCAAGATGAGTTTCACTATTCCCCAGAATCTTCAGACAAATGAATAAGATATTTTTGCATGTATTCATCCATCAAGAGTTGTAATTGTTAAAGAAAACACCAAAAGAAACCAAATCCGAAGTGACACAGCAAAACCCTGGGCTTCCCTTGCAAAATACCTCTGTGTAGATAGGTGTGCTGTAATTTTCTAGGTATAATATGGAAGATTATCAACATATTAAAATAAAAACCCTTTCAAAATTGGAATCCACAATGATTTCATAGTATGAAATGTCATAGTCAAAATGTCATAGTATTGCAGCAGTTTTACAATTAGACCTCTTAAGTGCTAGGGAGGAGAAAAGGTGGCATGTATTTCACATTTCTTCTGTGATGAGAAAATAGTTACCATGAAGTGGAAACTAAAGCGTATATCAGTTATTTAAAACATAAGATACAACCAGATACAGTTTTTTAGGTTGGTTGGTTTTTTTTCCTAACTACTTATTATCCTGACAGATTTTGCAGCTCAATATATGACATTCATATAGAAACAGATATACAACTTGGCCAATGACACACATACAGATACATACACTAACTGGAAATGCATCTGGTTTTCCTCTTGGTACCCTCACAACACATATACACAACCCCCAAAATAACATTTGAAGCATGGTCATCTTAACATTGCCATATGAGCTGTATGTTAAAATAAGGTAACTTACAAGTGTCTATTTGGAGAATACTTCCCATTCAGTGTCACAAGCTAATTAAAACAGCTCAAATTCCTGCTACATTCAATCTCTTAAGACATATGATCTAGTAGACAAGCATGTCTGAACAAAACCCTGGAAGTTATACACAGTTACAGAAAGTAATAAATCAGGAAACACTTAACCTCTACCTAAAATTAGGTTGCTATTTAAAATCTTAACTTGAATACTATAAATGTTGTGTGCTACTTTGCATATATTGTGGAATACTGAATGCTGGATAAAAAGAAAAAAAAAAAGGTGTTTTTCCAAAGGAGGAGGAAATGCTTTATGTCTAAAGATAAACAGTTGTTAAAATGTATAAGAATTACTCACCAGTCTCCAGGGAAATTCATTCTTTACCAAAAGCTTGACACACAAACAACAAAAAACACATAAGGGTGTGAGGTACAACCCTTTTCTCTTGGAAGCTGCTCCCCAATGCGTACTGCACAACCCTGACCCAGAGAGAAAGCAACGTAGCTGTCAGGATTGCTAGCCTCCGAGAAAGCCGATACCAGAGTGATGTCACATACTTCTGAAATGTTACTGCAGCTCCAAACTATCGACTCTTCCACCAATAAAATCCCTACCTCTAGATGATGGAAGATAAAACATTTAACAAAAGGATCAAGTTTCAACAGGAGCTAACAGTAAAGATTTTTAAGAGCATTTCACAGGCTTAGACAAAACATTACAATCAGAAAAAGTGAAAAAGAACAGACGCAGGCTGTGTTATCTAAATACACTCTTCTAGTTTACCTTCAACCTGCAAAGTTTTTATTTTATTGGTTGCAGCAGTATTCACAAAACCTCCTGAGTGGAGGGGAAAAGAAAAGACTAGCAGAGACCACCACCACACTGAGCATCTCTATAGCTGAGAAGTTCTTAACTCCACGTGTTGGCCCTCAGCTGCGCCACCTTTTTCTCTCTTGGCCTTCTGCCCCACTATCCTTTCTGTCATCCAGCACACCTTGTCACAGTCACAGGGGGTACTTGGAAGTGCAATTGACTCTAATCTAAGATCCTCAGAAAGCACTCATCTAATAGCATGGGAAAACAAAAGGCCAGGAAACTAGATGAAAAGAAAAAAATAATAATCAGCAAAACCGTAATCCCAGTGTGCTAAGATCACGAACTTTGATATCGATATGGACGCATCTGAACTACTAAAGGAAGATGTGTATCTCTGCACACTATGAGGAATACCACAGATAGGAAAGGAATGATCATAAAAGAGGTACTGAAAGAAATTTCTCTACAGGAAAGAAAAACCACAGACTAATGTTCTACTTTAAAAATATAAAGCAAGGAGATGAACAGCACGAATGTGGTATGTAAAGTTCACTTTGCAGAAGTAAAAACTAGAGTTGCAGTTGCAGGGACAGCTAAAGTCTTCTACAAATCCCAATATTTAGACTAGAGTATGGACAGAGATATTTCATACTAAACCATAAACATCAAAGATTATCTTCATGAATATTTTCAAATTAACATCACACATCTTTAAATGTGACAGCCCACAGATCTTCAGCTGCCCTGAACCAACACTGTGCTAATTTAGAGCTGGTTAGTAATCAACAGGGGCACTGCGTGGGAAAGTACAGCCTTCAGTCAACTAGACTGAGGGCAGTACAAGCCTTGCAGTACAGAGGAGGCCTGAAATTTTTTGATGTTATAATTAGGGAAATTATCTGTGACCTATAAAGAGAAGAATCTTGCAGCAAAACGTTCAAAATCCACAAGATAAATTACTACTCTTTAAAAACGAACCTGCATGAGTAAGATGAGAAATTCTAAGGGAAGGATGAAGGAACAAATGAGAGAGAACACACAGGCCTTCAAAGTAAAGAAATGGCAACTCAAGTTAGACACTAAAAACATTCTTCTAATGGAAAGAATAAGGACTGGGAAAAAAACCCAAACTGGTATGCAGTCAGAAAGCAGTTAAAATAGGAGTTAGCTGAAGTGGGGACCAAAACCTGAGTAATATTCTTCCTCAGATATTGACAGATACTGTCAATATGAACAGTATCAGCCACGGGAGCTGGGAGACAGAATGAACTAACAGAAATAAATCCATGGGAACAGGCTGCCATTGGGGCAGAGAAGAAACTGGTTCAAGAGAAGCAGCCAAATGCAAAATCAGGAAGCAACAGATGCACAGAAGACTACTGCCAGAATTCAATCCTGTTCAGAGGACTAAAACCTAAAATTAATGTTTTCATTAGTAACTAAAAAGAAAGGCATACGTAATGAAGTCTGCTGGTGACAAAGCCAAGGGGCATGATTAGACATATGAGCTATATTCGTTAAAATATGAGAAACAGATGTATTTCATACAGAAAGAAATGGATAACCAAGAGGAAGAAGCAATGATGGTGGAACAAAATTCAGGAGTACAAATGTAAGGTGATATCCCTAACTTACGAAATAGCTGTTAAAAGAGAGACAAGAGTGTCAATAGCATCCTATAGGCACACACATGGTTCTAACCTGAGATCTCTACCTCTGCGTCCTGTGGCTACTTCTATGGTAAAACACGGAGAAGTCTGCACTTCCCACTGACTTATTTTGTCCCTTTTGTAATGGGTCCATAACCTGAGAAAGGTTGACAGACGACAGAATCAGAATATGATTAAGTAACATAGCTCTGTCAATTAATTACACCCATTACTTTAAACTAGAACAAAAAACCAAAAAAATAATTTACCAATACAACCACTCATTCTAAGACAGATTACAGGAGTAAGCCTCACCTGGCCAAGCAGTATGAAGCAGGACAGGACTACACTACATAAAGATGATTCTAAGCTGTGCAGATAAAACACTAGGCAAGGTAAATAACACTTGAGGCTAGAACGAACAGACGAAGGTTGTCCAAGATATGGAACCTGGAAATAAAAAAATCGTTAAATGAGGCTGGTCTTGTTAATGGGTGAGATCATACAACTTTTATGTGTCAGAAGGTGGTTAGCTTCAAAATCCACAAGTGCTAACCCTTAAGGCAAGTGACCTATTTTGAAACAATTTCACCTGTCACACTTAGAATGGCAAAAGTCTGGAGTAAAAAACCTGAGCAGAGGTGTTTCTAACAAGGTATGGAATACGAGACTTGAAGCCAAAAATTAACAGTCCAGAAATCAGCTGGAAAACTGCAGTTTTTCCATCAGTCGTGTGTTAAGCGGTCAATACTAGAGACTACGCTTCCTTTTCTCACTTGCTTGAACGTTTCACGTACAAAATTGACTCACTGCTTGAAATCAAGTTGGCAACCTTTTCCTCCTTTTTTGTTAACAAACAATAGGCTTTATAGAAGTAATTAATCTCCTGTTAGTTTCACAGCATTAATGCCTCTCCTTCTAAGAGCTGTACTGTTTCCAGAAGCATCTAAGTTTCATTAATAGTCTCCAGCCATGATTTCAGAGTTAAGATTTCATAAAGCATCAGCACATGATGTTTGAAGACAAAGACAAGCAGGAGCAAGGCAGCTGGGAGAGACAACTATGAGGTTCAAGGCATGGTAGCTTACCCTTACCATCAGGTAAGGGCCAATTTTGTATGGAAGAAAAACTTAGTATTAAATTGTAACAACTTCCTGCTAATTTCCAGTTTTTGATTTTAGTAAAAAATGAAAATAGTTACTTCAGAACAAAAAGCTAACTCCCCACTTCTGAATAGCCTGCAAACTGAGATAGCACTCAGTGCTGAAGCATATAATTTTAAGCAAACACTTCGATATAAAAATGTAAGATAGCTGAGATTAATCCTGAAAATCTGAATCAAAGCAGGACAACTAGTCACAATTTGGCACTGTTGAGCGTACTACCTTAGAGAGTTATGGACTGTTCCAGTAAACCTAATTTGCTGTTTTCAAGAAGAAAAAAAAATTATTTTTTTTTCCCCAGTCAAACCAATATAAAGACAAAACATAACTGGGTCAAAGGAGTAGGGGAAAATAAAATTGCTCTGGGCACATATGTACAGATGACCACATGGTAAGCTTACCTGTATTTTACATCAAATTTAGGGTTTTATTTTCATGCTATTACTAAGGTCTTTAAACATATGGTTTAGGGAATGTGTTTGTGATGAATGCAACAGGCTGTCTTGTGAACAGTCCCAGGATAAATGCTATGCTATACAAGAACCTTAAGCCAAAATGATTTTCCTTATAAATGAGACCCCCACAAAAACATAAGTTGGACCAAGACCCCTGGTGGTCATCAGGTCCTGCCCCACGCTCAGAGACAAATTCAATACCAGATCAGGTTGCAAAGGCTCCTGTCTAGCTGAGTCTCAAAAATCTTCAAGAATGAAGATTCCATATCCCCTCTGTGCTCAAGAGCTTTGGGGTTTGTTTTTTAACTACTATTATTTATTTTTATCTTAACCTGTTAAAATGCACTTTACTGCAATTTATGACCATTGCATCTTGCCCTTTCTTTGGGCGCTTCTGAGGAGAGTCTATCTCCCCTATAAAGCCCATGAAGGTAATGAAAGACTGCAATTGTGTCCCTGCTTTTGCCTTTTCTTCAGGCTGAATACACCAGTTCCCTTCAGCCTCTTGTACATATGTCCTGGCTCTGTAACCACGCTAGCTCTGGACATGTTTGTGTGTGTGTGTCTCATACTGATATGACCAAAACTGAACACATTATTTCAGAGAGTCTCAAAAGTGGTGAACTGAGGGGAATAATCACTACTCTCACTAAGGCAGCTCAAAATATGGTTAGCCTTTATCACTATTACAGCATAACACTAACATTCAGCCTGCTGTGTAGCAGGACCCACAGGCATTTTCCAGGATGCTGCTCCTCCACCTGCACATTTGCCTTTGCTGAACTTCAGCATGTTCCAGTCTGCTCACTTGTCCCGTTTGCCAAGGTCCCTGTGAATGACCGCCCTTCCCTCTGGCATACCAACCTCTCCTCCCAAGGGTGGCGTTATCCAGGAACTTGCTGATGGTGCATTCCACCTCACTGTCCAACTTGCTGATGAGTGTTGAAATAGTTTCACTCCAGTATCAACTCCGAGAAAGACTTCTTGTAAACAGCCCCTCATTTAAAACTTCAAACTATTGATCAGTACTCCTTAAGCCCGATGGTGCAATCAGTTTTTCATCCACCTTGTAGTCCATTTGTCCAATCCACACCCCCTCATTTGGATATAAGGATACTACATGAAAATACATCAAAAGCCTTGCTAAAGGTAAGTGGCTTCCACTGTTTACCCCCTCACTTCTAGAGGTAGTCATTGTAGAAGACAGTCAGGTTGGTCAAGCAAGATTTTTCCTTGACACACCCACGCTGGCTGTTACCAATTACTTTCCAGTCCTTCATAAGCCTAGAAATAATTTATATGACAATTTGCTCCATAATATTCCCAGGGAAAGCACTGAAGCTGATCAGTGTTTAGGTTCCCTGGATTCTCTTTCTTACTTTTATTTTGAAAACAGTAATGTTTGCCTTTTTCCAGTCATCATGGTTCTCCACGCTGACAAAAACCAGTCTCACTGTGACACCTGACAGCTCACTCAGCACCCTCAGATGTTTATGTTCCTCGAATAAGAGTCCATAGCTATTTCAAACACCAGTCAGATAATTACTTTTAACTGAATGTCACTTTAAAAAAGACCCGTGAGGAGGAAGTGCCTTGAGGCAGCTTATATGTGTCAAAACAAGAAGAGGTAGAACAACAAATGACCCCATAGGAAAGACATCACTGGTCCTGGTTGCAAAGAAACCCAGGTTGCTGGTATGCTTCAGGACCTACTGGCTGTCTTCTGGTATCTCGACTATATCCATGGAATTTCTGTAAATCTATGACCGAAAACACGGATGCGTTGTTCCAGCATTTCTTTAAGCTTGCTCTGCTTAGTTTAAGCTCTATACAGAATGAACAAAAATATTAATGAATTTTGAAGTAGGAATTTTGGCTGCTTGCTGTTGGCAGAACGGACAGAACAAATCTTCCCAAAGGGAAAGCCCAACCTTGGCTTGCAACTGGAATGTCTTGTTCTGCCCCAAACAGGTTACAGATATGTAATAGAACCTGCATACCACATGAATATTACCAATCCAGCAACCTTGGCAGGGAAAACAAGGCCTCAACAGCATGTGGGACGCTTTTCCTGAATTAGGGACATATAAACACTGAGAAAGAACCTTAAATAAGCTTGGGAATAAACAGTCATCATTTACAGCTGTTAGTCTTTCTAGAATAACATGTTTATAGTACCTTACATGCTTACAGCCTTTGATTCTATGCATTTAAAATTAAAAGAAACAATGAAAATGAATGTTGCCTCCCTTCCAATGCTTTTAGAGCAAGGAAACTATTTCTAGATTTATTTCTGGAATACCAGGATTAAAGCAAATGTCTGGTTAAAGCAACAGCCATGCGCTTATTAATTTAAAAAAATTACATACATTTCTCAGCTACAGCATCTTCTATTAAAGCAAAGTGCACCCCAATCCAAGTGATGTAGTCACTTACATTGCACTCTCATGCTAAGAAGGAGCATACCATTAGGCAGAGCTGCAACAAAAAGTTTCAGAGAAGAATTTTATCGCTCTACTTAAGCCAACACCAGCCCCAATCTATTCTTCATGCTAGTACTAACATAGAAGATATTTTCTTTCCTTCCTTTTCTAAAATACACTTCATGTTTAATCCAATCCAAATTCAGAATGTAACTCTTCAGAAAAAAGCATTCATGAAATCTGATTATCTAGGACTTTTATTCACTGTAAAACAGATTTTCAAGCACGTGCCAGATGAAGGACCCACAGTCTCCCACAGCTCAGCACCAAGACCTGAATCTCCTGGAACAGAAGGCAAACGCTCTTACTCCATTCCCTGAAGCCTGTGACAATCTACTGCTCCCCCCAGTGGCAAAAAAAATTAATCCAGGAGGCCATTAAAAAAAAGCATCGCTTGCTCATACAGTACTGTTCTTGAAGGTTCTTCAAACTGAAAGTTTCTAGTACTTAAAGGAGATTTTTATTCTACAAAAAAATGAACAAACAGTCCAAATCAACATTCATCTTGAACGCATATTTATGCAAAAAAAAAAAAAAAGTTTTAGGAACCGATAAATATGAAGTAGTTGATAATGAAAACAGATTTTTAAATTGATCTATAATCCTAAAATTGACAGCCATTTCCTCAGGTTTTGATAAAACCACCATCTTTAAACATAAAAATACTTCAGATAGCAGTACTAGTAGCAGTGTTCTCTTTGAAAAATCTCAGAGAGCTGCTGCCACGCAGATATCACTTGCCTACTCTTATCAGCATTCTGATATATCCCTTCTCAGAAGCTTCAAAAAGTTTTTAAAAAGTGAGCATAATAAGAACAGTGTTTTCTGCAATAGAAATTATTTTTTTAAAAAATAATTCTGACATTTAGTGTAACTTTACTGTATCTACTATCCTCAAACACGTAAGAAACAATCTTCTATATTCAGACTGACTGCAAAGTTATGTTACTGCAAATACTTCTGGCTTATATTACTGGCACCTAATACACAATTTAGCCTCATCTAACAACAAACTGACCTCTATTTGAAATTTGTACACCGCTTATGAAAAGTGACGTCTAATTTAAGACTCAGAAATCCGAGTTCTTTGAGAAGCCAACAGCCACCGCAAAGCACAACGGGCATGACCTGCCGTCTAGTCACTCTTTCAACAGAACTATTACATTTACCAACTGTGTAACAGAAGAATGCAACATTTAGCAACTGTGTAACAGAGGCATCCACTAAACATTAACATTGTAACATTCCAAACTTTCTGATAGGCGAAATTGACCTACTACTGAAAAGCTTCCTGAAAAGCCTCATGTGCTACACTGTAGCTAGGCAAACCCTTGTTGATAAACAACACTGTAGCTACTTTGCTATGGCAACCCTCTGACAAATTTGTTTTCCATTTAGTAACAAAAACTGGAAAGACTGTTGTTTTGGTCAAGATAGGGTATTGTTTGAACTACACACACCCAGGGAAGGCTCAGCAGCAAGCAAACACATGGCACAAACCCAGGCAAATCACAGGGAATGACACTGAAGCCAACATCCAATACAGTAACCACAGATTCCACTGGAGGCTATGGTCTGGTTGGATTAATGCTAAGAGATGGCCAAATAGTCTAATGAGTTCACGTACACAATAAGTAAAAGTTGAAATGGGCAATAGAGGGGAGAACAGGAGCCTTCAAGAAAATGACAAAAGCAGGTGGATTAGACCAAGTTTGCAGATGACACCAATTTGCAGGGTGGGGGCTGCCACCCAGCGGGACTCAGACGGGCCGGGAAGGGGCCACCCGGGGCCCAGTGTCCCTGAGCAGGGCAGAAGGCAGAGCCGAGCCGCGGGGGGGACGAGCCCTGGCAGCCACCCAGGCTGGGCCCGGCCTGGGGAGCAGCTCTGCCGAGCGGCCCCGGGGCCCGGTGGGCAGCGAGCTGGGCACCAGCCAGCCCTGCCCCGGCAGCAGAGACGGCCAGCGGCCGCCCGGGCCGGGCAGCGGGGACACGGCCTGTAGCTCACGGGAAGCGGGGGGTCATCCCCTCTATGCTTGTTAGGCTGTGTCTGGAAGACTGTGTCCAGTTTTGTTGCCTCCTGATAGAAGAAAGAGATTGATAAACTGCCACACATTCAGCAGAGGGCCACCAAGATGGGCAGGGGCTCAAGCACCCACCCCATGAGGAGACACTGAGAGCCTGGAGAAGAGATGACTTCAGGGGTCCTGACAGAGCCTGCCCAGCACTGCAAGGAGGGTATCAAAAAAGCAGAGGCAAGATCTTCACAGTGGTGTAAGAGAGATGATGGGCTTAAACTGAAACAAGAGAGGATCAGACTGGCCATGAGGAAGCCAGGCAGTGGGGCAGCCTGCCCAGGGAGGCTGCACGCTCTTCATCCCTGGGGGCAGTCAAAATGCAACTGGACTCAAAACACCACTCTGAGCAGCCTGGTCTGATCCAAAAGCTGACCCTGCTTTGAGCAGGAAGTTGGAGACGTGGCCTCCTGTGGTCCCTTTCAATGGGAATTATCCTTTGATTTATCTGTCTCCCATCTGGATAATACTTGAGAAAATCTTATTTTTAAGACATTTTAAACATCCCTGCATAATTTGCCCTGCACCTGGAAAACTACAGCAGAGACAATGCAATTCTTCCAACTTAATTTACACTGCCTATCTAACTTCTGTTAGATATGCTAATTGCCAACCCTCTCTCCTTCTGCTGGGCACATTTCAGGGGGTGCCATATGCCAGCAACTGTTCAGAACAAGATTTTGGACATGACCATCCTGTTTTGGGCAGAAGAAATCTCAGGCATGCCAATGCAAATCGGCCACATCACCTGATGTGGAGCCAGGCAGTGGGCTCTGGCCTCTGGTACTAACTAGAACAGACTTAGCCTCTCAGAGCTTCACAATGGGGTCCCTAAAGGATCTTCTCTAGTAAGGCTTGTTTCTCTAAATTATATAGATATTAAATTAATATCTCAATTATACCAAGCTGCACAAGTTCAAGGACCTACAAATGACTGCTGCAGCAGCCTTGTTCTCTGAACAAGAGGAGAGATTAGAGAGGGTGATGAGGTGCCCTCTGAATACATGGGGTTTCTGCAGGATCCTGTCTCCATTCCAGACACACTTTGTGCATCTCCTCTGAATTCAGTCCCCTCTCAGCTTACCCACGGCTTACAGAACTGAGGACTCTAGCTCACTACTTAGCCATAATTCTGTGCAGGAAATAAAAACATTTCAAATGCAGCTGTAATACATGCTGATGGTCTTTCTGAAGGATGAAGTCTGATAGGGTATTGTGGAATCCACTGTCACATAGAACAAGGAGAGGTAAGAGATAATTCTCAGATACGTGGTGAATTCTGACATTGATAAGGAAGCCAACACCTTGAAAGACTCTGCAGGATATGCTGAGAATTTCAACAAAACTAAGGAAATAACAGGGATTTCAGGAAAGTAGGACATTCAGATTCCTGCCTTGCTTTTTCATTTCTTTTGAAAATCAGACCTAGAGAGTATATCAATCAAGTATTAAAGAGATGAGCACTGGGAAAGGAGATATATATCCTGGATGTATCTCTTTTTTTCTTTAAATGACATTTTTTAAACAAAAATAGTCAATATTTAAAATACCTCCAGCAATATGCATAAGTGACACCATAAAATTATAATAACAATATTTGACACCAATTGGCGTTCTTGTATGACACTCAATGAGGGAGGGTTATAATAAACAGCTAGGTACAATGGAGAATAATATCACAAATACATTGCATGTTTGCTCTCTGAAACTTGGTGGGTTTGTCTTATATTCTTTAGCATCATTTTATCTATAATTATCAAGTGGGAGACTTCAAAGAGTTGAGTGTATTACAGTGGATTTGTCTGGACTTCCTTGGTTATTAAAAGAAATAAGAGAAATCATAGACAGATCATTAAATGCAATAACAAAGCAATGGGAAAGATAAAGGGAAGACATCTGTTTCATGCAGGATTTATATTTAGTGTTGAACAGTGGGGATTTTTCCCCTGTGGTTCTGCAGATCAGGTCACTGAAGGAGGAAAGGATTATAGGAACATTTGCAGTGGGATACAGTATCATTAGGTTTGAAACTGATGAACTATGAAGCATTGATGAAAATGTAGAGTGCTACAAATCACTGCTGTTGGACTCTTTTTGATCATAGTGAGAAGCTGACAACTGAAAAGAAACTAGCTACTTTCTAGAAATATATTGCTACAGTTTAGCTTGAAAGTTCTTTTTGTGAGTCACTCTCCCTCTTCTGTAAATAGTCATTATTAGAATGGCTTGAACTAAAACTCTTGATTCTGATAACCCTGAGCATTGTGAAAGTCCTTGTTTGAAATCAAAATTTCTTTGCCACTTGGGATCATTTCAAATAATAAATATATAAAGATTTCTTCAGGTATTAATGTTTTACAAATTGAGCCTTAAATGAATTAAAAGCTAACATGATCCTATGAAATGCACAGAAATGAAGCTACTGTGTAGTAAAACAAAATAATATTATATTAGGTGATTTATTTCAGAGTAGGTTACTCTGAAGTAGCTTCATCTCTGCTTAGGAGCAAAACAGAAAAAAAAATTAAGTATTTAATCCCTAATCAGTCAATCCCATGTGTAGCCTTGGGTCAGTTGTCAGGGCCAGGCTTCTTGAAGGAGGTGTAGCTGCAGGGGGGTGTGTTTGCTATGATTAGTCTATACAGTGAGAGGGCAGTGTCCTCTCTGGGACATTAGCTGGTTCCTCTGCAGATGACGTCCCTAGTGCTGCAGTCTTCTTGGCTCAGGTTGCCATATGAGACTGTCAGCCAAGACAACAGGTTGCCCTTCCCTAAGGCAGAGAGGTTCGTATGAACATGAACAGTAAAGTAGCATGGTTAGCACTGTTTGTGCTGAAAATTAGATGCTGACCCAACTAACAAAAGCAAGATGCAAGCAAGAAGTAATACTATTTGCCATATGATAAGTACATTGAAACTTTTAATTTGAAAAATTGTAAAAAGAAGTTTCTAAAACACCATCACTCTTCACTCATTACGTACATCAGAAGTTGGCATGTATTTTTAACTTTGATTAATGACTTGATGTGCATTTGGTAAAATTGTCTTTCATCTGCTCATTGAATACATAGATTTTACAAGGAGCTTCTGGACCTACTACGTGTACTAACTTCTCTTTCAGTAATGCAAATATCCAGCTTTCTGCAGTCATATCAGTGAATTAAATGCTAATAGGATTGATATTGGCAAAGATATCAAAAAGAAAACATATGTGGAACAGGAAAGTGACCACATCTATTTAACACATCTTTGATGGGATATTTGGACAAAATGGAAATTGTGATTAATCTATTTACATTTTAGAAGTTTTCCAGTTTACAAGAGCTTTTGAAATACCCTACATAATTACCTTAATGATTTATTAATGCATAAGAACAAGGCTCAGAAGAGACGGTAATGCGTTCATACACAGTGATACAGCTGGATATACCATCTCTGAGGGACCCAAGTTCTCATTCAGAAGCCACTGATCTCAATCTAAGTACAGTTCAAGAACTGTTGCTGTGAGTTACAATGACTCTATTAGTCAGACTGAGATTTGAGTCTAATTTGAGGGAAAAAGGTGGCTGGAATATGAGGAGCAAGAGGAAATGTTAGAAGAGAACAGGTGAGAAGACTGATAACTCCAGTAAGTCAGAAGACAGGTAATTGTTGCTGATAAGATACAGAGGATTTAGCAGGAGGTGAGGACCATACGTGCCATCAGACTAATAATACTGCAGAACCCATGATTTTTGGACCAGGCACCTCTTCCTTTCTTAGTAAGTGAGATTTCCTAATATACTCATTGATAGATAATAATCATGAGCAACACAAATATTTCCTTGTTTTCTTAATATTTTCTGTGATATCATACAGATAGACATTAGCTGTAGGGATGAGTAGACAGATACAGAGATATATAGATCTATAATCTCTACCTATCTAGGTATAGCATATTAACTATAGTAGCCACGATACATAAAAAGCTTGGCCAGTGTGACTTTTCAAAAGCTTTGATTTTCTTTCTGCAACTAAATTGCCTACAATTAATTTCTATAAACTTCTGCAGAAAAATACTCAGCTTTCACTCAGACTGAACCTTCACTTGGTCTGAGATGCTGCATAAAACAACTGGTAAGCAAACCAATCTAACCTTCCAATTTTTTAGAGTTATTTTCCTTGCAACTTCAAGGTTTTTCATCAAGTAGCAGAGGCATTGTATACGCTGAAGTACTGTAGAGGTACCTCCTCGACAGAAAATACAACAGCTTATTGTTAGAAATCTTGCTAATGAAAAGGAGAAGGAACCAATCTGTTGTTAGAAGTCAATAGTCACAAACAATGAATGCTGGTCCATAAAAGCAAAGAAGGGAGTGACCTTAAGAACACAGTGACAGAAGGAAAGGTTCACAGGGGCAATGGGGTTTCCCTCAGAGCACCAAGAGGTCCACTGCTCACAATTTGAAAAGGGCAATACATCAAGAATGTTTCCAAAAACTGCTATATGATTCTGCCAACATCCAGACATGAACTTGGATTCTGCTTACTTTAATAAATAAGAAGCTCTTAAGTTGCAGTGGTGAATACTGAGAGAATATTCTGGAAGTATAAACTGCATATTTACCACATCTTTACATCTTCTCTGGGCATCTGCTAGTAGCTGCGGTCAGAGAGCACAGCCCCTTGCTGAGAGCTGTTGTGGCTCTCCTTACCATCCTAGGTATATGTCTGATTGATTTTGCAGGTTGAATTGATAGAAGACACAGATTTAGAGGGTGAGAGGTTAATTAGATGCACATGGGAATGGATTTTTTTAACTGAGAAAAGTATACTGTTGGTTTCCAAATGTTGTGACATTTTGTATAGCCATTATGGAGCCTCCTGCTTTATACAAGATTTCTGACAGATGAAGCAGCTACAGCATTGTTAGTTCAGGACTTGCTGTGCTATGTGAACTGCACCACAGAATCACTTGTTAAGGATGTGAAGGAGCTGGTGTTATGTTAACTAGTATTATCGAGCAATCTAATAGTAATTATAATTGTTTGTTACTGTTTCACAGTATTAAATTTTAATTAGAGTGCATAGATCTCTCTCTTGACTACTGTAAAGTTAAATAATTAAATAACAATGTTTTAATTCCAAATATTAGCTGTCATCTCACTGTATTTTCAATAACTTCAGCAAGCTTTGAAACACACTGTAGAATGATACTTTAAAAAAATGTTATAATGAAATGTAAACATAATTGTATTTTTGTTAGAGTTAATTCCTCTGTTATGTTCTTTGCATTTTAAGCTTGCTTTTGTAATCTATCCTGTGCAATTATTTCTGAGCTGTTAATCAGGGTTACTTATCTCCTGTGATGTATTAAATCACCCAGGAAATTGTCCGTTGTTTAACAATTAACCAAGCTCATTTCTAATTCTAGCAATAAACATGTAAGACCTTTGAACTGATATTTGTCTCTGAGCTTTTAAAAATATACATTTGTATAGCAAGTAAGTTAGCTACCAGAAAAATCAGATTTCTTGCAGATACCAGGACAAAAGTGAAGATATCATTTTCTTTCTCAGGTGTTTCAAAAAAAGCAAGGTATTGCTTAGCCTCAAGGGTTTCTCACTGTAAATCTACTCTAAAAATGAAATAATGTTTTATTCAAAATGGAGGATTTATCAACAAACACATGGAAATTTACTGAAAGCTTCCAACTGTGGCAACTTGGCAAAGCAACACATTTTGGCATTTTATTCTCTCTGTACATATGTTTCAGTCACTTAAATGTCATTGAGAATTAGGATGCACATTCGTCAAGAGAGTCTACCACTTTAGGACCAGATTTGTCATCCTTTATTTAACAAGTAGTCCCACTGAAGTTAGTGGGTGTAATCCTGATTCTGAAATAGTTAAGAGGAATCAATAAGCACACATTTTCAATAAGAACTGTGGGTTTGTAGCACAAACTGTTTCCTAAGGAAAGAAAGTGTTTTAAGTATAGTAATCTGATGTTGTGGCTCCATCTTGATTTCTTGATCTTATTTATCTAAATTCCTTCAAAGTTTCACTTGGACAGCCCTGTATTTCTCTTTGCTGTCCCCTTAGCCCAAGCAGTTTATACCATCACCTCTGAGAACCCACTGGTTACTTGGCCTTATTTTCAATTATGAGAGGGAAAAAAACAGAACCACAGGTTTCTGGGGTTTTGTTGTTGTTTTCCCCTGGTAAGTTTGTAGCATTTTAATTAACCCAAACCCAGAAATCTTGCAATTTGCAACTGATCTGCATGCCTTCTACTACTAAAAAGCAAAAAGAATTTGTCTTTGGCATGATAATGGAAGTGCTTAAACCATAAAAGAATTTATGTCCTTAAAAAATAATATTGCCAAGTTTTTTCATGAATAGGGACACTTCAGCTCCCCATATTTGAATAGGTGAGTTTGTTCAAAGCCAGACAGTATAATACAGGTTCTCAACTTGATGCCTGCTCTGTTAGCACGCACTACACAGCAGCATACAGACTGTTAGCAGCTACTAAAGACCAACTGCTTTGTTTTGCAGCAGCAAACCGGTCCTTTAAATTATATGAAATAGTGATACAGTGTGGAAGCATTACAGTTAGGAAATGCTTAAATGAAAAATAGAGTGTTTCTGACTTTCATTCCAACAGTGGTAAACAAAAATATGTCTACATATGATTCGTATAGACATTGGGCCTATATTCTTAGTTGCTGGCAATGAATGGCAGCGTAGCATGCTGTTTTAAACTCCCTCAGGAAAACTCAATAGTCTGGCCAAAATGCATCAGTTTACATTTGTCAACCTCCTTCCTACCTTTATAATGGAGGGTTCTTATAAAT
Source organism: Ibycter americanus (assembly GCA_035590275.1). Taxonomy (NCBI): domain Eukaryota; kingdom Metazoa; phylum Chordata; class Aves; order Falconiformes; family Falconidae; genus Ibycter; species Ibycter americanus. Next base: position 20,721,174 of record JAVJGI010000060.1, read on the forward strand.
CTGTGTTAGTAGTTTTTATTATGGAGGATAACACAACATGGAAAACTGAGTTTGCAAGAAATTTTACAGGCACCTTTTTTTAATGCAAAGAAATATTCTATTTTTTTCAGTATCAACTATCCATCCATTTTAATACACCAAGTTAATAAATGCCTTATTATTCCCCCTCTGCTGCAAACAGGGGAATGGAAATGATAATTTACTATTTGCCATTGGATTATCAAGAAAAAAAATTGAAGAGTTACTACAAATGAACTAATATTAACGACTATAGTCAGTGCACTTGTACAAACTCTTTCCAGTTTTACTTGTGACTGTTTTATCCATGGCCTAGTAAAAGTTTTTCAATGATACAATCATGCGATGATCACTGACATGGTGATGTTTCTTCAATGGAAACAACTTACGTCTAAACTAGTTAGACTGAACTGCTGTACAGGCTTGGCATTATTGACACAGCGTAAGGTTTTCAGGTAAACAGTAAGTTTCGTTGCTTCCATATTTCGGACTTCTCACCTTACACAATGTAAAGCTGACCTAATTGCCAGAAAACACTGAGTACCTTTCTTTATTTATGGTACTTCAAGGGTAGGTAGACATCAGAACAAAGATGTTCAGAACCTAATTGATTTTGATATTGCAATGTGCCTGCTGTATGAAGGTAGCCTGAATGCTGTGATCATTGTTCTGTTCTTTGGTAGCCCTGAAGTGAAGCGGTCCTGTAAGAACCAAAAGGAGGGACTCCACATAGTAACACAATATCCATGGGAGCACAGCACTTCACAAAAACATGTATAAAAATATCCCCATAGCGTGATGAATTGGTACTTTTTGATTTCTAGAATGATAATGCTGGTGAAACTTTTACTGAATTGACAGAAACAACTCTGACTTTAAGCTCCTTCTCCTTCAGATGTTACTGTAAGGTAGTATGTGACCTTTTAGGATATTTATGATGTGAACCAAACTGCCTTTAAAATTATAATCCTTCAGCTGTCAGCACATCCTTGCAAAGTTCAATAGATTCATAAATAATGGAAGTTAATATTCCACTACAATACTTATGTAAATTATAAAGGCAGATATATGTGGGCTAGAAATCAAAACACAATATTTTTTCCCATTAGTATTACTTCAGGTTCAGAAGAGAAAAAATTCCAAGAGTCACATTCAGAATAAAATTTGTACTCCTGATGCTAGTAACTTATCTTTTTTTTCTAAGAAAGTTCATTCTTACATTTTCCAGTGTGCTGATTTAGTCCTTTTGGCACTTACCCAAATTCAAAAGTGAAATAAAGCCTTGATGCTGCAGTAACATTTCCAGCCTCCTCTTTATCTCCATTGTATTGCAAATATTTATCCTTTGCTCTCATGCAGCCTCCCACTCAGAACAGTCTGCCAATCTTTTTAAAAGCTTAGGTCAGGAGATTCTTCTCAGCACAGCAAAGCTTTCTTGGAAACGTAGGAAAGGTCGTACAACAATAAGAGTAGCATCAACATTTTGGCTACAGGCCTTCATACCTAAATGGTTATGACTACTACTAGCATAATCATTGGTTCAGTAATAGATGCTTACAATGAGGGCTATAATTTAACCTTCCAAAACCAGTGGTGATTTTTCTTGGGGAGCTTTGTCTCAAGAAGGATTCAAAAAGGTATTGTTTGCATATATTAGTGAGCATGTATTAACGTGCTGGTTTTATCCTTTCTTTACAGAGCTGGGAGCCAAGGTCCAGTTAAGATTAAGGGTTCCTATCAAATAAAGAACTTGGTTGTCCAGAAGTAAAGGTCTGTAACTTCTAAGCACCTTCCCCTCCCTAAACTGTGTTAGGCATACTAGTTGTCAGTATGTTGCACAGAGAACATGAGGCATTTCATAATATTGAGAACAACCAGCATGCAACAAATCAGCAGCATGTCTAAAATCAGCACATGCAACAAGCCACAAGTTAATGCCAGAGAGTAGGAAATCAATAGTCATCAGTCTTGCCACTTGGAGGTGCTTGGAAGTAGATTCTTTCTTTCTTTTCAAGAACTACCTTCTATCTTTTTTCTTTTCTTTCTTTCTTTGGGGGGGGGGGGGGGGGGGG
>JAVJGI010000060.1:20723300-20733826 GCA_035590275.1 Ibycter americanus
TCCACTTGTCAGATGCTATTGTGGATTTTCAAGGCAGACTGTACCTCACAGCTGCTCATCTGCAGTCTTCCCATACTTCATGAAGAAAGAGAGAAACAGTTATGTCTGTCAGCAGATTCATCCTATTGTATGATAGAAGACTAAGACAGACAGAAAACATTGTCACCAGAAACATCTCTTACATCTGGTACAGCAGAGAATATAAACCAATGCTGAAGGAAGGTGCTTGCACCTGAGAAAAGGCTACACATAGGTCTTGCCCAGTCAGAAGTGGACAACCTGTACTCATCCATACCCAGACTTGCCCACAACATTTACTCCTCCATCCCTTTGCTCAGGAGGGAGGAGTAGTAGTAGCTGGGATTTATCCACCCCTGACACAGGTACTTGGAAGTCAGCAGAAGTTTGCTTAGGAAACACACATATGTCAAGATGGTTTCAGACCTCACTTGTCACAACAGAATCCTGCTGCACTGCTAAAAACTGTAAGCCAGCAAGTCATGGTGGCAGCATGAAATCTCCCTAAACTCTCAAATATGTTGTGAGAACTGCTCAGCCAATTACAACTGACCCAGTATCTTAAATATTGGGCACTCCTGTTCTCTTCTGTTGTTACTAAAAAAAAGTTGGAAACTCAAGCAAAAGAAACAAAGGTCCAAAGGAACTTAAATGAACTCAACTGGGTGTAGGTTAGAGTAGGCAGAGGAAATTGTTTAGCTTCCATGGCCTGTTTATCAGAGAGCAACAGTATTCAGGTTATTTCACCAATGGTTGTAGCTAGCCTTGGTTTGGGGATGCACTGGTAAACTTCTAGTGTGCCCAAAATCTTGAAGAATCCTCTTTCAAGGACTAGCTACACAAATAAGGTTTTTAGCTTTCCATTTTAAAACATTCATCATGGATAGTTTTAAGTAAGCTTACAGTAGTCTGAGCATCAATCAAAAAAGCTTTCAGACAATGATGTCATTGCTCAGTTACATTCTCAGACAAGGCCTACTTCAGACAAATCACATTTCAAAAAAAAAGCCATTCTCTATGTTAGACTCAACCAAGTGCAATTTAAAAAATTCTTTAGGCTTTAAATATCCAATTATACACAGTTAAAATCTCTTCCTCTTTTGACCTTTCACACTATCCAGTCAGGGGCAAGATCTCCTGCTTGAAGATTTTCCAGGAATTGCCATATCTCTCCACCCCCACAAAGTTTAGCTAGTGCCTGTGTACTGCATGTTAAAGAAATTTTCTGCTATCTGAATTTAGTCACCAGTCGGAAGCCTGTTCCATGAGGACAACTATTTAAAAACCAAAGTTTTAACATTTATAAAAAACCCCAAGACTGGCAAAATGAAAAGAAAAAAAAATAGTTGAACTGGATACACCTGTGTATTTGCCTTCCAAAATGAATAATAAACCTGCTTAGCCCTGTAATATTTTACCACGCAACATTAGAACTATCAGGACTGTGCTTTTATGCAGGGGATATCCGTCTCAGTCTCGTAGCTCACATTTGAGAAGATTTACTATTCAAAGAGGTATAAAAACACACCCCCCCAAAAAAAACCTCTAGGGTTAATTATATGTCCACAAAGAGCACAAGCAAAAAATGTGATGAATACAAAACATTATGAGCCTTTATTCCACGTAGAATATAACGTTTTCCTTTCTTTTTATTAAACTCCTCACTTCTTCATTTACATACTAGTCACTGCTTCAAGTTTGCTAAGGGCAGCAAAACAGAAAACCTCTTTGGTGCAACCAAAATTCTAAAAAGCTATTGGACTTCCATTAATGCAGAATTATTAGCTATATTTCTTACGACCACATTTTCTAAGAACTGTGCCAAAACAGAGCTTTTTGTTTTATATCTTTGATGTCTTCTAGCAGTTTGGACAGGAGTGTATATTTTAACTCCAATTTTTTGGGTGTTCCTGACACGTTTTGTGCTCACTCTCTCTGAAAATCTAGCATTATGGATACATCTGCATTGTTGCAGGTAATGCCCCAAGAATGCTGTCAAAGCCGAAATTGGTACCTGGCCACAGGAGATGAGATCTAGAGTACTCCCAGAGCCAGTTTTGGAGAGGATTTCCTATAATTATCAGGGAAAACCTTGACATAAAGAGCACTCTTCAGCAATATCCAAAACAGAAAGCAGTTGCATGCAGTGTGAAAGGGCTCTGGACCTCAAGCTGTCCCATCGACCCTCTGAACTCCAGTTTTCTTTATAAAAGAGTCCTAATAGCACCTGCTACAAAGACAGATAAGATTCCTGAGTCCTGGGAAAGGCAAGTTCAAGACAAGCCTCCCAGAAGCACTTTAATGGGACTAGTATAGGCACAGGCAAAGTGTCACAAGTTCAAACCATTCCACAATTTAGCCTGTAAATGCATGCCACAATTTTTCTATACACTTTGTATAATACTGCCTGCCTCCATTGAATCTTGTGAGAGTTAATGATTGTAAAGCTATTTAGAGCTTTAGAAACTTGAAAAACCTTTAGAAAGGAAAAAAAAAAAAGGGGGGGGAGAGAACTTTCCATTCTCTTTGCAGAAGGGAAAACTTAAGATCTTCATTCACTTTTTGAAGAGTGTCTGGACGGATGCATCTCTTGCAGCAGATGTACTGGAACTAATACATAATGACTGACTGACATTCAGCCCATGACTCCTCAGTGTTTGTTAGCCTAGATTGCCTAAGACTTTGATTTTATCTAACTCTGGGCATAATTGCATGAATTCTGTAAGCTTTTGTTTTGCTTTTAACAATTGTTGGTCATTTTTTTATTTGTTCTTCCAATGGGGCCACAGAGTGTTATATTTGCAAGTTCATTGTATGAAAAAACATTTGACAATCTACCTCACACTTTCTTTTATTGGCTTCTGGATGCTTTTTTCTTTTCAGCTTCACTGTTTATTAGTATCATAAATGTTCTTATATGGTTCACCAAACTCTTCACAGCTAAAGTCTAAATCAAAGCAGAGACATTGTGAAAAGATAATTAGTCTGAACAACTTAAAATAAATGAGCTTCCATGGGTTAAGTTGCTGTCTTACACACATTGTACTCATTTTTCAAACCCGAACAGCATGAGCACTTTGTTAGGATTTTCTTAGGTTTTGGTTTGCATATGTTCAGGTATCCAAGAAGGACAAATAACCAAGAATACAACAAAAAAAACCAAAAAAAAAACCCCCAAAAAAACCCCCAACATGGAAAGTTTTCTGAATTTCTTGAACAATTCTTTTCTCCCTTCTCCCTCCGGAGAAGGATCTATCAGGACCCCTTTTTTACTGACAGCTAAAACAAGGCAGAGCATTCCCTACCATTTGCTGCTATGCTTTAGTACAAGAAGGAGAGCCTATTTCTTTTGTTCTTCATTACATTCATTCTGCACCATTTTCAGATGCAGTTGAACTGTCATAACACTCTGAAGCAAACAGCAGAACTGCTGTCTCAAGGTAGACACTGAACATGTTTTACATATATCCTGCCCTGCTTGGCCCTAATCACTCCACAATACCTGACTTGTCATTTATATTCTTCTAGGAGCTAATCTGAGAGGAGAAGTTTAATACGGTCACCACCCAAAATGCTACAGTTCCAGAATATGCATCGATTCATAAAGAGCAATTATAATGACTTAGATGCACACCTACTCATCTTTGCTATTTGTAATCCCACATGGTATATCAAAACCTCCTTTGCAAAATGAAAAATCAGGTTCAAAGGTTGCTTTGATGTGAAGACAAAAGGCCTGATTCTTCTTCTGGACTAGTTTAAAGTAAGTCTGGTGAAGACTGCACTTGAATTCCAAAAAATAAGCTTAGTCTTAATTTTGCACCCATTTTCTATCATTTACTTTTACTTAAGTGTCACAATTTAAAACACGTTCTCGGGCAAAGAGTAAAAACAATCGAAACATCTGCCAAAGTGCTTCCCTCAAGAAATTACTTCCGTCTAGAAACAACTTTATTAGTTTGCATTCGTTTGCTACAATTATTTATTCTTAAACCCACATATTTAAATATAATTATATGCTGAGAATCTCACAGTACAATCAACATTAGTCACCAAGAGTTGCTTTTTTTTTGTGATGAGTAAGTTACAGAAATTGGTAATTTAAGTGAAGCCAGAGATGACTGAATTAATTTAAATCATTTCATATTAGGGGAAAAATGTTTCATCCTACACAAGCTTATGTAAAAAAGAAACTGTTTACTTTCTCTTCAAACTGACAGACCATCTGATAATACCTAAAGAAACAGAGTTAGAGGTAGGGTCTATTCCTCCTGTGCTACGATCAACACAAGACTAGAGTGCTAAATGGGCAAAGTGGTTGCAAACCAGTGCTACGGCTTTGACATGCTTATTACTCCCCATTACTTAGTAACCCCTGGAATGACCAGAGACTCTGCACTACAGCCACCCCGCCACCATTTCACAGCCACAGTTCCCTGGTCAGGAGTCTACAATGACTTTGTCCAGCACAAGGGCTGATCCAGCACTTTTCCTTCAAAAGGTAAGACTTTTCTGTGCTCTGTGTGGAACACTCCACCTTACACTACCCTTACACTGTGATTTCCCTGCTCAACGTAACACTTGCCTTAAAGACCTGACATACCAAGGATGTCTCCAATCCAGAAGAAAACAGTTTTTTGCAATTAGAAGAAAATAAAATGACAGCATAGAAAGAAAAGCAGGAAAAAGTTCTAAGAAAAGATAACAGAAAAAGTAGAACCTTTTATTAGATTGTAAGAGTCACCTATGTAAAGTAAATTGTTCTGCAAGTATATCAAAAGGCACCACCTCTGGATACTGACTTGCTCATCATTTGTAAATGAAAAGAGATAATTCTGCACAAATACAGAAGAATACAGACTGGGGCAGGGGAAATGTTGTTGGGATGTAACCCATTCTTTTGGACCTTCCATAACACTTTTGACTCAGAAAGTCAGAGATCATTTAGGATACTCTTACAGAGTTTACATGGAAGTCCCATAAAGCAGAGAACTTGCTTTATAAAGTTAGGGGGTTTTCCAGCTGTGTTTCTCTAAGCAAAATCAAAAGAACAACAAGCTACAAGCATATGCAAAACCAAACAAGCTGCCACAAAGCTTGAACACTGCCTTTCTTCTTTGCTTACCAAGGATCACACACTTTCTGTGAAACACAGAGATTTTAATGCCTGAAAACTACAGTCAAAGCAAACCTACCATTACAAAATCAGATGACAGTCCTGTTCGGTGTGGGCTGGGAAATCCAAAGTTCCCTTTCAGGATGCTCATACATTTAAGTGAACAGATTATTCTTGTCATCTCAAGTTAAAATTTAGGGTTGCTTTTTTTTCTTTTCCAAAAAGGGTCAGAATGCTTTTTTTGTAAAATCAACAGCAAACCAGGATAAACTGTGAAAAAATCCCAGAGAGATTCTCCAGTTTCAATAACTCAGTGTCACCCAGACTATGAAATGAAAAGATGTAACTGTTAAAACTGCTGTATAACACATCTTCAAACAAAGGAAAGGTTTGGAGTAGCTGAAAATGTTAATTGCTTTTTAGTTTAAACAAAAAAATAATAAGGAAGAATAAATTTTCTACCTGAAGTCACAGGGTATTTCCCAATCTGTTGAGAAACAAAAGCAAATCGGAGCATAAAATCACTGTTTTCTGCATACCCACACACTCTTAGAAATAAAAGGAAAAAATAATGATAGCTAAAAGCAGCTCAAGTTTAAACTTCAGTGTGCCACGGGAAGGGCTTAGATTGTACAGAAGACTTCTCTTATTCAGCATTTCTAATTTTGAAATTAGGATCTAGCACTTTAACACCAACTTGTATCAGTATGTTTGAGCCATGTATTTAAAAGATACACTGCAAATGATGTTTAAAAACTGGAAGACAGGTCATTAGCAGACACAGCATAATCTCAGTATCATTATCAACATGATCCTTCAAAATGTCTACACATAGTAAAAGTTCCTGTATGACTGCTATGTGGAAAGGACATTGCAGACTGTGAAATGCAAGTAAACATTTTTATGAATACTAGTGATGTTTCATCCTGAGTGTCTGGTACACGTTAAGCAGCAACGTGTCTTAGGGAATAAATGTTATAAAGGATGGCTATGTAACTAAGGCTAAATTGAGATCAGGTGACTGGTACTTTTTTCCTTTTTTTTTTTGCCGAGCTATAAAATAGCTTATAAATATTAAATCTTGATAGAATATTTGAATGAAAGAGATGACTAAGAGTGTGCTACCTCTTAAATAACATAAAAGTCTTGTTATGACATGCCTGAGCATTTTGTTTCGCTGACAACCTTAGAGAATCCATTGCAAAATCCAGAAAGGAGTGAATTGTATTAATACTTAAAATGAAATTAGCTGAATTTTCTGTGTGTATTAGAAAACCAGTTATTGTCACTGTCAAGCTGAGTAGGAGAATGAATGTATAGACTGGTTCCAGTGGGAAGTAGCAAAACGTGGTTTTCTTTCCCACAAGAGAAGACTTAGTTATTTTAAAGTTCTGTATTTCTCAGAAGATAAGTACCTGAATTATAATCCAGCAGTGCTCTAGGAGTATAACATTTCAGCGTTTCACAACGAAGTTTATTGCTAGTCAGTGAAGGTTAGAGTTACATCAATAAGCAGTGAGGTTGCCAAGGCTGGTTAGGTGTGTTATATTGACACAGCCTATCACTTTCTGCTACAGGAAGCTCACTAAATGCTTTAGCTTCCAGTGCCATCAGCCAGAAATGGCACTTGTCTTCTGGTCAGAAAAAGAACGACAGTGTCTTTAACTTGAAAGGAAAAGAGTTTTGGACTGCTTTGTAGTGCAGGGAGCTTTCACCACATTTGGACAGGTGTTTAAAAAGGCACAAGAGCCACCAGTACCCCACATTGGTACTTCGGTTAATATTACCTCTGTCTTACATTGGAGACTTTGAAGGAAGAAGAAAGACTTGGTTATGACTCACAAGCAGGAATACTTATTGTGATTAAATATTTTTTTTAATAATAAATTGTCAGAATTCTGCTTACCCCCAGCATTAATGTTATACTGGATGAAATGCCTTGGTACTCCCATAATTTGACTACCGTATACAACTTGATTAGACAAGGCCCTGCACTGAAAGATCTATAATCGTGTGTGGTATCAAATGACTTGCACCTGCAAATTAGAGTACAGTTAGACTTCAGTATGACTAATGAATTGATCAGATATATAGCCTCTGGGTGTTAAATACAGCAGGTAGTACTAAAACTTCTTCTAAACTCTACCAAACACGCTCACCAGGCCATTTTTCTTTTGCTCTCTGTAATTCCTAAGGTATTTGTAATACAACCAGTCCTCAAATTTGTAGCTTTGTAAACAGCTGACACAAAAAATGGCAAGGAACATGATGTGGGCAACTGGTTAATCCTAAAAAGAGTGAATGGAAAGAAGAGGAAAAAATTATTTGGACTTAATTAAAAATCATTTACACTTCTAAGTCAAGAATTTGAAAGTTATTTCATCTGTCATTCATCTGCAAATCTTGGAGATTTTTTTCTTCTGAACTAGTAGACAGCATTTTACTCCTAGGATAGTACCAGATGAAAAATAGAGCCATTAAAGAGTAACCTGACAGAAATGAGTCAGTAGTTGCACAATTACATTTGGTCACTGATGGCAATGTGACAGAACTAAAAAAGACTGGAGAAGCAAAACAGAATTTTTCAAAATATATGAACACATTAGTCTCTATATTATAGAGGGCTTTGCACCCCTAAAGCTCATACTAGGCTTCAGTCTGTCACAAGGTTTCTTCACGTCAGGTTTTCTTTGTAAAAAAATTTGCAGCATAACTACAGTCTCACCCTTTGCAGTGAGTCTGTGTAACCAGTGCCTGATCTGCTTACCATGAATGTATCAATAAACCAGATAAAAGGCTCTACCCAGGTGGAGATGGGAAGCAGTCATAGGTTCAACAAGCTAGGAACACAGTAGCTAAAACTTTTCAACTTTCATGCTCTCAGACTTGTTAGTAACAGCTTGCACAACCTGCATCTGCCCAAATGAGTCAGAGAGGAAATCACCACTCAGTACCCCAGAGGGCTGGTGAGCCTTCTCCAGAGAACTGTCAGGAACAGCCACAGTGACACCTGAAATTCGAACTCCAAAGATATTCCAGTAGGGCACAAAGAAAGTCTTTCAGATTGAACAGTCTCTGGCTAGTGTTAGTAGATGCTGTAAACCTCCAGTTTTAAAGGCTGGGCAATTAGGTATCCAATCATCAAGCAAACCTAGGACAGCACTTATGTTTGCCCTGCTTGTTTACCTGCTTTTAGTAATCTGTCTGATATCCTGGCATCAAATCTTCCTCAATAAATGCAAATGTGTATGTGTGATTGTGAGAGGGGAGTTACTCTAACTGCTACTCTTGCCTAGTATTTTGAGCGCAAAGTGCAGTGCGGTGAAATAGAGAAACCCAGCTTACTCCACATCCATGAAGGTAGCAAATCCAAATGAATACGTGGCAGCTTTTGAAGGTTACGTGTTTGCAGAAATATCACAGACATAAGCTGGTAGTATCTCTGCCAAGATGCTTAGGGCCAATGTGAGGGCTGGCACACACAAGCGTTGGGTGTTAGGGATATTTCCTTTCTGGCAAACACAAGCTGGAGCAACAAGCAGAGGAGTTATTTACTCCTGCTTTAAGCAAACCCAAACCAAACTCCCAATTTGTTGAATAGAGTACAGAAAGTGAAACCAAAATGTAGTTCCTTGCTTCTCCAGTGAAATATTCATTATTTTCACTGTATTTCCTTATACAAACATCACTCCTAGAGATCGAGCCAACGTGGAACAGAGCAACGTTTGTGTCTTGGCCTCCAGTTCTCTGGCCAGCAGAAAGCAGAAAGTTTTGGTAGTCTTCCAGAATATAAAACGCAATGCAGTGCTCAATATTATGTGTGCTAATAGGCAAACACTGAGTAGAAACTCGCCTAACCACACGCAGCAATAACAGCTTTCCAGAGCTGTTTGCTGCGGGTCGGGGTGCCAGGTGCAAGCATTGAACGTGAGCGACTGGGTGAAATGGCTGGTCTTTCTGGAGAGCGGGAGCGCACTATATTTGCACTAACCCTAATTAAAAGGCTCGGGGGTGCTACATGCCAGTGACAAAGCTGGTGACAGGCACATGTAGTTTTATATAATCAGACTGCTGTGCTCTGTTTTGCACCAAATAACCCTGTGTACAGTGGGCTACATGGGAAAGGGGCATGGGAAGACAAGATGGAAAAAACAAGGAGGCCCATTTAAGGGGCACAGTTTCCTTTACTTTGTCACTTGGTGGTATTTTACATATCAGCACCAGTCCCAGGCGGCTGAGTCGCACAAGGAGCTGTCAGAGCAGTGAAACAAATCATCAGCTCACCTTCAGCAGCAATAGCTGGTAATTTTGCATTTATTTGTGGTAGATGCTGGCAGTGAATAATGAAAAAGAGCACATTAGGAGCCAATGGCAGCCGAAGGCTTTCAATGTACTCATGTGTGTGAAATGGGTGTTTTAACAGTCTTAAGTGGACAGCCAGGAGTTTGAGGGGAAGGCAAAAATCCCCAAATGTGTACACTTGGACTTTCAGTTTCAATGGGAATATTGTCCGGCTGCAAACTGCAGGAGCAAGAATCCTTTGTCTTATTTATTAGCATGAAGTTTTCCATCGTATTTGTTTTTCTATTCAGTGTGGAATCAGAGCCTTAAATTATGATATTAAACCTTTTAAATGGCCTTGAAATCACGGGGATTCAACAGTGAACACAGGGCAAAATGCATCTGCCAACCTTTCTATTTTTACCTCTTTTAAGCTATTTTAATACCACTTCACTTGGGAAAGAAAACAAAGTCCCTTTTACTGTTAGTAATATATTATTCTGCTCTTGATCCTTATGTTTTGCTTTCTAATTACCTAAATGCCATGCAGGCCTAATAAATTGGATAAAGGGTATTGATTATGCCTCTGTTTTTTGTAGTTAAACCATGGAGTCAATTAATCTGCATTGTATGTGTAGGAAGATAATCAGTTATTAAAATTGAAAGGAGGCAGGCAAAATTAAACTGAAGAGTATTCAGCAAATGAGTCTACATCTAGTGTTTATTCACTAGATTTTCATAAGGTTGTGTTTCAGAATAGTAAGCACTGGAAATTATTGGAGACCTTGACAGGATGCTGGTTTCATGTTTTATCTGCCTTGCAAACCAGGCAAATAAATGGTTTATCAAGCTTTCCAGGGTTTTGTCATTTATTTAAAACCAAAACAAAGCAAACCCAAAACAACACTTGGAGCTGTTGATATGAATGTATATATACTTAATTTTCTCAAATGCAGTCTGAGATAGAACAAGGGAAGGGGAAGACAGAGGCAGTCGTAATGTTGTACCACTACTTTTGCTATCTAATTACCTAATAACATGCAAATAGATGGGGTCAGCCCGGCTGAGCCGTCAGCACTGCTGTCGGTGTGATGGCTGCCCTGGCATTGCC
>JAVJGI010000060.1:20733926-20762829 GCA_035590275.1 Ibycter americanus
TAACATGCAAATAGATGGGGTCAGCCCGGCTGAGCCGTCAGCACTGCTGTCGGTGTGATGGCTGCCCTGGCATTGCCCCGGCTGGTGTGATGGCTGCCCTGGCATTGCCTGGGCTGGTGCGATGGCTGCCCTGGCGTTGCCCCAGCCGGTGTGATGGCTGCCCTGGCGTTGCTGCGGCCAGTGCACGCAGTGCCGGGGGCCAGAGCCAGAGCACCGAGACCCAGATCCTCGTAGGGTCCCTCCTCCTCAACCCTGGGGGAAGGTCCTGGTGGGGTGGGGAGATCTGGGGTTGAAACAGTTGGTTCGGCACTGGGGGTCACGCAGAGGCTCCCCTCTGGCAGGTGGGCCAGGAGGTTGGGGACACCCCAGCGCCCTGCGGGGCCGGGCAAAGGGAAGCGGGAGGGGACCCACCTGCGGTGCTTCTCCACGGGTGGAGTACCCCAATCGAGCTGAGTGTGCGAACGTCGTGTTAAATGAGGCTAATGCTTTCCTATCCCGGGGAGGGAGGGTGAAGATAAAAATATTAAAGATGTTCACTTACTGCAGTGCTGGCGGCTATATAAGCCAACGATGGCTGCATAGATTAAATGCCAAAAAGCCCTTCAGCAATGATTAGTCTGTGGCTGCCCTGACTGCTGCTTCCACTGTGATCATAATCACCTCCCTCCGACTGCGTACCACCCCTCGTCTGCTCTTCAGTTGTTTCTCATGTTCTGCTTAGCTATTGCTTTAGAAGGGTTTTACAACGAGCTCTTCAATGTGTTTGTACAGCACATACACAATAGGGCCCAGTCCCTGGCTGAGACCTCCAGGCACCAGAAGAGTACAAATGGCAGTGGTAATTGCACGCTTGCAGAGGATTCAAGTGTCTCACTGGAGAAAATGGGAGTGACAGCAGGCAAAGAATGCCACAGAATTGGGCTTGTTTTCTGCCTTCCTTTTTAGCTTTTCTTTAATAGTAGCATGTTTTTCTTTTCCAAGGAATATGGCTATTACTGTATCATTGCATTTTTATTTTTCTTTTCACTTTCATGTTTTCTAATTCTCTAAAATAATCTGAAGGAACCTGAGAATCTTTAGTCTTGAAAACAAAAATTTATAATTTCAAGTATCATTTAAAATGCATATTTTCAAAGGCAAACAGCATTCTTAATTTTCAGCCTGAAACAAATGATAGGACATACAACAAAATATTCACGTTGTTCTCATCTTTCATATATGCAGTGGTTCTGAGGGAAATCTTCCTTCTGGTCTTAAGGATTTATAAAATAATATGAGGGCACTAGAAAAGGAATTTTTGTCCAGACTAGTTTAAAAACTGTACTATTTTTTTCTTCGTTTAAGGTACTATGTCTAGAATCCTTTTAAATATTAGCAAATTCTACATGCTGGAAGGATTGCATGTTCTAATTGAAAGCAAATGAAAAACAGCAGTAAAGGTCATATTTTTCTTCGGATTTTATTTAAGCAAATAGGTAAAAGGGAAAAGTGATTAGGAAACTGTGGGGTTTTGTGTCAAACTTACTTTTCAGTTTCCTGACTCAAGCATAAGCACACAGCCAATTCTGCTCCCACTAACATGGAATGCTGCATAAGGGATTTCACTTCCCTCAGGAGGAACTGAAACCAGATGCAGGGCTCACACAGCAGCACCAGTTCCACAGAGTGAACCCACTGAACAAGGCATGTTGAAGGGGACCTCTGGAGGTGCTCTGTTCCCACCTCCCACTCAAAGTGATGTCAACTTTCAAAGTAAGTCAGGTTGCAACCAAATTGTGAAGGCCTCCAAGGATGGAGGCTCCACAGCCTCACCAGGCCCCTACTTCACTCCTGCATCATCATCCTGGTGCACTCTCCGTACACTAGACAATCTAAAACCTGTTTGCTTTGCTGGGTGACATAATTTTCATCAGCTAGGTAGCAGACAGGTGTGCAAAATAACCAACAACTCAAGCAGATAAAGAAAGGTTTGTAGAAGATAACTACTCTCTTTTGCCATACCAGTAGTGGGTTTTTCCTTCTATAAGATTCTTTTCTACATTTGAACTATGTTAAAAAAAAAAAAAAAAGAGGAGAAAAGAGAAGAAAAGGAAGTCCCAGCCACGTTCATGCAAGAACTACTCTTTATCATATATTTCTGCGATTAGTCTTTTTCTAACTCCCAAAATAACCTGGTTTTAATCACTGTTGCAATCACATTTCCATTGTAAATATGAATGAGAGTGCTGAAAGGGTAAGAATCAGTAAGGCCTGAAGGGTATCGCCTTGCGGTTAGGCATCAGAACAGCTGTATCCTACTCCTGCCTCTCCTGCCTACTCTGTGAAGTACACCTAAGCTGTTTCATCTCCTTATGCTTTGCACCATTTCTTTTTTCCTAGGCCCTGAGTCTATAAAATACATAGACAAGACTTGCAAGATTGGTGACTTCATTGAAAACTGTCTTAAGGAAGTACTGTCTTTTGCCACAATTCTCCACAACGCCTCTGACCGTACCATGAACATCACTGAACGTCTCAAGGCTATCCCCTAAATCTAATAATTAAAGTTAAAATGGAATGGTTCAGAACTTTAAAAAATCAGTTTCATTTCATTAATGCTTACTGCACCCCTCCTACTTTAATTAGGATTTTTGTCACATATGTTAAAGTTCATTAATTATCATACTTTGAGATCTTGGCATGCAGTTTAAAAATAATCACAGTGCCTTTGGAGCTTTGGTTTCAGAGTATTTGTTCATTATACTCTGAGACTGTTGTATAACTATCATGCTTGTCTTGTCTGACAACAACAACAACAAAAAAAAAAGAAACTTTTAAACCAGATTTTTTTCTTTGTTCTTTTTGTTTAAATGTATTTCATTGTCACTCTGCTATGAAGCAAGGCAGTCAAACATAGAAACATTGCCAACTGCAAAATTCAGATGTCATGGAAGCTTATCTAGCCATAATAGTTGCTTTATGATATATACACATACCATTAAAATCAAGATACTGAAAGGTATTACTTTGTTGTTCACCTAATTGATGTGCTATAGATGTTTAGGAAAAAGTACCATGCTTCCTACACATTTAAGAATAATGTAAAAAGTTGGAGAAAAAGAAAATATAGCAAATACAACACAAAATGAGTTTTCTTTTTTTTGAGAATGAACAATTACAGAAAATTCCAGGCTGTTCCTAAAAAACACAGCCAATCTTCTTAAAGTGGCAATACGTAGTGGATTACATCTCCCATTACCACTCTGGCTGGATTCTGACATTATTAATTTTGATCTATAGATTGCAGATTATATTTTAGAAAAAGAAAATCTGACTAAGGAGGCCGTGATAGTTGGAGCTATGAAGAGGAGGGAAGCACAGGTAAAGGTAGCAAGTGAAAGCAAAACAGCTCAAAACTGCTTTTTTTTTGTTGTTGGTTTTTTGTTTCATTTGGGGGTTTTTGTTTAAAAATGGAATACAGACATTTTGTCTGGGTTCAGTACACAGAGATTCCCTTGAGAACAGTTGTTGTTCTTCTGCCGGAATATCAAGATACCTCTGTGCAGCTCTTGTTCCTCCTCCCCATCAGCCCCTGTGATCTATGATTCAACCTCCAGGGCAGAAACAGTGGAAAGGCTTGGTAACTCAGACGAACTGCACCAGAAAAGAGATGCAATGTCAGCAGTATACCCAGGAAAAAGACCCTTAGCTAACTCACCTAGCTCTAAAGGAAGTGTATTGCCAGAAGGTGGGAAAATACAGCAGGTGCTCTGCCTTCTTCAGGTCTCCAGGATATCCAGCAGGCAGAGAAGGAGGCCCTGGCTATTCAGAGCTAGGCACACAGCTTGGCCTTGGCCTCTCTCTGCAAGTATTTAAGGGCATCTTTAATAGTTTTCCTTCCCATGTTTTTTCAGACCTTTCATCAGAAAGGCCACAATCTGGCCATTAAATCAAAATTTATATCACATATTTCCTTCCATCAGGACTTCTAAGTTGCCTTTATTCCTTTATAACCAAACAACAGCGTGATGAATGCAGATACCGTGACACGGGGATAGAGGTTGGTATCTGTCTGGTGCTATGCAGATATGAGAATCTAGTGTTCTTTTGGACGTACCACCCCTGTTTATACCACAGCATTAGCAGAGTCATCCGTGGGAGAAAGAACTGCTCCATTTAGTTGAGTGAGGCTTTGGAACTTCACAAATAAAAAAATCCTGTAAATCAGGATGAATTCAATTATTATAAACTTAGGAAAAGTCAGTTTTGACAAGCATGTCATAGGTTGTCATAGGAACATATTTAATACTCCACATCCTCATCTGGAACAGGTCTCAAGTCAATAGAAGTATGCTGAGTGTCTGGCTCATGGTATTACACTATATTACATTTTGCATTCCAAAGAATTACAAATTACTTTACAAATAATATACACAGCCTGCCTAACCACATAAGAGCAATTGCTGATAGGGACGAGCTCAAGCAGCATCAAGAGCTGTCAGAGGAAATGTAACTGCTAGAAAACTGAGGCTATGTCTTAAGTGAGCAAGGTTCAG
Organism: Ibycter americanus; assembly: GCA_035590275.1. Taxonomy (NCBI): domain Eukaryota; kingdom Metazoa; phylum Chordata; class Aves; order Falconiformes; family Falconidae; genus Ibycter; species Ibycter americanus. The sequence continues at coordinate 20,738,462 of JAVJGI010000060.1, forward strand.
TTTGCTAGTCTATGTAATGCTGACAGGTTGCCACTTAAAAAGCCATTATCACTGCATGGTGTGACCCAATAAACAACGCAGAGGTGACCAGAGAAAATTATTTTAATTTTTAAAAGTCATTTTGTGTATAGCTAAAAAGGAGAAATCTTTACCCAAAAAGTACCACAAGGTGCATTACTTGATTTTCAAGATCTCATGTGAAAACATACCAGGTAAATTGTATGAAACTCACATCTCTATCTCAGAATAGTGAATGGCTCAGTGGATCTTGCAAGACTGAAAGCGTCTGGGTATTTTAAATGTGATGCTTAGATGACTAAACTGTCCCCTCTGGGAACCAAGTTAATGTTTCAATTCCAATTCAGTCAAAAAATGTTTACTGGCATGACAAGCTAGATGCATCTTGCCAGAGCTTAAGAAAGGTATTCCAAGTGTTTGTCAGGGGTAGATAATGCACTACACTGTTGTTATTTCATGTTCCAACATCACCAGGAAGAACTGTCTTCCAGACCTACTCCTACAGCCGCTGGAGACCAGAGAAACAGTTCCCCAGCTCTTGGTGTGTGACCAGGATGGCCACTGTAAGATGGCTGTGAGGTGACACTACAGTGAAATGCAGGACGCCACAAGCTGAGAAAACTGGAAGATAATCCAGAGGAGTTCATTTAACAAGATATAGGTTCTAAGGCTGTAAAAGGCCTTGGAAGGAGAAACTGCCTTGGATAAAATCAGCTACTAGTTTTTTAAAGGGGAGGAAACAACTGAGGGACTGAAATAGTATTGCAATAGTGGAGACTTTCAAATCCATCTGTTGTCACTCAGGGGAAAAATCAGAATGCTGCAATCCCCAAGAGAAAATCAAGTTGTTTTGTGAGAGAGGGAGGAAAAGGGGGACTGTGTTTCAAAGTTTTTCCTACTGAATAAAATATGTTATGGCTCCTGTGTCTTACCTACTCCTACTGGCCAAAGGGTCTTGTTCCTCCAGGTGACCAGTGCAGAACTGGAACCTGGTTTTTGCTCTGGCAAAGCCTGCAGCAACCACCACATTTTCTGAAAACACCAATTACAACCCCCTAGTTAAAATTAGAGATATGCTAATTCGTCCTTTAAAAATTAGCAGCTTCATGCAAATTAAGAACAGACGTCTGCATCTTCAGTCAATGCTAGTTTACGCACTTATTCTTCACACACCCTGTTTTACCATTTCCCCACAGCCACACCCTCCTAAAACACAGCTCCACCACTGATCACAGGGCACGCAACACAGCTCCCTCCATCACTAGTGCCTTATACACACCTCTTCTGTGCTAAGGATCTCTGTAGCTTGGCACTGACCATTTCTATTATTTTATTATTGTTTTCTTTAGTGGGTGCCAGCCTCCGATGATTTCAAATTCTGGGCCTGAAGCCAATCCTTTAGGCTTTTTGGAATTTGCTTATCACCAGTGTAAACCTCAGGCCACTACTGTGGACAGGTGACAAATTCTTCCTATTTAAGGTTATAACCAGCTCTCAGTGTACGGTGTTAGTACAGTGTATGCATGTAAATCAAACTGCTAGCATTGAGGATAAACACTGACACTGCTTGAAAATGTTTGATGGTGTGGGGTCAATGACGCAGGCAGAACAAACCTTTTCTGAGTTTACTCTGTCACTGAAAATCCACAACCCACACATTTTTGTTTTAATTCTTTTTTAAAGTGCTATATTGTTTTTAGGTACACTTTTCAAATGGCTTTACAAAGATTCTTGCTTAACAGTATTTGCAGTGCTTCTTCATTATTGTCCATAATACTCCAGTGAATCACAGTACCTGCAGAAAAATGACAACAGTTCTGCCTTTGTAGAATATCTACTGCAGGGGGGAAAATAAGCTTAGTGGAAATATAAATAATAGATTCTAATAGTCACAGCTGTTCATAAATAAGAATATATATACAGACCAATGAAAAGACTGACTTGCTGAATGATTTTGAAGGAATCACTTTGACACATTTTGGCTCAGTTTCCAAATATGAAATATAAACTGGTATGAATCTTACCACTCAATGTAAATAAAATGCTTCAAGAATATGAATACAAATCAGTGTAGAAACGCTAATATATTATTTTCTAGCTGCATCCACATTCTGCACATGCAACCAGAGAGTGAAGCTATGTTTTTGCTTTTTGCGCATCTGTGCCACTAGTGGAAGTTTTGCAAGCCAGATTAGGTCCTTGGGGACATAAGTGCATTCCTACTGCTTGCAGTGTGTTTGTACAGTTGCAAAGTGGCTTAAACTACTATGCAATTCTGCTCATGGGTGTACAAAAAATAACATCTGTCACCTTACTGTGTGTTAGCTGCACTGGTTCTTCAGTGCTAAGCAAAGGAAAAATTGTACCCATAACATGAGAAACTTGGAGATACATTATTCGGAAAACACAGAAGGAGTTTACAGCCTTACCAGGATAGGAAGAGACCAGCTCTGCTTGGAGAAGCTATTGGCTTCTACCAGCAGCATATTTCTGTTAATTCTGCTTGTTAAGAAACTGTTCTTGAAATAGCAAGAGGCTTCACTTAATTAAATGTTAGCTGGTTCCTCCATAATTTATATTTCATTTTGGTCAAAAGTCATCTGAGAACCCCAAAATACTGTGGCAGAACTGTAAGTTAAATTCTGCCTTCATTTATAGGGCTGCAGTTCCACTGAGGTCTACAGAACACTGTGTGATGATTAGGTCTTGTTAAATTCATTTTACATAGAAGATGAAATACTGGAAAGCTGAATAACTTGCCCAAGGTCAGTGACACAACAGGGAGCTGAATTACCAGGAAATGATGAGTTCTGTTTGCTTGCTGAATTCACTAGACTCATTGAAAATTTAATTTCTGCTTTGCTGACTCATGTAGCCACATAGGTGTGGCTACAGTATAGGTCATAAAAGTCTTTCTAGGGACACTGCTGAATCACGTCTTCTTGTTTGGGCCTATTCTGTGTGTACATTCCGAAAGGATTGCCAGGTCTGGTCGTGGTGATAGCAGCTGTTCAAACTGAAATATGATGCTGTTCCTGCTGCCACCAAGCACCGCAGTTTTTCTATTAGTTAATAAACAGATATTCTCCTTTAAGGTTAACCACAAAAATGTCTTTAATTCAAGGAACAATACTTTCCAATACAGACAGAAAAACAAAGTTAGAGGTGTATATTTATACACACTCTATTAAAACAAATAATTTGAAGGCTTCTAAGCACTCTTTAATTTTGAAGTGTACAGCTTTTAAAATATTTTTAGAGTCTGTATGACTCAGGAGAATAGTAACAGTGTCTATATACTTCTTCTTTTTTTTTTTCTCCCCCTAGTATTCCAATCCAGCCTGAGGTCATTCTCCTGCCAAGAGTTAGACAGCAAAGGACTTGGCATCAGCTCTCACTAAGTCTTTTACACATGCTTATGCCCAATGACTAGTCCTATCAAAGCTAACAGGAATACCTGCATTGTAAAAACTTAAGCATATGTTAAATTTCTCACAGCTCAGGGACTGTACCAGCACTGGTTACCTCTGACTAAATACAGGAAAAACATGCAAGTATTAGAAGTAATCTGACAACTTAAAAAAAACTTGGCAAATAAAATCAGACTATATTTTTGTAGTTTTGTAAGCCCTTGTAAATAACTGATCCATATATATGTATAAATGATTGAAATATGTTATTCACAAACAAATTACCTATTCACAACCATGCTAATAAGAGTGTGTAACTAACTACATGGTTTTCTATCCACATATTAACTATTCTCTAGTTTTTTATCATGGCACTGAAATTAAATGTTTGAATTAGGAAGAACAGCTTTAAGATTTTATCTTTTTTCACTAAGGTGAACAAAATTACTTCCATCTGTAAGATCAAACTTCCACCTGAAAATCAAATGACAGCTGAATATTCTAAAGGGGATCCTTTTGCTTACTCCAGAGGACAGAAATTACCCCTTTGCAATACCTCGCTTTTTTAGGTGCTCTCTAACATACTCTGCCCCCTTTCCCACATCCACTCTCAGAGTGCAGATGCTGAGTAGGTTCTTCCCTGGTTCTTTCCACCCATCACACTTTTCAGGGAGCACATCGCACAGGCTATGTCATCAGGTTAAAAGAAGTTGCTAGTGAAAGTCTTTGTGTATCTCTGAAGAAGCTGTGTGTATCTCATGAATGAAAGCCACCCATAGATAATGTCTTGAGGAATAAAAGTAGCTTTAATCTTTCTTCATCTGTATCTGGGATGGGCAAGGCTGTAGCATGGGTCAGGTGAGGACCAAGGAGGAGGGCCTGGGCTTACATGTAGCTCCGGCACAAACAGGGGAATCCCTCAGCCAGGTTTCTCCCAGCTCTTGTTCACCCAGCTCTTTGCCCAGCAGTCTCAAAGTCACTGCTGCCCCGTACCAGTGCTGGCTTTGAACACGGGCAGCAAAAGATCAGTGAAAGCCCAGAATGCGACCAGTGAACATGGGCAGTGAGAGGAAGAAGTGACGGAGCCTCTACACTTCACTTAGAAACTTGATGGCAAACATATTAGAAGGCTTGTGGCAACTTCTTCTTTGAAATTCCTATTCAATCTTATTAGCATTTTGTACAGAGATTTTCTCCAAAAGGTTTCGAATACGGGGTAGCAATGACTTGATGATATTATACACCCTTTTTGTTACAGGATGGGTTTGCACATGTTAGGATGAATCTCTGCCCTCTGGGGAACCTCTGTAATTTCTACTTTTGTATACCTTAAAGACATAGTGCAGATAAATCGATTAAAGTCTATCAGGAAGTTAAGTATAAAATGATGAGGGCAATATTGCATACTATGTAAAGATGCGAAAGCATTTTGTTTAACACCACTACTCTAGTAGGCAGTATGTTTTTGTGAAAAGGACTGACTGGCGTGCCAACAGTAGTCTTGACTAAGAGTGCGTAGCCACACTTTCTTCTAGGCAGGCCTGCAGAAAGCATCTGCTTATCCTGTCTTGAGGAAAGAAGTGTGCAATTGCCTTCAGCATTGCAGAGCAACAGTATTTCCCACATAAATCTCACCTCACTTGTGAGCAAAATGGCATTTTCTACAAACCTGAATACAGTGTTGGTAAAGGTCATTCTTTGCAAAACTACATTCTTCACAAAACCGCATTCTTTGTAATGATGACCTATACATGGAAAAAACCTAAAACAATTAATGAAATGGCGAGCATCACAGCAAAACCAAAATCTGAACATGTATTTAAACACAGAGTTGGCAGCTGTAATTTTTTAAATTTCTGTGGTTACTTAGCATTTTGGAGAAAAGGCTATCATGAGAATAGAACACCCCTTCACAAAGTGTCAGAGTAAATGCTGGTTTGTAGCTCTCGAACAAAAATCTTTGTACTATTAACACACTTTCAAAATTCAACACTACTAGAAAAATAAATTCAATAAGAACTTTCTATTTTTATAAGTCATGAATCAGAAAGGTCACAAGCCAAATTTAAAAAAACATGCCTTGCAGGCATGAAGGGTAAATTGCTGAACATGAGATGCAGTTTATTATAAAATATTGCACGTCACTTATCACAAGGATGTATTCTTAACATAATAAAGCAAATCCAGGAGAGATTTGCTACCTGATTTTACCCTCTCTTGCTTGACCGTTAGATGCTCATTCTTTCATTTCTTACTGGACAATTTTAACTGCATCTCCTTGTCACCGCTATGCTATCCTCCTGACCTTCTGTGCTGAGCTGATCCACTTGCTGAACTTGAAGAAGCAGAACTGCCTCCTCTAAGTTACTAAGTGCATGTACCAGTGCCAGCGCAGTACAGGCAAAGATGAACAGTAGGGTTTTAAAGAGAGTGGGGAGGAGGTTTAAAGGTAACGAATGTTTTACAAGCTTTTGACATCTAGCAAATTTAAAAGAAAGTTAATAAATACAGAGCAAAAAAGGAAAAAAACATTTGTGGATAGGGAAGGTCATGGGGCATACACTAAGACTTGAACATGTTGGGGCCAGGTAGAAAAAGGAACTGGAGACAACAGGCATGAATGGAGATCTGAGGAGAAGTACAAAGAATGGAGCTGAAGTATTAACAGCCGTGCATTAAAGGTCAAATCCTACAGAGTGTATTTAAAGTTTGGTTTATCTTTCCTTTATAATTGCTTAACAATGATGTAACTCTTCTGACTTAACTATAGCAACCTTCATCATCTGGCCTTGATTTCTATTTTTTAAATAGAGCCAGTGATTCCTATTTCAAGGCATCAGATCTACTGATATTCTGAATTGGATTTTCGCCATAAGCAGGAAGTCAGAAAGTGCAAAAGAACATTTCTTAACAACAAAAAAAAGTTATTTAGGGAAAAAGATATTGGACATCTGTTAATCTTGACTGCTCTGACTGAAGACAGAGAGGGTTGAATCTCTTTATGTGTTCCTATCCTGTTAGTTTCATACCATTTTCTCAACACCAGTGCGACAGGGATAGTGGAGCATAACCATTCTTATTCATATGTGAACAGAGACTGTAAATACTAATTCCCTCTTACAGATGAAACTGTGACTAAACCCCACTTTCAGTGAAACTGGAGTAAAATTTCAATAGGTCTATGGATCAAGGAGGTGATCTTATTCCAATTATTACGAAGGCTGCAGACTGTAGCCTATTGAATATTAAAAAGTAGAAAATCAGCAGCCTAATAAGCAACCAAGCAACAGAGGCAAGGCATTATTGCTATGAAAACCTTAGCTTGAATATTCACTTTTGGCCAAAGTTTAGAGAGCTAAGGTGACATTATCCCAGGCTTTTGACAAGAAAGGTCCTGTATCACCACCATCTTTTGTGATTTTCACACCAGTCAGCAGCCTTCTCACCTGGACTCCATCAGAGCCCCTTAGTCTTTCCTTTCTTAGCTGCCTAACAGAGCTGAGCTCATTTAACATCTGTCACAGATACTGTGCTTACACTTCTCAGTGCAGTGTAGAGATACCCGAGTTACCTACTTTGCAGAGCAAATTATTCTGTGCAGAGCACACCAGCAGATGTTGCTTCCGGCAACCCACCTAATCTGTTAGAAGTATCTTGAGTACCTCACCTTGGTACTGCACTGTGTGGTGGAGACATTATCACTTGCTTAACAACTCATGCAGATGTCTTGGTTTCTACTTCCAGTATCTTAAAATGGGGTTATTCTGCTTCCTTACAGGAGTGCTATAGGGATAAAATCACACATACCACTGAAGCACTCAGCATGGTAAAAGCCACGTGGAACTCCACCGGAGTCCTTCTGTAGGCGGTGCAAGCTGAGCTGGCCCTTCAGTAGACACGTGCATTCCTCTGGCCTCCCAACGTCCCGTGTGACTTTCTCCCTTCCTTCCAAGCACAAGTCAAGCAGTGGATCAAACGTGGAAAAACAAGAGAAAGAAGGATTTCTCCCTATCCCCAGTCAGATTAGTGGCCATTCAAGCATATAGTAAGAAAAGAGGGAAATTACTAGGTTGTGAAAGGGCAAGAATGGAGAGTAGTTTAATTAAATTAACTGAGAGAATATTTACACTTCCCGTTTCTGAGATGTGCAATTCTGTAGAATAATCTCCCAGAGGAAGTCATGAAAACCTCATCACTGAGCCATTTTAAACAAGCTGGAATAGCTCTACAGTGAGCAACAGTGTGGGGGCTGTGGACTGGCTTATGGTTCCTCTCTCTCTCTCTTTCTAATCAAGCACACTTCCTTTGTATCTCCGTGGCATGAACTGTGGGATAATCCATATCAACACATTAATGTATTAGACTTTTAAAACCTGTATAGATACTTATCCCAAATAAATTAATAAGATTACCAACAGGATTAATGTACTGTTGTTTGTCATTCTTCTGTTTCCTGTGATAGTACAATATAAATATTAATTTAAAACTTTTGGCTCACTCTTGAAAACATTTCGTGATGTGGATTCCCCATGCACACACATATCTGTTGAAAATTTTCCCCATAACTTTTCATAGTACTAAATGTATCTTCCCTTGTCTAATCCCAGGAAAAATTAGGCAAACCAAGACCTTTATGGGTCAAGATCCTTTGCATTCTCTTATTGTGCATCTTAGCATAGACATTTCTAAGTTCTAAACTGAATATTTCAGAGGATTTGAGTTGGCATTGCACAGCCCTAGGAACAGAGCCCATCTTGGATATACCCCAAAGGGATCCTCTGCAGAAGTGATGAGAACAGCTGCATTGCAGGTCACAACTTCCAGTGCCTCTTTTGGCATTTCTGTGTCCTTATCAAATGTAGAGTCTTACGTTTGATAATTACCTAAATTGTGCACTGTTGTTTTGCCTCTAATACCTGGTGCTGCAATTGTGGAGTGGCTTTTTCAAGTGTTTGTTCTTCCATCTATGTACCAGCTGAGATAAGTAACAAGGTCTAAATATGTAGGCTTTGCATAGTACACAAGCTTACCCACTAATTCTGGCTAGCTAATTCTGTTGCTACTCTGCAGAATTAATTCCACTTTAGTTTACTATGACAGTTTGCTTATTTATAAATATCTTGATTCTTTCGCAGAAAAATTATTAAAATTGAAATGAGAAGGAAGGCAATAAATGATATTACTAGGAGGAAGACAGTAGTCACTGGACCTACTGAAGTTTTTCCTACTATGTCAATTACACACAATATTATGCTTTACTTTCTATTGGAAAATTATGTTTAAAGTTTCCATAAAAAACATCTGCTGTATTCCACCCCAGCATTGGCAGTCATTCAGCGATAGGTTAAATCACTCATTCCATATATGCTAGTAAATTTAGTCTCCCTTCTGCTAAAGTTGTTATTGACCATGGTTTATTGAAGGATTCATTTTTTAAAAGTAGATTTGTAACTTTTTGCAATTTGATTACTCTTTACAAGTAAATACCTTACTTTTATCTTTCTCTATCATTTGCACCTTGAATGAAAAGGTTGCTTCCAGACACACAGCATTTTGGAAAAACAGATCATCAGACTTCTCCAAACATAACTGAACATTGATTTTAACATTGGCTTTTAATGATGATGCAGACACTATTGTTCAGAATTTTTTGTTTTAGCACAAAGGTCTCATTACAGCACGGGCAAAAGTAATCAGGACCCCAGCTGATTAATTTTTACATTTTCTATCCTGAACCACAAGAACAGCTCATTTGAACAGGTTGCAACACAAGCACCAGTCATTCCTGGAGCAACGGGGCACATTTGTGCAGCTCACACAGCAGTAGTGTTTTACATATTTGAATGTTTTGGATAAAAGTGATTTAGATATCTTACAATTAAATATTAATTTTGCAAGTGGGTTTCATTATTGTCTTTTTGCATTAAGGTAAACTGAATTTTAAAGCTCCCTATCAAAGACAACATAGATAAATGCCACCAGAAACAAAACTTTAAAAACTCCTGAGATCTGTGGTTTCCTTCTTCTAGCCAACCGATAAGCAATTTCAAGGGAAATTAGAGAAGCTGAACACCCAATTCTTAATGACAGTGTCTAGACCATGGGGTAGTTACACTTCATAGCATGTTTTACGCTCCTGGTCCACCAGTTACCTTGAACTTTTCCAGAGACCTGCAGCTGTCTTCTAGCCCATCCATCCAGGTCTCATAAGTGCACACCCAGGTCTCATCCTGAAGAGGAATTTGGACATGACTGGATATGCACTTGGACCTGAGGTCTGAAGAAAGTTCATGGAGCCACAGAACCCACATACACTGTTTAAGTAAATGGGAGTTCAGTCAGTGCCTTAAAATTGGGGTTTGTGATTTTTGAATTCTCCTTCCATATTTATGTATTCTGAATTATGGTTTAGTCAGCATCAGAAAAAGAGTTTTAAAATATTGACAAAATTTTTGATGGTTTTCTTGTATTGACTTCGATACTTGGCTTTAAACTTAGTTCAAGTAGAGTCCAATATTCAAAAACACATCAAGTTCTTAAACTAAAAATAAATTGATCCCATTTTGTGTTTGACTGGGTTGGGATTCTGAATTTGCTACAATGTTGATTTTCATGCCAATGCATTTTGAATTTCCAGGACATACAGAAGTGTTTGTTTACATGCATACTTGAGCCTTGTACAATAACCACCGTTATTGCACAAAGACCTCTCTTCACTTTAGTGTGCAAAGAATCAGCTGCACAACACCACATGGATCATAATTGGTAAATTATCTCTAGGCAAATTTTGTATCTGTCAATTTTTACACCGCAAAAATTACCCCTTATATGTAGTCTACAGTCCTCCTACTGGTACTTGAAGATTATTATGTTTGAGAAACTGAACGATTTCTTCTTTCTTATGATAATTCATGTGTTTTAAGGATTTTTATACAAGACATATATACTAGTATTTAAGGTTGTAATTCTTCCATTGTATCCAGTGTAAGCAGAGCACTGTGAAATAAAATGTCAATTTACAACTATTATTACAATAGAACCTTGTCTGAACTTGAAGAAATAGTCTGTCTATACATATCATGATTAAAAAAACAGACTATGAGTGAGGCCAAACAGTACCTTTCTAAAGCTACTAGGTAACTTCCTAGGAGTCACCAAAAAATGTGTCTTATGAATGATGTCATGTATGAAGAGAAAGTAATGAGACTAGGATATGGTATGTATGTAAAAGGAACCCGACTGGAAAGTACAACCCTTATGCCTTTCTTTTGCTTCTAATGCAAACAGTAGCTGAGTAAAGTTTAAAAAAAAGAAGTCTGATTAGAGTGAAACCTCTGCAGCACACAGACTGAGGCTTTCAGTCACCGAAAATGAAAGTAATGAAAATCAGGACGTGAACACTCACTGTGTCAGGCTTTGGGGAAATAATAGCTGTCTTTCAAATTAGAAGGCTTCGCAAAGCCTGTAAGAGAGTGCACAGCAGCAATCCACATAACTCTGCCCTCATGTTACAGAATCCAAAACACAATTCCACCAGCAGTGCTGCATGCTGCCTTCACAAATATTTGATTATATCTCCTCTAAGAGCCTAAGAAAATCTAAATGAATATTTGGGAAGATGACTAATAGCTTAGCATGAATATTCCAAACAAGCCTTCCTAGTTATTTGTATAAAGCCACTCAAATTAACCTGCTCTTTTGTGTGTGTCTGTACATCCAGAGCAGTGCATTTTCATTCCTTTTATTTGTTTCATAACATGCATATAGACCTGCACTAGAAAAACATGTGCACTAGAAAAACATGAATTAAACAAAGTTACATGCTACATAAGAATAAGCAATTAATTTACAATATATAGCATTAATATCCAGTAAAACATTACAGTTTAGGAGTAATTTGTACACCTTCAGATTTTTTTAATTAGCTGGTCCCTTTATCTACCTTAAGCCATCACCCAGGTTACTCTACTACTCACTTAACTTTAAGCTCACATTTCTTGTTAAGCATATGGTAGACAGTTTGAGGTCTTAGAACATGCCAGTTTTGGATACATCATTCTCTTCACCCCGTGAGAGCAGAGATAGCTGAAAGATCACAAAAACAGCTCCAGTGGAAAAAGCTATTACATTTTATTAACCAGGGCTCTGAACCAGGAATCATTGCTGTAACAATGCAAAGCGGAGGTAAAATATCACCTCATCAGTGTAATAGTATTTTACAACCATTTCATACTTATGCAAATGATTGCATATGTGAAAGGCAATAATGAATCAATGGACCAACCACATAGTAGCATCAAGGGTAAAAATACAAATTTATTTAGGATTCACTAGAGTGATAGAGCAAAATTTTAAACCGCAGAGAGACTTTTTTCCCCAGAAAAGTTCTTCCTTGCATTCGCATCACACTGAGGGCTATCATCCAGTTCTAATATGCCTTCAGAAGGATGTGGAAAATGTTACAATACACAAAATTTGTAATTGCTACAGGATGTGTTAGTTGCTGGTGGGATAGGACAGCAAGACTCCAATGAGTTGACAGTCTTTCACATAAAAGGTTAAATTTCCGTTCATTAGACTGTAGGAAAGATAGGGTTTTGATGAGAATCTTTCCTGGATGACTGCTAATCCTTTTGTTCCGCACACAGATACATTGTTGCCTATTGTCATGGTAACATGCAGCTCTACTCCGCGCTGCTTCTGCCTTCTCTTAGGCTATGGGCACCCATGCACTTCTCCCCAGGTATAATCCTGTCATTCTGCCGTGCTTATCCCGAAAGTTTTGCATTTGTCCTTACCTTTCACACCTGATAATATCCACACCCTCCCCAGGAAGGGACGGACCTTTGTTTTTTCTCCGGGACAGGGCACAGTGACACGAGTTATTTTTTATTGTCCTGCCATGGAAGGTACAGGCACCAGCTCACGTTCGTGCTCTACCTCACTGTCTGTGCAGGTGCAATTGGATCACACTGGGCTCCCAAAACTCAAGCTGGCATTGGAGCACATATAATGTGACATAGGCATACACGTACTGACCAACACATTATTATAATGAATAATTTTTACTTAGGAGTTGGAATAATGCACTAGAGGAAGAAAGATTCAAAATTAGCAGCCATATTACAAGCATGTTTAAGCTCATCCAGTCTTACACGTGCCTGCAAACTCTGCCCACCTGGCTTTCCAAGCAAAGCGCAGGGACGGACCCAAGCACGCATCCCACTAACCAAGCTGCTTGCACCTGCCTGCTGTGGCTCCCTCCCCTGCATTCCTTTTGCTGTTTGCTCTGGCTCTGTACCTTGAAGACCCTTCTTGCGTTCAGATAAAAGGACAACTTGCTTCTGCCTAGATGTGGAGTTCTGCTAACTAGACAGACCTCTCAGAGTGAAATATTTATCCTGCTCATAATGCAAACATGCCACACAAGTGACAGCCTTTTCCAAACTATCACAAATCACCCAGGATCAGCCCCACGCTTGTCACACATACCTATTCTCAAAATGGAACCACACACTGGCAGATTTTTCAGTCAGTTCAGTGAAGGGAAAGTGGCCGGTAAGAAGCCCAAGGGCTGTTCTAACCTACACCAACTGGCAGTGCTCCCAGAGGGAAAGTACACCAACTGGGGAGAGGCGTATGTGCTCCGATGGTGAGCCTCAGCCCTCCCTCCTTTGGGAGCTAAGAGGGGGGATGGTGCGACACAGAGATGGGAATGCTGTGACTGCTGAAACCAGTCATCTACAAGGAGAATTGCCTTGCCACCTTGCCAGAGCCAGGAACTTTTTAGCTCCTTTGAATAACTTAAACAGCATAAAGTCTGCAATAGGCAAGGGTATCTGGCAAAAAGATTTCAATATAATATCGAGTGAAAACATTTACCCTCATTCCTAGGCCTTTTATTATCGTCTTATTTTTTTCACTGGTCTGACAGTGTAAAAAGAATATGAATTTCTGATGTAAAATGCACAGCAGAAAAAGAAACCAAAAAAAAAGTTGTTTCAGACCCTCCTTACTTTTCATTAAGGAATAAAACAGTGTGAGGAGGTGCTATTTGTTTTCCTTTTCTGGCCACCATTGTAATGAATAGGCCAGCACAGCCAAGAAGCATCACTTTACTCATTCAGTTAGCATTATTAATAATTTTTGTTTACCTTGTTTTTTATGTAGGGCTAGTCCAAGTAAAGCTTATGTTAAAATCTGGATGGAGACCTCAGGCTTTGCCCCAGTATGTTTTCTGGGTGCAAATGGAATGAACGAATGAATGACTGTATGAATGCATATTTACTGCTGTAGGCAATACTTGTATTTAATAACAGTGTTGTGTCCTTACCTAACACTGTTCATTTGAGGCTCCCAAAGCAGTTAATATTTGCAATATTCTTATAGTATTGTTATTAATTATTATTGTGTTTACAGATACAAGTTAACAGACAACTAAACACCTTCTCAAAGCCATACAACACTATCTAAATCTGTGTATTCTCGAGAAAAAGATAAGCTTAGCAGTGACCTGATTTTCACCTCTTCATGATCTAGACAGTTGGCCTTTCACATGTTATGGCCCATATAATTTATCCATCATTATTAATAGCAGTTGGAATTCGAAAAGGCTAGGGAGACTCAAAGGACTTGTTGCCCATGTACAAAACTAAAAACAATAAAGAAGGCCACCAGTGCAGTCGAGTGTCAAAGGGAAACAGGCTTGCTTAATCGTGATAATCTTGCAGAGCAATTGTAAGTGACATTGGGCTTTAGATGCTGAATAACTAATGCAGTAATATATATATATATATATATAAAAAAAATCTGTGACTAGATCTTACTTGTATTTTCTGCTGTAATCTTTCCTTTCTATTTTTTCTACCCGTCTCCCTTATGTGCTTATACACAGAGGCTTTCTCAATACACAAGGAATCTATTAAATCTTCTTTGGAGAAAGAAAACATGCATGAGAAAAGGTGTTGGTATTATTCTGCACTATCTTACCCAGCTCTCTGAATGCAAGTACAAAATGTGAGCAGCAATGAAGGACAGCTAGGGGTGGGTTTTCCGTATAAGAAAGAACCCACATTTACCCCAAAGCACTTTAATCTCCAGCATAGCACAGTTTCTGCGTTAGTGCAGCAACCGGCTCCTATATGAAAAGCCTGTTATGCGTACTGTAGATGCAGTGACAGCTAATGGCATCAGAAGCAGGCAGGCAGACAGCACAGTTGAAAAATAAATGACTAATAGGAAAATAACTTGGGATGTCAAGAGTGAGAGCCCCTGACTGCTGCTGATATACAGAAGGTACGTATATAAACAGGAAAAAGAAATATTGGTGCACCAGCCAAGACAGAAGCAGAGCTTAGTGTGGAAACTGTTCAGCAAGATAAACAGAAAAAGGGGAATTTACCCCCTCTTAACTGCAGCTGTAGAGGAGAGCGCTGTATGCTATACATTCCTTTTATTTTTACTTGTGCTTCACAGTCACAAACAGGCTGCCCTGTCATATATGATCTTTAATAACCTCACTCACATAAACTTGTGCGCTAAACCAGAGGATTGACTGTAACTTATTCCCAGGTAAAACATGAAGCATTTGGGCCCACAGTCTGCAGTCAATTTCCAGGCTCTGCAAAGGTGAGGAGAGACTTGAATATTTTTTCTCATGCCTAAATTATTACTGGCTCAAATGTTCTGAATACAGATTAGAAGAATTACCTGATTATATTAACCTAGGGAAAGAGTTGAATAAAATCCATGATCATATTTCAGGAAAATAGTCTCCATTAGAGAGTAAAATGTCTCTCCCTCTCCCCCTGTCTCGAGTACTTATATCCAGCATATAGTGCTTTTTATAACCCATTTTTGGGGTACTTGAATCCAATTGAATATTGTCTACTCTGTTTGAAAGATTATGAAGTCACCTAGGACTTATCTCCTAGGACAGCAATAAACCAACCCTCCTGACAGTCATAAACACATAACATGCCTGCACTTAATGTTTGCTCCATTTCATTTGAAATGTTAATCATCTCTATGTAAATTCTAGCGTACTGAACCTCAGTTCATATTAACTTCAAGTTACCTGATTTAGATACAGTAGAGGACAGCCATTTATCGGTCTTTTTTTAAAGATCAAAGAAGCTTGTCCCATAACATGCAAATGAATCTTAATGTCTCTAATTAGATTATAACTTAAGGGTGCTTTCAGCTGTTGAAATAAAGTGTTACTGTATCATAGGCTTAATATGCTCCAAGGATCTGATCTCAGCAAGTCACAACCACACATCTTACCCCAGTCTATGACTTGCCTACCCTTATTGGTTTTGTTACCAAAAAAATTCAGATCTTTTTTCTGACACCTCCTCTTCAGCTCTAACACTGATGACATTGTGGAAACACTCAGAGAGACAAGACTCCCTTATAATAGGTGTACGAGTTACTGTGGCTCTGTTGTGCAACATGTTCAGCAACTCTATATGACAAGGTCTAGAGGCTCTACATACTTGCTGATGAGTAAGAAATTAATTCACACTTCAAGCTTATTCTCCAATGCTGTATCTTATACAGGAAGATAAGTATGTCATGGTGGTTATCTTGCTTTAAAATCCTGGTGGTGAGAAACCCTTGTACTTCCACTGAGAGGTAGCAAAGTAAGGTCTATGCTACATCACGTGCCTTACTAAGTGACTCCACCTGCTATGTTTCACAGTAAAATAAAAACTTTTTGTCTCCACAAAGTTTCAAAGTGGGAAACAAAAATACAGGGTAGTCATCATGTAGGAAAACACTTTGTTTAACTTGGAAAGAAAAGCCTTAGTCACCTGGTGCAAATATATGTACTTAAACATAAAAAGGTGTGGCTGGCGACTGGACTAGCACTTCCATTTTGACAGAGAATACTGCAAACTCTCAGACAGAAGCTACTTAGTAAGCAGGAGGTGAGAACAGAAAACGTGCAGATGGCTGAATATTTGTTACACATGCAGCCCTTCTTCATGTTCATGAATCATTTCTTAAACTGATCCTGATTTCTGCAAGTACACTTGTTGATATGCTACAGGGTATATCTTTACAGCAACACTGCTAAGAAGCACGTATCATTATGAGTTATGTGCACAGGAAAGAGAAAATCTGACCCACCTCCCTCTGCTGTCTTGTTATATCAAAATATTGTACTGTAAGGTTGCTGAGGTTTTTGTCTGTTTCTGTGTTTCTGGTGTTGTTTTTTTTAAATTGTGGTCTCTTAAACTATCTCTCAGTAAGTGCTGGAGTTTTTATTTGGGCTTCTCTAGGTTAATATTAAAATCAATATACATGCTTTTCAAGTCATTTGTGAGAAACAACAAGCACTTAGATTTTCTGGAAACACTGAAGTTGAATATGCATAGGGTCACTCTTTTGGTTTTGCACATACACTGGATGGCACAAAAGCAGAGAAAGAATTTGTATCTAACAATCAGAAAGTGGCGCTAATGAAATAGGATTGGGAAAAAAAGCTTAAGAACCTTAAGACATGTGATCATTTTCAAGAACATTCAAATCTTGCTCACAGATAGTTGGACAGCAAATATTGGGGCTGCACAAATAGCAAAATAAACTTGTGATTCCTATTTTTCAACATGTTTAAAACTCAGTTGTTCATTAAAATAAAACAAGCAGTAATTCCAGGATCAGGTTTTAGACTCAAATGTGTTGTTTCATCGTGCATTTTTCCAAGTATGTCAGAACACGTGGTCTGCATGTTCAGCACAGATTTCTGAGAAGTAAAAAAGTGCAGAATGGATTTGAGGACTTTCAGTGGCAGCCTGTGAGTTTCACACTGAAATCTGTGATGTGCACATGCTAACATTCTTAACTTGAGTAATCAGATGAGCACCTGAGTATTAGTAAAATACAGACCTTTTGTGTAGGATTTGACCACGGATTTTTTTAATTGTTGGACAAGGTGAGAATGGGCGTTAGGTGCTTTGTCCAAATGTGATAGGCACTGAGCAAGGAGAAGGGGCTCAGATGGGGCTCAGGTGAACCCACTCAGTCTGTGAGGACATGGACGAGGACTTGGGCACTGATGAGCTTTAAGAACGCTGTCTGTGTTCTGAAGAAACTAATGCAAGAGGGTGGTGGCAGAGTCCCTAAACAAAACAAAAGTTGTGAGTCCAGGAATTAGAGAGAGAAGCAGAGGCTGTGGCTGAGGATTCCTAGAGAAACTATAAGGTTAGTTTTCTTCATGAGAAGGAGTTGGCAGAGAATTAGAGAGCTGAAGGCTTTCCACAAAGATGTCCTAATATTTGAGCTGGAATGGTCAGAAGAGGCTGGCTCACACAAGATCTAATGAAGTGGAGCTTCCCAAAAGGAAACTTTTTTCTATGAGTCATGTTTTTGCAAAAGCTGAGAACCTCACACTGTCAACTGTGTGCAAGGAATGGGAGAGCAGACGGATGAGACTATGCCTGAGCCCTACATACAGATATGCAAATTTAAAGAGAACCACCCAAAAAAAATCATAAGCTTATGGTAATAAATAGATTTACATGTAAAAATTCTAGGTCATTCTTCAACAGCAAATCTCTCACTGAAGGAACTTTGCATGCTCCTCACCACTACTTTAAACTGAAAATATAGTCGAGTCATGCCAGCTGTAGTCAGTATTACAAGACCTACAGGTCTAATCCACCTTCCTGTAATATGAGTTGAATAGCATTTAACTTGTATGCTGCAAGTTAGTGTAGGTCCATTTGAGACTGAGCATTTTAACTTCTAGTCTTCCTAAAATCAGTCATGCTTGGGTCAAGATGAAAAATTATAGTGGAAGAGGAGAGCTAAGCTTAATACATAACAAATATGGGATATAATGAGAAGACCTTTTTTTTTGCTCTCCTACTGAAACAGATTTATTATGTAATTTTCTTATGAATAACCTTCCATGACTCTATTTAACTAGCACACAGTTTGCTCTAAAATGCTACACATGTGCTTCTAACACAGCTTTAAAGCAATGTTGGATCAGATATAGCTGAAACTGGCAACAGTAATTTTTTTTCTAATATGTCAGAGTAAACACAGAACACTAGGCTTATTATTCTGAGGTTAAAATGCGTCTTGGTTCTAGTGTGGGAAATATTACTGAGGTTATTTTTATTCTAGTAGCATCCATAGCCTCTTATGACACTGGGCCCTCACTGACTTCATTATGGTTATAGTCTGTGTCGATTTATGTAGCTGGTGATATGTGATAGAGATGAAATGTTTGGGATTTGTTTCCTGGACGTTCACTCAGTCATGTCCAACTGGATTTATTTGAACCAAACTGAAAAATTTTATTTATTTTTATTTATTTTGCAACAAAACAGCTCTGAATTTATTAGCCATTTTTTTCTCATTTATGTCTTGAAATATGACATTTTTGTAGTCCACAGGAGCCTGAAGCTTTACTTGTTAATAAATTATTTAAAATACCCTGATTTATTGTGGTGTTGTGGGGCCATTTTCTTCTGTCTGAGTGACACCAATTAGGGTCAACATCATCTGCCCAAGGTAGTCTGGTTTCAATTCTGGCCACTTGGAGCTATAAGAAGTAACATGGAGCTCTGATAGTATCAGACACTTTCTGAAGACGGACCTTTAATTTTATGCTTGCATCAAGCAGGAAACATTGTAGATAATGCATGAATATCAAAATGTTATGCTCTTTTCCACAGAAAGCTGACTTAAATGAGTTTAAGCTCTCTTAAACTATTGTGTGTTAGACATCTGGAGACAGTAATTTAAAACTTATTACATTATCCTGGATTAGAAGATATCTGGACATGTAAGTGATCTGGCACAGCTTTAGAAACCTGTCCTAAAATGTCAGGTGAAAACTCCCAAATTGGTCTGCAGTTTGTCAAATTTGGTCACCAACAGGCGATTCTGGAGTTAGTAGCTTTCTCAGTGGGTCACAGACTGGAGACCTGGAACTGAAAAGCAAAAAGAAATAAAATATGTTCCAATTGGCACTAAAGGCTTGAATTCCTCTGTAATTTAGTGGGCTGTGGTTAGCCTGCTTTAGCTTTGATCTGCTATGTAATTGTTCCTTCTCTATCACACATGTGCTCCTGGGAGCTTCTGGTTCTTGGCAAGCTTGAAAATCAGGCAATTTATTTTGGTAACTAAGTATGGACATAGGAGCCCAGCTTCAGACACTTATTTTCCTTGTTGATAAATCACTGCTGGGCAGCTTCCTGCCAGCAGCACAAATGCCATGAAGGGCTATACTAGACATTAAGAGCTTTTAGCCAAATCAGGACTTCACAAGTATCATGTATTGCAATATTGATTTCTATTTATGGATGAGATTCTTTAAGCATTATTACCTGCTCTGTATATTTAGAGAAGGAAATAACCACAACTTTTCCATTCCAGAAAAACAGCTTTGTGGCCTGCTTGCTGCTGAAATCCATTAAGTGACTCTGCAGGGTGGGAAAAGAGGTTGTTTTTTGCGTTTAGGTTATATATTTTACAGCTGTGTGATAGAGTATGAGTCTGTGTGGTCAAGGCCATTCACCTGACTGCTGTATTTTTGTCCTACATTTGTTTATATCAGCATCCCTTGTGGATATCGTAAAGCACTTATTTTCAAAGAAGTGAAATCATAAAAATATGCTGTTCTTTCAGAAACACTTTGTCAGTGATACAGAGGTCATTGCCAAGATGACAGCAAACCTGGCAGAGGCTTGTTCCTTCAGCTCCACCCAGCTTTGCGCAAGTTTCCAGCAGGCTTTTTAATGGTGCATCTCTGGCTCCAGTCAGCTGGCTGATGCTGAAATTGCTGTTGTTGTAAGGTCAGCAAAGGCCTCGGGGCTTGTTTGTTGTTTTTTTTCCCTTGATTCTAAGCTCCTTCCTGTTGCGTTATTGCGTAACTGGAGCTCTTGACAAAACATGTGTCCCTAAGACTGCACTCTCTGGGAAGCGCTCAGAGTTGCCATGTTGCAGTAACAGTATTTGTTTTCTGGGCAAAAAATTGTTCAATGGTTTTGGATTCAGCTGTGCCACTAAAGGCTTAAGGAGGCATTTTTACAACAGAAACAAACCAAACCAAATACTCAGTAAGCTGTTCAAATGTTTGTGTCATTACTAAGACTTTCATTTCCACTGGGACATAATGCTGCGTTGGGTTTGTTTGTATGTCTGCAATGCTTGAAATATGTGACAGGTTTCTGGTTTTCCTCTTCATTTGTTCTTATTTTTTAAACACAGTTGTTAAATGTTACAAAGATGCACCATTTTCTACAGTTGCTGAAGCACACAGTGAATGGACCTTTTTGGTAAGCAAATTAGATTCTATGCATTATCTTCATTTGAGATTGCCTACAGATTTTGGTACATAGAGAATCTTTTTAAAATAATTTTTTTAAAAATTCAAAGTAATTCTTATGATTCTGCTTAAAAGTTGTGTATGTTAAGCTTGAAACACTTCTCATTTCTTCTTCAGATTTTCTAGAGTTTTGTGTTTCCTTCCATGGAAGGCAAGGTTGTCTGGTTGTCTTGTTAGACCTACATGTGGTATACATTTTGTTCAGCTTTGTGTTCTCTGTCAGTTTTACCAGTCAGATATTACGCTAGTAATTTGGTCCCCATAAGGCTGATTCTTTCTGAAGACTAACAGAGTACTGAGGAAATGTTTAAGGGATACAACCATAAACACAAGGGCTATAGTTAACACTGATTCTTTCGCAGGAAAACATGTGCCAAAAGCTTCTTCTGTCACCTATTTCTATAGTATTTTGGCTTTGGATAACCTAAAAAATATCTGATGTGCTGAACAAAGCAAGTGTTATTTCAAAACCATACTTGCATTAAGTTCTGTGATGCCTATGGAAGTAATCGGGTTTTGACTTAAAAAGTACTTATCCAATACTTCCTGTCTTGGAAATAACTGCAGTGCCTTGATACTGAAAAGCAATGAAGAACTATGACACCAAAGGAAGTGGCAAATTATCTCAATCTTATTTTGTTCCTTTTTTCTAATTCTGTGAAGACCTGTGAAATGCATTTATTTATAGATTACTCTCTATCACCAGTGTAACCAAGCTCTCATTCTACAGCTAACTCTTTAATTCCTGGCAATCACAGTAAAAGTAGCTGATAATTTCTCGCATTTTTCTTGGAACATTTTCTTCCCTTTCTCTAGTTTCCTTAGGAACTGGCTATAAACTGCCTATATATATTATGTACCATAGTAATACTGCACATGTCCAGAATTGAATCAGGTCTCTTCCAGGTCTGCAACTGAACAGGCTTCAGGTTTTCGTTTTTTTCACAGTGACAACTGCTCCAAAACCAATTTTATCTTTCTTCCACTTACATTAATTCTTCTGTATTGTGGTTCTAGCGGTTCCCTAGGAACTGTCAATCAATATCTAACACAGCTTTACTGGGTGAACATAGAATCTACAGTCTTTTCAGACACATGGCTGAAACACTTGTACTCTTTTGGCACAGTTGTCCCTTGCACAACCATTCTAGAATCAATTTGAATTCTCATCCATTTCAATTTATTTTTTGTGTAATATGGTGTTGTCTATCCCATTATGTTATTTTCTGTGGGAATGTGGAAGCATCTTCTAATCTCAATCCTCTTTGGGTGGTTTCCAGTATTTTTAGCTATTTGCATGCCGCTGTGACATGGTTATATACTGCTGCCTTTCTTCCTTCTTGTCACCTATGATGGATGCAGCCCAGAAGCATGGCCTCTTCTAGAGTTTATTGTTATTCTGCTCTTTTATAAAGGTGTTCTGGTGTGAGCAAGTCTATGGCACTAACATTACTATATTGGAAATCCGGCTTTCTCATTTCTCTCATACTTCTTTTTTTGACTTCATAGTGTTACTGGAAAAGTTGTATATTCTGCTGGTGGCATAAACAATGCTGCTGGCTTACATGATTTTTTCACTAGTGGTCAACAAAATTTAAGAAATTGTTCCCTGGGATAGCTCACCTGGTAAAACGTTTTTTCCCCCCGCAATCATGTAAATAGCACTGAACAACTCTTGTTAAAAAAAGTATATTATTTCTCTGCTTGGTTTTTGTTGCAACAAGCAATCTTTGTAAGTGGCACTAGAAACAAAATCTGTCTGTCATCAATCAGGAATCAAGCATGTCCTTTCCTCCGCAAACTTTCTCCTTCCCTTTCCACATTAGTAAAGGGTCACACAGATGATAGCAACTGCATTGTCCCATCTCCTACCACAAATATTAGGACATTTATCTGATAATCTTGCGGCTTCTCTGAATGCAGTTTAATACACCCACTAGGGTTTACATAGCTTCTCTAGCCTGGTGGCCATGTGGCAGGGTGCTCCACTGTCGCAACCTGCTGTGAAAGACTAGCAATCTTCAGGGCCTCTGGCATACTGCTGCTTGCTCCTGTTTTCTGTTGAGCAGGGTTGCTTCATTCCACTGTGCTTTTGCAATTCTCTCTGCAGTTGTCTTTGTTATAGGATCTATTTAAATGCCCTTCCCCCTGCCCTTACTCAGGAATTCTGATTTTTTTTCCTGTCATTTCCTAAGAATCAGGATTACTTAATTTCTTTCAGTTTCAGAGTTCCCTTTCTTTCAAGCTTTTCCCAGCAGCCTGATCTCACTGAGATTTTTCTTGTGTTTTTCCTAATTTGAAAATAGTATCCTTTTTTAAAATTCCTGATGTTTTAGGAGTAATAATACATGGTGGCAAAGCTTCAAGAAGTTAATCTCTTCAATTTGCAAGTCTGCCATATACCTTCCTGCCCTCTCTGAAACCTGAAATATTAAAAAGTTACAGTAGAGTTTAATGTTCTCAGTATCTTGGTTGATGGAAGGAACAAGAGCATGCTAAAGTGGCATGAGGAAAGCAAAACAAACACAGTACTTATCTGGAGAAATAAAGCAGCTGATCTAGAATTACAAAGAAGCACAGATCTCAGTGTAAAAAAATAAAATAATCAGCTACACAAAGAGCAAAACAGAAAACCAGAAGCCAGTTGTAATGGAAGTTTTAGTACAGGAGAGAGAGAAAAATGGTGTCACATGGACAATAAACATAGAAAGTTAGTAGGTAGGTAGAAAAAAAACCAGTAATAGCCAGAACAGACTGGAGGGAGGGAAGCCTTGCTACCCACAGCGCCAATCTGACTCCTCTGGGGACCAGCTGGAGGTGCAGAGTTTTGCAGAAATTATCACAAGGGAGGGCAGGTGCATAGCCAGGGTTGGAGAGAAGATGCAGCCTTTGGGGAAAATGAAGAGCAGAGGAAAGGTCATTTTGTCAGTTTTTAGCTGTTTCTGTGCTATGCTGGTCCTCTTTAGAAGAAACAGAAGTGTAAATAGAAGGATAGTAATTGAGTTAAAGGGGAATACTGGGAGAGGCAAAGATGATGATGAGGAAGTGGGTTTCAAGGCAGAATGGGTATCAGCCATTTCAGAGATGGAAAAATGAAGTTGAGACTGGGAGGCAAAATGAGACAGTAAAAGCTAGTAGGAGCAGCGAGAAAGAAAGGAAATAGAATCATTTAGGCTGGAAAAGACTTTTCATATCATCAAGTCTAACTGTTAACCTAGCACTGCCAAGTCTACCACTAAACTATCTCCCTAAGCACCATATCTACACATCTTTTAAACACCTCCAGGTATGGTGACTCAACCACTTACCCAGGTAGCCTATTCCAATGTTTGACCACTCTTTCAGTGAATAAATTTTTCCTAATATTCAATCTAAACCTTCCCTAGCACAACTTGAGGTCTTTTCCCCTAGTCCTGTTACCTGGGAGAAGAGACTGACACCTGTAGAAGAATTGTAGAGGGTTAGTTAACATTGATTATATACAGTTGTGGGCTTGCTTCAGGGGCTGTGGGTTGCCTGATGTGGATAATGTACAGCTGTGGCTTGTTTGGGCTAAGTAGCTAAATAGCACTGAGGAGGCCAGAAGAGAAAGA
>JAVJGI010000060.1:20762929-20777438 GCA_035590275.1 Ibycter americanus
GGGCAGCGAGCTGGGCACCAGCCAGCCCTGCCCCGGCAGCAGAGACGGCCAGCGGCCGCCCAGGCCGGGCAGCGGGGACACGGCCCGTAGCTCGTGGGGTAGGGGGGGTCATCCCCTCTGCGCTTGTTAGGCCGTGTCTGGAAGACTGTGTCCAGTTTTGTTGCCCCTCAAAAGAAGTGAGAGATCAATAAGCTGCCACACGTTCAGCAGAGGGCCACCAAGACGGTCAGGGGCTGGAGCACCCGCCCCGTGAGGAGATACTGAGGGTGGCTTAGGCTGGGGAAGAGATGGCTCTGGGGGTCCTAACAGGAGCCTGCTCGTACCTGCAAGGAGAGGAGAATGAAAGCAAGCTCTTCACGATGGAGCATGGGCAGAGGTTGAGAGACAACAGACATGAATGGAAACCAGAGAGGTTCAGACCGCACATGAGTAAAAACTTCATGCAGGACAGTCAGGTGGTGGGACAGGTTGCCCAGAGAGGCTGTAGAGTCTCCATCCTTGGGGGCTCTCAAGACCATATAGGATAAAATCCCTCCACAGCATGGTCTGAGCTCAGGACTGACCCTGCTTGGGGCAGGATGTTGGACAATGACATCCTGTGTCACTTTCCAACTGAGTAATCCTGTGATTACTTACCAGCCACCTTCAATAAGCTTAAGGAATGATACAAAAGAACCCCAGTGCTTTTTTTTATTTCATGCACTGAATGAGGTGAAGTGAGATACTGAACCCACATTGGAAGGACCAAAACCTTAACACAAGACTTTAAATGCTGTATTTAAGAAAATAAATTATCAAATCTCACTGGTCCAAACCGAACACATTGGAGGCAAACACAAGTTAAGAAAGTTAACTTAAAAATGAATTCTTAAATTTACCAGAGGTTTTAAGCAATCCAAAAATTCTCTAACACTAATATTGAAAACAATCTAATGCTGCATTTCTTTTAAATATAACATACCTAAATGTGCAACGTTTACACAAAATCAATGTTATCTAATAGGTTACAGTAGTCCCAAAGGATGTTACAATAAATATGGTTTAAAATGCATCTAAAGAACTTCTAGGTTGGAGTTCTTCCACTTATTTCCAAGGATTCCTGTACCACCCCTTTACTTCTAACACAGAGAAATAACAACTTCCATTATTTTTGCTTACTTTGATATTCTTGTGTGCTATTAACTCAAAGTTTTTGTACTGTCATAAAGCAGTTCTAGCCAGCCTTCACGTCCCTTGTTTATTCCGAGGAACAAAACAATGAATTGACCAACCCATCTAGAAAGAGTATGTTCTGTCAGTGAAAATGAATGCTATCCACATGGAGTAATCATGTCAAATACTGGTATTAGTGTTACTACAAGCAGCACTGAAGCCAGCAAGGCAAGGTTTACACAAGGATCAGCAACTTTTGTTACATCTACTGACAACACTGGAAAAGAGTTACAGGACTACAAAGCAAGATCCATTGTTCAAGCTTGGAGCAAAGGCTGCAATGCCCACCAATTCAGGAAAGCTGAAAACCATCATGCTGAGTGGAAATTAGGTACATTTATCAGACCAGCTGAGAAGAGAAGGACTTAAGAGCCCAGTAGAGGGGAGCGAGATTTGTTAATAATCTTTTATTATTATTATTATTCCTTTTTTTCTCCCCCTAAAGGGGAAGGTGTTTAAATGGTGGGATTAGCTGAAGCAGACAAGAAAATTACGTGGTATAAAACCACTGAGCTAATGAGTTTTAAGATCTAACAGATTTCTGAATTTCCCATGCTTGTCATTCAAATGCATTTTGCAGACTTTCCTTGACAATGGACAATGGTGCAAGAAGAAGCTTTGTAGGAATTTTTCTCCCACTCTCTTTTAATGATTTTGAAAGTGTTCATACTTTCACAGTGATTGCTTAGCTTCACTGGAACAGTTTCCACAAGTATATTCCACTGAGGTACCTCAAACAAAATAGCGTTAGGTCAGTTATTTTGATATCTCAAAAATAATCAGGACATCAAATATTCAATGCTCAGGACTAAGATGACACATTTTTTTCCAACAATTATATAAAGATCCACATCCCAAACAGCTCAGCTCTGCAGAATAAATTCTGATGATCCACATCTATTGGCTATGCAAGTGAATACTGCCTGTCAGAAAACATGAATTTAATTTTGACAGAAACAGAATTACTGGTAACCATCTTCAGAGTCACAAAGAATTTGGCACACTCTGAAAAACCATCTAGTTAAAAGTTATAAGCTTTTTTATTCTATGTTTTTTGGATTCTGTTTCTAACACAGATGACACGCTCCACCATTTTCATTTAATCTTTTAAATAAAACCAGGGAGGTAACAAGAGAATAAAACCACCACAGTCTGGGAAGCTGAAGTTCTTGATGGATCAGAAAGTCTATTAGTCTTAGAGAAACTACAACATGGTGGTGGTTAATGTAAAGTACTGGCTAAACTTACATATACACATATGTACACACCCACATGCACTCACACTGCAGTCACTCCGACATTTCTTAGCTTCTATTCACTTGACTGCTGTGTTATTACTCTTTCATACAGTTCTCAGACTTTGTTCCAGCTTTACATGGATGCAGTAGAAGTTTTCAGAAATTTTATGTGAAAATGGAGGAGGGGACTGCAGTCAGAATCTCTCAACATCACTTCAACACAGTTGTCAGAAGATGACATGTTGCTGCTTTAACAGATGTGTCACTATAACAAAAAATGAAGAAATTAAATAAATCTAGTTCTGTTGAAGTCCCACGCTGTCTAATATATTTAATAGCTCTGTTTAAACAAAATCTAAACTGTTCTTACTTGATTTCAACACAGACATGTTAATGAAATAAAAAACCACATCCAATGGGTCAAATTATCAATCTGAATATATCCTGCAAACAAGAATCATTACAGGACAGAACAAAGGGAAGAATACCTTGGTGCTCATGGTCCCAAATTGATGAAGTAAGGACCTTAAACTTATCATGTTACAGGGCAGCGGCATGTTAAGATACCAGAATGAGCTGTGAGTGATCTGGAATTTCTAGATGAGATAAGGCAAAGCTGGTAGCTAAAATCTCAAAAACAGTCCAACCTCCTCAACAAAAAGTTTCTCTGGGGCTATCTGGCTTTCCTCCCTATGGGGCCAAGTGCAGCTTTGCCCTGACATGCATTTCAGTACCTGAGGTATTTCACTGACAGTTATTCAGGGATCACAACATCAAGCTAATTGCATAAGGGATATGCCCTTTGGCTTCACTTTCTGCTTCATTAAACTTTCTATGCGACCTTGGTTAATTAAACCTCTGTTTCCAGTTCCAATTTGTACTATCATGATACATACTCCCCATCATTAAAGCAACTAAATACAACTGAAATTGTGAGATACTAATGCTGTAATGGAAGGTTGTGGGGAATGTTCTCAACTTATTCTGATCATTGAGGCAGTTAGAAATCAAACTGAGTCTCGACCTGTCAAGTACCAGTTTTAAAAATCAAACCCACTAGGTCTAGAAAACAGTTAAGAAAGGTCTTAACAGCTTACTTGAGCCCTTTGGAGTACTGCTGACACTAAGCAGTTCAGTAGCTGGTTTTCCTTCTTCTTGACCAGTGAACATTTGTAACCAGCTACATCTTACAGATATTTCTGCAAGATAGAGCTTAGGATATAACTTTAAGGACCTGGTGAAATTCCATCAGTCATAATTATTTTCTTTGATTCACACCACCTCCTCTTCCCCTCATCCTCAGTGCAAATCTTGACTCCCACTGGCATTGCTGTGATCCACTAAGCAGCAGCCAGACTTTACCAGACAGGTAACTGAAGCTGCCTCTGCAGGAAACACATTATGGCTACAATCATGCTGTACTTTGAGATACTTTCAAAGGCGGCACTAAAGTACTTATTTTGACAGCCTCAGCATGAGGGCTACTAAAGATACCTGTCTTCTCTTTGCTCATAGAGAAAACAAACGTACTGGGCAGTGTGGGATGAAACAGATGGCATTACAGAAAATGACATTGTTTAAGTCATGCCTTTTCATTCTTTGCTAGGATATGACAACTTTGATGTCTCAGGGTATTTTCTCCAGAACAAAAAACAAAGAAGTTAATACTATTTCTCAGAACAGTGAAAAACAAATAAATCTATTTTAGATTTCCCAAGTAAGATACACTGTCTTGTATCAGACAAGTTTCTATTTGGTACAATTGCTCAAAATTGTACTGATCTCCTGGTTTTTAATGACAGTTCTGAAAATGTTTTCTTATTTCTTCATTCTCAGAACATTTTTCCCTCAAAAACCTCCATCATATGCTGAACACCTTTTTTAACTAAATCATGGGTTACACTTAACATGGCCTAAAAAAAAAAAAAAAAAAAAAAAGGAAACCTCTGAAAGAAGACTCCATAGCAAATACTGTTCTATCAAAACCCTGAATGTCATTCCACTAAGGGTGTCAAAACCCTGAATGTCATTCCACTAAGGGTCTTACTTAGTTTTTTCACCAAACACCATGTTTTCACTGATTAAAAAGTCTTTATTTAAATGTAAATGACAGATTATCTACCAACATGGTTACATTACGATGCCTATGTAATCCCTTGGAAAAAACCTGCACACATTATTATATATAAAGGCAAAAGATACAAAGGAAGCATTGGAAATATAAATGCAGACAGATTTGTGAATAAACATTAAACACTGAAATCCTATTAAATTAGTCATTTCTATACAAATGGGAAACTACAGAACATGAAAACCTTTTGGTGTTTGAAGTTTTTGGACAAGAACGTGTCACAAAATATGAACTGCATACAAGCCCCTTCAAATGTCCTGCAGTATATAAAAATTAACTTTTCATTCAATGGTCATGCTTTGGAAGAGCATAAATTTGTGACTGGCTTAGAAACAAATAAGTCACTGTATGGCATGCACCTCCATTAAATTCAGATTAGTTTTAAGAACACACAACACAATTCTAGTTTTCTTAAAGCCGCTGAGATGTTTAAATACCAAGCTATTGTCTCCCTACCACAGTACTGAAGTATGCATAAGACTGAATATCCTAAAAATATTGCAAATGTTGATGTTTTCTGGAGCATAAAATAGTATTCCAGGTTCTCTTCAAAAATATGGATGCATGTAAGGCAAGTGATGTTATACTGTGCTGAAAACACAAGGAAAAAAATTAAAACATGTACTATTTTGACAAACTTTCCTGTACTTCTTTTTTTCTTCTTTTTTTTTTTTTCCTTTTTATTTTTGCCCTTTTCTATTCCCTGTGGGGTTTTTTTGGGACTGGAAATTCTGACCTACAAAAAGGAATGTTTTACTCTTGGTCATCTTTTAGGAAATGCAAAGCTCTCAGCACTCACTTCATACAAATAATTTTCAAAATTTTTATTGATAGATATTCCCACTACATAGCTATTCACTATTGAATTGCAATGGTTTACTATATTCACGGCTAAAATCTACTAAAATTCACAGTATTTAATTATACTGTATGTAACATCCATTTTAAATCTCAATGTACTGAAAAAGTACAGAAAATTCTCAGCTCATTCAGCAAGGACTTAGCCAACTCCTTACACTTCTACTCTTGGTACAAAAATGCTGAAGATTTAAAAATAAAACAATTTAAAACATTTTAGGTTTGCACATTAATAAACCTGTTTCTCAGCTTATACTATATACATATAGAAAGAACTAATCATGCCTTCTTTATTTTTCCATAAAATCTCAGACCCAATGCTGACATTACAGCCAATTATTTTAAATGAGTACTGGTGTGCAGTTTATTTTTCATTTGGAAAAGTAAATTCAGATCATACTTGTGAAACATAGCTCCACTCCATAAAAAAAGAAACTAAAAAAATGCCATTCTTCTCTTGAAAGTACCAGATTACAGCATAGTGTCTAAAATGGGTCAAGATTTGATGCAGAATGCTGACAAAGTTTTTAGACACAACCTTCAGTCTAAAATTGTAAGAGGCTTTCCATCTGGCAAATGAACTGAGTACATGCAATTGTCAGCAGTAGTAAAATCTTTCATTTAGAAGCCAACATGAATGGAAAAAGACTGAGCCTCCAATGTCCAAAAGATTTTAATTGTTCAAAAAATAGTTGGCAGGCAGCTTAAGTGGTATATGTGCAAGAGGTTCCCCTTCACCCCACATTGCTCACCTCCACATCCTTTTCTGATTTCTTCCTTAGTCCTGTACAAACTTTTATATGTGAAAAACCTCAAGCAGCACAAAGTTTATTTAAACATTATTTCAGCAGTGGTGCTTCCTCAAAATGACTAAAATCACCGCTATGTTCTTACATGTATACCGCTTTCCTAGTTAAAATCACCACACAAGTCAGTAACTTTTTATTCATGTGGAAAACAGACCAAGTTTTTAAATCCTCTTCAAAAAATAATGGAACAAGGTGAATTACATGCCTTATATTGCCAGTCACATCAATGAGCACCTTAGAGATCCTTCCAGAGACATACCTAGAATTTCTGAATATCTGAAAGGTGGGTCTACATTGCATAGTCCTAAGAACTTAAACTTTACACCCTGCTATTTTATTGCAAGTTACAATATATTGATCCCCAATAAAATAAAATCCTACTGATGACTGGCCTGTGTACGATGACTGAATCATAACATTCTTCGAAACAGAATTAGACTATTTTTTCATTTTAATTCTCAATTCAGTGCAATTTAAACACATTCTGAATAAGCTTGTACCACCAGCAGCCCTTACACACATTCATCCTCCCTGCACATTCTGTGTGTGTATATATACATACATATATAAAGAAATCAACAAAACTAACACCATAAAATTACAGCAAAACAAAAGGTAATATTATAGGTGTCACATTCTCCAAGATCTCAAATTCACCTAGTTATGTGCAATCACCATTAAGATCACAAATACAAGGCAAATTTTTGTGCATGCTACCCATGAAGAAATGTGGACTTATATGTTAAATAAAAAGGGTACAAACAAGAGTAGCACTGCAGGGTAGGCAGTATCTTGCCTATAAAACGTCAGTTAACCTTTGTAACTATAATATAAGAATTCCTCTTTGGAAAGCTAACCAGAGTCAGCACTTACTTCAAAGGAAAGGATAAACATTATTCTGAAGAGTAAAATAGACAAGATCAAGGTTATAAAAATAACTTCATTTGATACATTTAACTTCTGTTTTCCCTGACACTAACAACTGTTCCCTTATAAAACCTGTAAAATACAATTTTTGATACTTTTAATCTTAGTTATTTCAAAGGCGTATCTCAGTAGAACCATACCAAGTTCAAATTTCTTCAGCAATCCAAACCAGAAATCTCACATTTTTGCATGCTCACACTGATAAAGGAACACTGCCAAAACAGCTAAATGCTACTTTCTTTACACATGTTCACCTTTTACAACTCTGTTCCTCTTATACTGTTTGTCATTCCTATTACCTGCTCTGCAAGTCTTTACCTTTCTCATCTCTTTATTCCCTTCCTAAAAGGTCTTAAGTTTTCTAGGTTTGCTGTTCATCTGGAAACTGTCCTATGGCAAACCTGTGAGCTTCATAGCATTTTCCAGATCTCCAAGACACACAGCTCATGGCACCTGAAAGCACCGCCACTATGAAATGACATATTCTAGTTATAAGAGCAAAAACTTAGAAATAACATGCCTTGAAGATAACAAGTCAGTATAGTAATATGTTTTGCACAACACAGGTTTGCAGTTACTCCTCACTGTCTCCCATCAGTTGTCAGAGCCACATGCTAGAATCCTGTTTTGGCAGCCAAAGTGCAGGTTTTCTGATGGGTTATGACAGGCTTTGCCACAGCAAGGCCTCAATTAAATGCATTATCCTCAGACTTTAACAAAAATCTCAACTATTACACCCATTTAGATCATTCCCTGAGAACCCTGTGTCAGGGATTCAAGCAAACTAATGCCCAAGTGCTCAAGATTCACACACACCACTCTCCAACCTGACCCCTACCATCTCGGACTGTCAAGGCAATGATAAAGCTTAAGGGTTTATTGATTTTACTC
Source organism: Ibycter americanus (assembly GCA_035590275.1). Taxonomy (NCBI): domain Eukaryota; kingdom Metazoa; phylum Chordata; class Aves; order Falconiformes; family Falconidae; genus Ibycter; species Ibycter americanus. The sequence continues at coordinate 20,770,996 of JAVJGI010000060.1, forward strand.
CGAAGAATCAGGTCAGTCGAAATCATAACAGGGGTTGTATGTTCAGCAAGAATCTCTATTGTCAGGCACAGTGAATTCACTGACAAGCAGTTTATCCCACTGTAATTAAAATCTTTTATCCAGAGGACTATTTAAAGTACATATGCACAACCACAACAGGATAAAGAGTACCTGCTTGTAAAAACAAGCAACTCTCCCAACCCAAAAATACATGTGAATGTATTATAATTAAGACCTCCAACCCCAATCCAGCAATGAATTGTATTCTAGGAAGTAATTAGTATGTCACAAGTTGAACCTTAAAACACACAAGAAGTTCAACCATGATACTAAATCATCTTTATTCATTGGGAGAAAGTGTAATTAGGAACCAACTTTTTTCTTTGGGGGGTGGGGGGTGGTGGGGGTTGGTGTTAAGAGTTTATCAATTCACTCACTGCTTTTTACAATCCCAGTTTAGATGTTTTAAAAATATATTGTCAACTGAATTTTTGCTACAAGTTAAATGCATTGCCTTAAAGAATTTAAAAGTCATATTTTGCTGATGCTTTTTAGAGGAAAATAAAATTTTAAACCAAGAGCAAGAACTAAGCTTTGATAATACTTCAAATCATAAATCCTGCCTTCCCACAGTTAAATAAAAGTTAATTAAATGTTAAGCTGTATCAAACATTCACTTTAGCTACTATGAAGACTATACATTTGTTCAGAAACTCCTATTGTACCCTATATATATATATATATATATATATGCAAGATCTCAGTTATAACTGATTATGCCTTTTTCTATTTCTTAGCTGGTTAAAGAAGAAAATAGGTGTATATCTGTCAGAAAAACTAACAGATGACAACAGTTAACTTACCCTATTTGGCAATTTGTGTTGAAACCAAGTACTGTAAATACCCTTCAGCATTGTCTTACATAAATAAAATTATATTTTGCAAGACTACTCAAACTCCCTCTAAAATACGAGATAAACAAAACAATCTAGATTTTAAACCAATTTACTAAGAACAAAGAAAATGAAAAATGACTGAGAAGTGACGGTTGAAGAACTGTTGCTATTTTTAGAATAGTTAGCTAATTTGAAGTCAGAAGAAAAAAGATACATACCCATTTTTTTGACTTCTGAGCAAAACAGCCTAGCATTCCTGTTAAAAAAGCAATTCTCCAGTAAAGAAATCAATACATATGTACCATAAAGATACCATCATTAGAGCAAAGAGACAAGTATGAAGCTGAGTTTTATCTGAGATATCTAAAAGGCATTAGAAAGGAAACAGATGAATATTGACTCACCAAAAATACTGGTGATCTAACAGCAAGGCTTGTCTCACATCAAGTTTCCAGTTCCAAGAGAAATCATATGTGCACTGATAGAAAGATGACAAAAGGGCATGCTGTGCTCTCCTCTACTTCAGTAGAATGACAGCTCCACTAACAGGGAACCGAGACACACACTGCAAAATCTGAGTGGGTACTTGATATGAGCATGCTCAGTATCTAATTTAAAATGGCCTGATGCTTCATCTCAGCATGAGATGGCCTACTTCCAAACAATTTCAGAACTTTAAGTCAAATATAAAATCCTTAACTGGAATACACAAAACTGCCACCAAGCAGTATTGATTTTTTTTTTTCCTTTTTTTTAATCTGCACTGATGCACAGATAATTATTTGCATTACCTCCCCACAAGGCATCCTAAGGCTTAAACACTATCATCATGTAATTACATTGAAGCACATAATGCCACTGTAATAGACTGAAAAGGTTTTCAGGATAGCATATGATTTGAACACTAAGCAGTACAACTCATAAATCAGACAAAGACAACAAATCTTTTAAATATTCTCCAAATAAATTTAAAAATTAGCCTACATGGTGACTTCTGGGCAGTTTGTTTTTTGGGATTTTTTTTAGGGTGGAGGAGGCTAGAAGAAGGGCTAGAGAACGGTCTAACAAGTGATCTATGTTCCAAAGCAGTTTACCTGCGCTTAAAATCTTTTTATACATAAAGAAATCACTTAGCTTCTTAATGAAACAATTTATTTTGTTATCAAAAGCCAGGTTATTCACACGTGAAAATCCTGTGTCAAAGAAAACAGATATTCAAAACCTTTCCCTTTAGAGATTATCATCTTTTAATTCACCCACAGACAGACACAAGTAGTAGAGAAATCATCTGGTTTTGTTTTCTTTATCTCACAGGACTCTTTCCATATTTATTGTATATTAATTTTTTTTAAATGAATACACTACATCCTTCCCCTGTTGTGGGAAGATAAAAGCTATGCCCCAGGCATTTTTGGTTTTTTAAATGCTTTCCTGCTTCTCATTCAGGCTGAAAGCAAAGCCAGGCAGGCTACTTTATAAATGCTGTATTTTAAAAGATGCTATAAAAAAACCAGCACAGCCTACCTCCTGGTCCCTACCACAGCTGGGCACAGAAATACTTAACTGAATTTGGAATAAACTCTGCCACTGGGAAGGCATGTATCAAATCCTCTACTTTTAGTAAAGCAGATAAAGGTTAATGCAATGTTCAATAAAGAAGCAAGACATTATTCTTCACTAATGTCTACAAATTAAAAACGAGTTTTTCATATCTATGTAAATATGTTTGTATTTACTACGGGAATCTTCAGCTTCAGCCATAATGTGAAGTCTAAAACTTACACACTGCACTCCTGTGCTTTGAAAATCCACTTTGCACGAAAACAAAATATTTACTGAAGGTAGTTATTTTAACATTCATCCTTACCCTTTCCTTTGCCTTTGAACTAACACAAAACAAGTACTTTCACTTCAGAAATTCCTTCCAGGCATAAACACAGAGCCAAGATGCACAACAGAGCTATGGCACAGTTATCCTGATTTCATGAACAAACTGAAACATCCCATTTTATCTTCCAGAGATAATACTGCATCACTATAAAAATAAATTTATTTATAATCACCTAACACTAACTGCATTAATTTGATTTTTTATCACATAATACCTTGGTAGTTAGTTTTCTTACTCCAATACATACAAAAAACAACCCTTGTTACATGATCTGTAACAGATTGCAAAATTCAGATGAATTCTACAGTCTACCATTAGGTGATGAAAAGTCTCCTTGATAAGAAATTCAGTCTTTCTTTGCCAGCTAATGAAGTCTTTAAAGAAAAGAGAAATTAGTATTAAATCATATTTCACATTTTTATCTGAGCTTATCTGCTCTCATCACCTAACTTTTCATCATTTCCTGTGTTACTGCTCTCTGAACTTCTGCAGATTCAGACTGGTGAAATACAACATATTTTTAAAACACAAGATGGTGTTAACAGTTGCCTCCTGAGTGAGATATTTTTTTCATTCAAGCAAGTCTGATCTAGCTTCATTCTCAAAAAAAAAAAAAAGAAGCCATTGAAGAAAGATTAATTGTGCAAATCTGTGTCTACCTAATCAGTAGTTTGTAGTTTACACATATAGAAGATGAAGGGGAAAAAGAAGTCATTAATGAAATTCATTAAAATTGAAGTGAATACTGTTCTCTTGTTTCAGGTTTATTTGCCTTTGCTTCCCAAAATTCCATGAAGCTGAGCAAAACTATGAGAATTTTCTTTGAGCTAGACAAAGACTTACAAGTTCAAGAGATCTGCTGTGAAATCAGGTTTTTGCGGGTATATTCCCCCCCCAAACAGTGTTTGATGGGAAAAAACACTCTCTGCATTTCTTGAACATCTGCCCAACTTCTTAGAGGAGCTTAAGGAACCATCAGGACAATTTTTGTTTCTTCTTTTGATGAATCTGTATTTTATGCTCTTAATGACCTACATATAGTAACTACGATAATGAAATGCAAAGGGGCTGTGAATAACACATAAAAACAAAATACCCTGATTCCAGAATTAATGCAAAATGCTACTTGCAAAGAAGTCTCTCACTGAACTTGAAATGGTTCCTTCACAATGACATAAATTTGAGTTTCCAAAGCTATACAATTGATAAGAAAGTTTAGTAGTAAGTGAGTATAAATTTGCCAATTTGCAATCTAATAAACATCTATTGAAAGGAAAAAAGAAAAAATTAGTATCAAAGTAGAAAAACATACCCTGTACATAGAACTTCCAGAAAATAATTATTCTTCCGAACCTGACAAAGTTGATATTAGATTAAAATTAAACTTCAGACCTGGAAGCTGAAATATTTTTCTGAAGTTTCTGCATTGATATCCAAACCAAAGCCTTGTTATCACATAGCACACAAACTATGCCAGACTACTGTGTGTTGTTATAAAACCGCGTTCAATGAGCCCTCAGGGAGTATTACAGGAATAAGAATAATTTCTGTAAACTCAGCACAAAGTTAGAAGACATGACACAAAATGTTTAGTGACCGAGGTGGTGGTGCTAGGTTTTGGCGGTTTTTTTTTTTTTTCCTTTTAATATATTTATCAAGAAATCAGGTGGTGAGTACTTCAGATAACTTTGCTCCTTTCTAACAGCTTCGTAGCAACAGTTCACACACAAACACCTTTGATCACCTGTTCTGACAGCAAAGCAGTTCATTTTAATAAGACTGGTGTTTAGCAGTATGTTTAGATTCATTTTAAATTTCAGTATCAAACTCACCAATATTTCAGAATGAAGTATGATTCCCTTTTAAGCTTATAACTCGGCTTTATGAATTTTATTAAAAGCTGTGACTTAAGCAATTGATGTTTTTAACTAAACATGATAAATTCTTCAGTAAATTATATACATCTGAGTTTCACGAGACTTTCTGGAATCCCAAAAAGATTTTCATAATCATGCATCTTTTACAGAAGCTCTTTCAGCTCTCATCTTGGTTTGGCATGATCACAAAAACAGCTTCCCTGGATTTGGTCTACTCTAAGTAGTAACTCAAATTCCTCTTTCTAATACTACATCACAGATACCTAAAACATCTTCCTTTTCTATATAAAGCTCTGATCTCCAGAAATGTGTGACAATTTAAAATCTGTTTGTCACTATGTATTTATACCTTAACTATCAGCTAACCTATTCAAATGTGAAGAGCATTTTTCAAACAAAACCAAGAAAAAGTGTGTATCTGGGTCTAAACAACCACAAGAGAAAAACTACATATGCAAAGTTCAAAAGATGAGTCCTTTTTCTCTTATTTATATAACAACTTTTACATTCTTGTTTCTATTCATAGTTTTGCCTGTGCTACATATTTCCAGTGTGCCTATTGTGTAATATTTAAGTCTTCCTATACTACTAAGTGTATTTCTCTGTGGTTTTTTTTTCTTCTGTGATTATTCTTGCATCTCATTTGAAAATATTGTCTCGGTTTACAGCTTTCCTTTCCTTTTGATCCCATGTGTTATTTTTGCCTCCGTCAACTCCCCCACCCCCCCCACCCCCAGTTATTAATCCATTTCTCAATGCCTTCAATACTGAAAACAAATTAAATTTATGTTGAATATTACTCATGAACACTAACTTCAAACAATCAGGAACAAAAATAGTTGAGAAAAAGGAAAACCTAAGTCTTCTGAACCTTTATTAATGCACATATAATAACGCTAAAGGCATCAGGAACTGATTAATACCAAAATCAGGACTAGGACATGAAAATCCCATAGAAAGACAGCATCTATTGTCTGTGGTGTTTGTTTTACTTGTGTCAATATCTATGTTTTCACAGTTTATCTGAATAGTTATCTCCAGACATTCAGAGAAGCAACAAGTTTCTTACTCCACTGGAGTTTAGCACTCTCAGCACACCTGCAGCAAACCTAAAAAGAACAGATAGTCTTCAACCATCTTGTGGGGCTTGCATAGACCACCAAAAGGGCATTACTATTACTGACTCAAAGAACCTTCTCCAAAGGACGTCCTCCTCACCTCACCTCTTCACTTGAAGGCTTCATGATGGAGGACTTGACAATTATATGACATGGCATGAAAAGGCAAATGAGGCACCAAAGGATCCACAAAATACATTTACTACATCAACTGAGAATAGAACTGTATTGTACTCCTTATTAAGCTATTGCAAGAAACCCCTGGTAAGTCTGTCTTTTTATACTCTTTCACTCTTCATATGCCCACAATTGGATTGAATAGCCCACTATAAGTTTGTGCATTACCATTTATATTGTCATTTCCTTCCTAAATATAGGTATACTAAATGGAACAGATACAACAGTTTGTGCTGATGCTCTTGAGTAAGTATAATGAAAAAACAAGCTTGTATCTGCTGTTCACAGCTTACAAAAAGCAGACTGCGAGCTGGTCTTTAATATATGACCACAGACGATACATCTGGAAAATTATATCAGACAATGTGCCAGAACATACAAAAAACTGCCACTGCTGCCCAGATTGTTAGTGTTGTTTTCCAAATTGAGATATATATATATATATATATATATTACAGGGTCCCTGAGACTAAGACCAAGTCTG
>JAVJGI010000060.1:20777538-20833232 GCA_035590275.1 Ibycter americanus
TATTACAGGGTACCTGAGACTAAGACCAAGTCTGAACCAACTGCCTTTCATAAATACAAGCTACATATGAGCCTATCCTGATGACAAACTCTAGCTACACAGAGACTTACAATCCCACTACCTATCTCAGAGTAGCGAGAATTCCCCCTCACCCATTCTTCTCAACAAATTTGCTTTTCCTTTAAAAATATTCAATAGCTTTAGAAACATATTGAAGATTGACAAGAGAACAACAGACCAACAAAGGAACTGTACTTGGTAAGACAACTCTTGATTGTTTCTAAAATTCAACATATTAGTGCTACTCCTCTTTATTTGATGTCTATTCCCAGAATTGCTATTTAAAAAAATAATCTAGAAAGTGATTCCATATATGAATACATTTACTTCAGCTCAAAACCAACAATCTCAGGGACCCAGTCTGCATACGTATTCTTAACGTCCAATGCAATTGATTTTTTTGTAAATTTCTTATACTGCAAAAATTGTACAAGAAATTTTTTTTAGGGCAACATCACCACAGACCTGGTCAGTCGATAACACATCCTTCAATTCTATTTAGCATCAACAAAAGCAGCATAAAATATTTTTCAGTTTTGGATGTAACACAGAACACAAGTGAAACAACCCATCAAACCTGAGTTTCTGCATAAGAAACACTGAAGCTCAGCAGCACTGCTGTGCTGCAAGACCTATAGTAATTTTCAAGTTGTTGTTCAGTAACTGTCACACGGTACGAATCCCTTTTATTAACTGATAAAGCCAGAGTTAGAACTGCTGTGATCCCATCTGGAAAATATCTGAATTATCCTCTCAAACTAACCTACTAGCCAGCCAAAGCTCTTTGCAAGGTTCTTAAACTAAATCTGAATCACAGTTCCACATGCGCCCATTAAGCTTCTTTGTATCCACAGAAGGAATTCTAAAGTAAAAATATCCTTTTGTAGAGTTATTACTTATAAAACAAATACAATCATTTAATGAATTTAAAATTGACTATTTAGAAAAACATGCTACTCTGACAACTTGCCTGCTGTGTACCTGATACAGAATTCTAGACATGAGCACTGGCTGAACCAATCCAAAAGAGCACTAAGAACTCTGCCTCATCTCCCAAGTCTCTTGATATGCAAAAATTAAATTGATGAAATACCTGCAGTGAAAGACAGAGGACAAACTCTTCTGTATTACAGAAAATGTATATTGCAAGGAAAATGTGTATCACTTATTTCAAAATTATTTAATGCAAAATACAGATCAGCATCACTAAACAACAAGGTAAGATAAGTTTACTGAAAGAAAGAAAAGTTTTGAAAGTTTTCAAATGGGAAAAAGAATACAAGGTTCAATGAAAACTCACAAGCAGGCAAGTCAAAAACTAAATACATTGCAGGCTCTGAGGAACCACTTGCAAATGTGTAGAGGGTGAAAAGGGGTGAGGCAGACCCTCTATCTCAAGCCTAATATAGCTCCTCTTTCAAACTTTAGAATCACAAAGCTTTTCAACCAAAAAGAAATTTAAAAAATGAACAAAAAGAAAAAAAATCAAGATGGCTGACAGAAGGTAAAGTTATTGCAAAAAGTTCAGCTACATTATTTTTCTGTATTTGTTTTCACAGCTGGGGAAGCCTTTATGGCAGCCTTGTTCACATAATTGACTCAAGGCAGATTCTCCAATGAATTAAAGTATTGGTTGAACAGGGTGAAGCAGCCAGATGGTGTTCTGTAACCACAGAGCTTGTCTATTGTTCAAGGTACCCAAATAGCCTCATTTCCACAGAACCGGAAGGTCCCTGACCCCATGTCAAGTTTTACAAAGCTTCTAGGGTCAGCTAGAGGACTGCAGGCCAGGTAAGCCTTATGATTTGTACCAGGCAAAACAGCAAGAACTATTCTAAATGACTGAATTAACAGGTATGAAATTGTTGCAGTGAGGAAAAGTCACCACAGCTTTTAGAAAGGAAAGCCATACCTCAGAGATCTACCAGATTTATTAGCAGTAAACTAACAACAACAACAACAACCCCAAACAAGCAAACAACAAAACCAGAAAGAAGCAAAGAGGCCTTTCAGCTCACAGAGAACCTGGTTTTCCTAAAAGCATCCAATAAGGTCACTCACTAAAGCTGCTCAAAGAAACTAAGCTGCCAGAGGGTAAGAAGGAAGGTTGTCACATAGACAACCTGGTTGTCTGGTTCAACTGACAGGTTCGACCAGGTAACTGGTTCAAAAGAATGAAAGGATACAAATTAGTAAGACCTGCAAGGGCTTGAGCTCACATATACTCTTCATCCTGATTTCAAAAAGGGGACGAATACAGAAGTAAAACTTTACCAGGGAGTATCTTGTACCAAGGATGCTATTCAGGATAACAACAGCAAGAGCCCAATTGAAGAACTGCAGAGGAACTTTATAAGATCAGGATCACAAGCAGTAAAATAGCAAGTGATATTTAATAGTGGTAACGTAATATAATGGAAATGAAAAAAACACCTGTATTTTACATATTCAATAATGGGCTCTGAGCTGACCATTTTTACTACAGAATAAAACCTTTCACCTGGTCATCTCAGAGAATTCACAGAAAATTTTGTGTGTAGATTAATCCTTACACACATACTAAACAAAAAAACCCACAACCACAGAAGTTCCAAAAAATGACAAGAAAAATGACTAAAGGGTGAAGAACACTTTCCACATGTAAGGAACAAAAAATAGTTTAATAGGCCTCAGACGAAGAGATGCGATAAAGATCCTCTTATCATTCAGGCTTTTACGGTAAACAATGCATCACTGCACCTACACGAAACACAGGACACACCAAATGAAACTAGATGATAGCAATTCAAAACTAAAAGGCTATAGGCCTTCATATGTGCAGCTGCAGTATGGAGCTCCATTTAGCCTCTAAAACAACTCATGGAGAGAACACATGGGTTCAGGAATGAATACAGAAACCCATCAGGTGCAGTTAAATGCAAAGATACTGCCTCTGCAAGTCACCGAACCACAGACTGCAGCTGGCCAGGAATTCCCGTGCAGGTTCTCAAAAAACGAAACAGAAATCCTCATCTCTAGCCATCTCAGTTTCTGGCAAATGCTGTGAAAACTGTGAATACACTCAGTTAGAAACCTTGAAGACAAGATGTATCGAACTACTACAGGTAACTTCTCCTATATTTGACTGCTTTTCTCAGCTACTGTAAAGCCCAGTAGGAATGGTATTACAGTATCAATTGATTACAAACCTAGGGTAGATTTTTTTCTTTTTTTCCCTCCAAACTTACAAATTTCTTCAAACAGGTTTTTTTTTCTACTCTCCTGGCTTCTCCAGCATCCTTTTCAACAACGTAGGAAGTAATCCAACTTGTGGCATAGAGTTCATCTTTTACTTCAAATTACACCAGCTTGCCAAATACGAACATTTTCCTTCGGTGGGCCAGAGATTACAGACTGTTACCTACTTCCCTGGAAATTGATGTAGCATGGATTGTGAAAGGGAGAGGAGACTAATTCTTGAGCCACAGACATTGGAAGATTATTAAACCAGTGAACAGGATAATTAAACCCTGAATGATCCATAGCTAATTTGCAGCTGTGTGTAATTATAATTTTCAATCCAATACTTGATCTACGAGTCCTTATTAGGGTGTTCTCACAGGTAGATGCCTAAAACAGGGATACTATTTAATATACTTTGACAAAAAATTCACAAGCTAGTGTAGCCACTTAATTTTATATTCAACTGTAACACCAGATCCAGCACAGTGCAGGATTAGTCGCTAATATCACAAGCTTTCCTTCCATACAAGCTGACACCAATTCAGCAGAGCCATCCTCAACAAAAGCTCCTACCGTCAGATACCGACCACTTAAACCTGCTGAAAGCAAATCTAATCAAAGTGACAGTTAAAATAACATCAGCACAGACGAAAATCATCATATTATGGCTTTCTCTTTTGTTAAAGTCAATTTAACAGATCTAATGAGCTTTATATTCCTCAATATGAAAAAGCCTACATGCATAAATAAAAACTAGGGGGAGCAACAGTTTAAATGTTTTTTTAATTGACTTGTTTTCAGACCAACAGCCCAGGGATAAAGTTTTGTTATTACTCTCACATTTCAAGTCCTTCAAAAAGTATACAATTTGTACTCAGGATACCATTTAAACACGATTCACAGGAAATAAGTGAAAAACACAAGAAAAATCAACAATTAAACTGGATTTACATGAATAATAAAAACCTCTTCAATTCCGAATCCTACAGTCAAATTTTACTTCAGATAGCAAACACCAAGAAGCTATTCATATTTTCTTAAAATATCCATTTTTAAGACATACTCACACTGACAAGGGAATAATGTGTATTTACAGTATCTTTAAGAACAAGATGGTAAGCACTGGAGATTCGACTTCCTATAAGTAAAAAACTCATTCTCACCCAACACACTTAAAAAAAATAAAATCAAAGGAAGTTTGAGTGGTGAAGTTAGTGGTACATTACATGCTGAAACCAAATTCCAAAAACGCAATTAGTCCAAAATGGAAAAAGAAAACTTCATGAGCAAGATAGCCAGTATGTGTGGCTTTAATGCAAATCATACACAAAGCAAGCTCTACCAGACTACTCCTATATCACATTCAGCTTCAAAATTCTTAGGAAATCATCTGCAGACAAACAGAAGCTTAACATTTTTATCACATGAATTCCTCCATCTAACAAAACTCAATGGTCTGAAGTGCTTAAAAAAATGTTTATGTAGAGCTACAAATTTCCACACAATATCCTTATGCTGCACGGCAAACAAATCATGTTTGAAAACCCTTGAAACAATGATCTAATTTATTCTGTATATACACATGTAGTATTGTTACAATAATTATGAAACAACATTAATTATGGATTAATATTATTTACTGGTAAATCCTTAGTTGCTAAGACTGTAATGCTTACATATTACAGTATGACAAAAATGCATTACTGCGCTCTCAACTGTAGAGCGATGCCAGGCGCACTGCAACAGGCTGGCAGCATTCTGCCACTGGTGAAAAATTAAGACATTGTTGTATTTCCTTAGCAAAGGGTATATTACAGGTGTTCACCACCTACAGGAGGGCAGTTCCCAAGGCATATACTTGCAGCTTCCATCTCACTGGAAATCACACCACATGCAGCCCAGCAAGAAGTTCTGGGATACATGATTGCACAGCAGTGCCTAAAGAAGACTGTGTCATCTTTCCCCTATGTTGAATAATTCATTCACTGTTAAAGCAAACAAAACACAACCTGCATTCAAAAGCCCACACAGCCAAACAGACCCCACTTAAAAAACAGCCTGAAATTTAGTCACTTGTTTAGAACCGGAAGTTTGATAGACAAAGAAAAAAATGCTTTTCAAAAAGTAAGCTTCAATTAATGTGCTAACACACTAAAATCCTGATCTTTGTTGGCAATCCTGTTCCTCCCTCTCTCTGATACAAGGTGTGTTCAGACTTGTGGTGTTTGCTTTTTAAAAACCTAAATCAGCCTAGATAAGACATTCCCAAGGTTCCTATCAGACTGAAACATCAAAATATTATGAGCACTATTAAAAAAGTTAACTTTGCCGTAAGTTTTTTAAATTTTTTTCTTAAATAAGTGTATTTAAGACAAACACTCATACTACGAATTCTTGTAAGTTTGTATTGGTATTTGTTAAAGACTTGCTGTTAACTAAACACAGGAGGAGTTGGCAGGGTTTGTTTGTGGACTTGTTTTTTGTTTTAAATAGCTTGCTATAAGGCTAATATCCAGAGAAATCCTTCACCCACCTCCCCTCACATTTTACAATTGCTATTTCCTTCAGATTTTATAATGGGAAGTAAAAATCAATCTCCCTAAGCAATAACCTAGTACTCCACTACCAACAAGTGTAAATAAGAATCATCCAGAGAGCGCATACAGAAAAAAAATGCTATGAAAAACCTTGTTAGATATACAAATATCTGAACTAGATGCATAGAGATACTTTAGTGTCATTATTGTACCATCATTCAAAATTACTACCACCACTTCACATTTCAAACACAATGTACTAAAGAATATCAAGCCAAACTTGTTTTCATTAGATACAGGGGCATTTTGATTATTTAATGTTATTTTGTGGCTTATTACTTTTTTCTTTTCTATTTAATTTCTTTTGACAAACTGTTTCAGACTTCTGTGTGCTTGAGAAGTGACTTGTGCAAGTTGACTGACAAGCGTTTGAATTTCCTGTTGAGTCTGAAGACAGACATTACCTTTGATGATTACCACATGTATTCCTTCTGGATATGAATTTTAAAATGTAGGTATTTATTTTAAAGACAAGATACAGCATTTCTGCTCCTTTAAGCTTTGGTGAGACACACTCAAAAGTAAAGTCTCAGCATTTATGTTTGCCTGTAATGTGCATTTACTCCAAAGCTTTCAATTTTATTAACACAAAAGAAGCATTAACCCTCAAATATTTTAGCCAAGTTTTAAAGTTTAGAAGTAACATTAAAAAGCTGAACTACTACACCAGTGTTGCCTTCTGGCAACTTTCTGCTTTCAAATCCTGTACAGATCGTTTGTACCTCTTCATGTATGAATGCAGGTTAGTGTGGCAACAGGTCCCAATAGCATTCTAAAAATCACCTCTCAGTTCCTCTTGGCTCTTGAAAACATCAAGAAATTCTACACAGGTATCAACTTCCTTTCTCAGAATCCTTACCGGTATCCCAGAACAATTCATATTTAAGTGATTCACATAAGCATAACTTAAAGATTTGGAAAACCTCACTGTATACAAGTTTATGCATGATATTAAATGCAATGCAAAGAAGAATTACACATAAGCCAGTCCTTTTCTTTGGCACTGCAGTACTTGGCATGGGTTTTGCAACCTGAAGTCATTTCACATGGAAAATCTTATTCCTGTGCCAAGGAGTCAAATATATCCTCCATTAATATTTTAATGTGGAACATACATAAGTTATTCACAGAAGTTTCTGAAAGAACTAACTTGATCTACAGTGTAAATTAATATACAGATGCAACTTAAAAAAAATACCACGACCTGTCCCAAAGAAAAACTAAATCCCATTCAAGCATTTAGCTTGTCCTGAAAAGACAAAGCTTGTAATATAAGATAGTCTGCATTTATAAAGATGAGCCTCATACGTTCTTCCTGGCTTGTATAGCAAGAGCAGGAAGGTTGCCACAGGGACAGCTCCTACACTAATGACATGCATCTTAAGTAGTAGAATGGACACAGGTAAATTTATTCAGAAAAAATATTCTCGCATTTGTTTGTCCATGATTTCATCTAAAGTTTCAAAGATACTGAAAAAGGACTTACATAATTTTTTTTACAAAGAACGGAATTTGCCTTCAGAGTGATGAAAATCAGAATAAGCTTCCTGGGAAAAAAATTATCTTTCCTCTGGGCTATTTACTCAAGGTTGGGACAGCGGGGAGGGATAAGGAAAGAGAAGGCAGGAATGGATTAAACACAGTCACAAATTTCTGTTTCTAGCAATAAGAGATTTACTTTACCTATCACATCTTTTGTCATTACAAAAGTCACTCTCTTTCCTCTTCTGAATCAATGATTTCATTTGTTCACACTGAGATACTCCTAAACCATCAGTGACCTTTACCTTCAAGACACATAAGGGTTTGGTCAGTTCCAGTAGATTAATAGCCCAAAGAAAGTGCAACATGTTAGAGATACTCATTAGGAAAGCAACACATGATAAAACATTTGCAGCACAGGTATTATGAAGTTCTTCCATAAAGGCTAATGCTTTTACCAGTCAGTGAATTACAAATTCTTCAGATTTTCCGAGTATGTTCTGATTATTTCAAAGTGTCTTCAATATGTTAGGCAAAAAATATCCAAATGTTTTTGTTAACAGGATCAAAATATTTTAACTGTATTTTCATTATGTTCCTTGAATTGATCTGGAGACAAAAGTCAGCACTTCCATAATGCAATGAACTATTTTCATTCCCTCCTCTAATCATTTCAAGGACATAAAAAGCAACAGTCAAAAATATTTTGCTGCTTTTGCCCCCTCACATATACTAACCAGTTTAAAGCACAGCTACCCAATGAAGCCAAGCATGCTTGTTTTTACAGGAAGGATGAAAACACTGAATATTGCAACTCTCTTTACCCTTAACATACCTACTTCTCCCATGCCATCCTCATTTTGTCCCACTAAAATTTACTCCACATCCTACTCCCACTTTTTTTTTTTCATCCTCATAGTTGACTTCTAAGATGATGCTAAAGTAAAATATTATACTGGACACTGACTGTGTTCTTGGAACAGGTTTGCAAAGACGAAGAAATACTGAAAGCTTGAAATAAAGATTGAAAATAACAGCTGCCTTAAATAGTCTGGATAATCTCTGCTATTAAAGCAAGGCAATACTAATTACAGATTTCTTTCTAGAAGGATCCTAGTATTTATGTTCAAATCCAAAGCCTCACCTGAGTTTAATTGATCTTAAACATACACTATTTATATATACTGTATTTAGTACATGTGTACTGCAATCAGTATTTAGACGTGCAACAGACTAGCATCACCTTTTACTCCGAGGCTGAACTACTTAGCCTCCTCCAAGAGCTACCACACAAACCAGGATATGAAAAATAAAAATCACTCCTCAGCTGAGGTGCTCTGAGTAAGAAATGTTAATGATCCAAAAGGAGAAAGGCACATCGCCACAGCTGGTATCGCACCCTTGGCAGTGTTCACTCTGAGTCTGAGAGAATGCTGACAAATTTTCCCCCCCCTCTTCCCCCTTGCTTTAACATGTTACTCCTACATGAGCACCTATTAACTGAAGGTAGCCATCCAGCTCCTCCAGCAAAGCACTGGGACAGGCAGGAGAACAGGCAGTAAATGCTGCCATCTACCAGAAAGTCGACTTTTCATTTTCAGGTGGTAGTACACAAGCGGGGAGGTGGGGGGGAGGCAGAGGAACTGCTGGGTAAGCATGGCAGCCAACTCTTATGCAGTTTTAATCCTTAAAACATAAAAGCCACTAAATAAAACCCACAAGAAAAGAGACCTTTCAAAAAGCGGAACTCACATCGAAGTATGGAAAGCAAAAACATAACGCTGCAATTCAGCAGGCCAAGAAAAATCGCCTCTGGCACATGGCGCACACACAAAAAACCCACCATCACCACCCAGAAAAAAGAACAGAAACTTTCTGCAAACAGACAAAAATAAAAATCTTCCTGAATCTGAATAAATTATTTGATCTGAAGATGCAGAAGGAGCACTCAAGAGACAAAACCACAGCAAACAGCCATACTTTTCTCACTGGAGAAACCAAATTCCCTTTAAAAGTGTTTTCTTTATAGGCAAGAGTTTTAAAACTGTCTCAAAGCAGCATCTGCACAAGAGGTTTATTTTACAGAGCTGATACAAGTGAACTGCAATAAAAGCACCAGGTCAAATTAGTATTTATTTAATAATTCTAAGGAAATACGGGGCGGGGGGAAGAGTAGTATGACATCATGGTGTACCTCTCATATATACTGACTTTTGTATCGGAAGAATGAAGCTGCCAAATGGCAATCCTATGTGTTATAAAGTGCTCCACTTTTTCAAGTTTAGCTTCTGTACTGAGTGAGTTATCAGGTATTATAATGAAGAACACAATTAATAGATATTTGAATATATACAGTATACTGCAAAAGAGTCAACATCACCTCTGTAGAGGAAAGCCTCACCTTGCACGTTTACTGCAATGCAATCATACTAATCAGATCCATATGCCTATCACCAAAAAAATTCTATTTTTACAAAGTCCTTCATTCAGTCCTCTTAAAGAAGCCCAACTGCAATGAAACAAAACAGAGTCCTCTACGTACAGGTAGGAAGTTGCAAAACACAAGAACCCATTATACTCAAGATATGCATAAGCTATCTGAAAAGGCAAGTGAATAGCACAGAAATAATCTGCAATTGATATGAAATTATTCAGGACAGGCAAAATTAGATTGAAGAGAGCTGCAGAGAAAACACATAATAGGCTGTGCCTGAGATACAAGATAGCAATCGAAACCAAGCGCATTAATTGCAAAGTGATTCTTACAGGAAAGAGAAGCACAGAGACAAAGGTCAGGATTGAATTGGGTGCCACCTCTCAGTAAAGGGCTAGAGATCTACCTGGTGGTTTCAAAAAGCATCAGCTCAGTGGCAGTCAAAAAGGCAAACATGTTAGAGGAACTGGTAATAGTAAACAATCATACCACCGTTGGGCTCTCTTGGGCATGGAGATCCAGTCTTGTCCCCCAACTCCCAATGCGTGCTGAAGGACTCCACAAGGCATGATCAGAAACATGGAATGGTCTAAAAGAGCCAAGGTTCAACTGAGCAGGACTCAAGCTTAGAGAGTAGGGAGGAGACACACATGAAACGTGGTGCAGATAAACCAGAAATTCACAAATGGTACTGAAAAGTGATACTGAAAATTACTTCTACACAGGAAGCCCTCATCCTTTCTCAAAACATAAGAAATAGTAATCTTAATAGTAATTTTACTGAAAAGCAAACTTTGTTTAACAAAAAAAATATAATTGAACTTTTAAAAATTCTGGGTCTCCTTATCGCAAAGTAGTATGGCAAGCAAAAATACCATATGCATATGCAGAATAAAGTACTAACAAATACCACGACACTTTGGTGCAGTTTTTAGCTGCACCCATGCTCTTCATAGTTACTCTATTTTTATTACATTATTTCCTAAAGGTCTTAACATTCATCACACAAAGATCTCTTTGATCTGCCTAGTATAGCCATCTTGATGTTATACCCTTGATGACCATTGATTAAAAAGAAATAACTTTCATTTACTGGACAATTAAGATTGAGCTATGAAATAACACCACTTGGACCAAATGTCCCTAAGGCAGCCTTAATGTTTTTTCCACCATAGGAACACTGGCATCATGTAATAACAAAGTAGAACATTTAAGATTACAATAAAATTTTACCCCTCAATATGCATTTAGGGAATGCACTGGCATTGTTTTGAAACTAGTATATAATTCTTCATGAGAACAAACAGATTCTTGTGAGGCCTTTCTCGCCTCCACCTATTAAAAATAACACATTAAATCAATATTCATGTCATAGCACAGAACCTGCACTCCCAATTCATTAGTTTATTAACACAGAAGAAATCTATTATACCCAACAGGAATATTTCTGCACCCTAGCACAAAGTTTAATTACTAATAGTACTTCAGATTTCAAACCAAACTTCCAAAAAAAGCAAAGCTGTGATGCAGCCTTCAGAATATGCTTTAAAACTGCATGGGCTTACATCCCTATGTAATATCACAGCAAGGTTAATATTGTAATTCAGGTGAACTAACTGTGCTTTCCATCAAGAATTTTGCCAACAACAATCACAGAAAGCAACATTTGCGTAGGAAAGAGCACTAAAAGACTCTTGTTTCACAGGCAGTCTACGCAGCCATTGCTACGCATGTATTTAGAAGAGGAACAGCACTAATTCCTAAAACACAAAAATTAATTTCCCTGCAGAAGGAGCATTTACATATAAAAATTGTGAAACCATCTGAACAAAGGAAAATCAGACATTCAGCTCTCCAAAAAATGCTGAAAAAACTTGCTCCAGCATGCAAAGCAAAGCTGATTCCCAAATTTGCCAAACAGTAAGTTACATTATGCTAGTTCCAGTCTTTAATAACCACTGAATAGATACCATATAACACAGCTGTTTTGATAACCTGGTATCATTGCAAATGTATGCAGCTACCAACTACATGACAGTTTTTAACTTAGATGACCTCTTTCTTGTGCCAGAAACCAAGTGGTTTTTTGAGTTGTATGCTACACATGATACAGAAAAACAAAGGATCTTAGTCAAGGACTAGTACCTTACCTTACATATAAGCACAGAATAAAACCTCTTACTTCAAAGAGATTACATTCAGATATAGAAAGAGAAAAAGACAAACCAGAAAAGCAGGCGATATGTAACAGAATGCAACTGATGAATTTACTTCAGGAAAATAAACGAAAAGTAAAACAAAAAAATCCCTCCCTAAAGTAATATGCATTTATCAAGTCTTTCAAAATGCAGAAAGCAACATAAGAACACCCAAACAAAAACCAGCTCAAACACTGATTTAGCAAGTTTAACACATCTAAAGTGGCATATTAATTTGACAGTGGGAACAATGACACTCATGTGCAGTGTATTCTTAGCCAACAAATCTAGACTATCGCTAGATATTTTAATGCTTTCATCACATGTTTAATGAATTAAACAACAATTTGCAGGTATGTTAGCATCATGAATGTATACAAATACAGACTGTCATTGTAGTCTGTCCCATCAAGGCTTATGAAACTATCAGGGACATTCTTCCTTTTAGACTCTTTTTTCCCCCCAGCTCCAGCTTCTTGTCTTAACTACCAGAGAGGTAGAAAACCAATTACTCCCACTTTGCTGTAGCTGTTAATGTATTTCTGGAGTTCTGTTCCCTTTGAGCTTTCTCTTCTGTAGGCTAAGTAATTTCTACAGGTTGCATTCACTAACTGACTCTGCAACTGGCTTGCACTGTTTTTGGTATCTCAGGAAGCCTGTGCTCACTGGATGTGATTTCAGGTGTGCACCTGTTCATTCTTGCTTAAATATAGTGCACATATGAACTTAAAATAATTTCACTATTTTCTGCAGTACATTTGAGGTGACTGGTGAGGAAAGCAGAACTCTGCATATTCTGAAATCCACTACTGCCTTCAACAAGGGTCTAATTCACCCCGATCACGTTACATAGGCTCTTCCCGCTCTAATAAACTGGATTGGGGATAACTTGCTTTCACAGTCCAAGATTCTCAGCACTGATCAAACCATCGCCATGTCTCATCCTCAACAGGCACACTCCATGCTTTTAACATTACAGGGTTTTGGTTTTTTCCATCGTCGTCTGTCCCCCCTCCCCCAGTTTCAAATATAAAACAAATCTTAAAGGAATTTATAAGCCAGGCAAGATTTAAACAGTTACAACCCTCAGCTATTACCCAACTGATGTACAATCACAGATACGTGTATAAACACAGGTATGTAATAAATCCTAGAAAGAGAAGCTGACTTGTGCTCAAGATTAGCTACATAACACAGGACATACCACGTACTTCAACCAACAATCTTACAGTGGAAACCTCCACCACACGTTACTAAATGCAAAGGAATTCTGCCCTATTTTTAAGGTCATCTCCCACAAAAGGCTCTACAGCTGAGGATGCACCTATGCAGTGCACTCTCAATAAGACAAATTAATTGTACAGCAACCTCAGTTGCAAATCCTATCCAGGATGATCAATTCCTGGCAAGAAAGAATACTAACAAGATTGTCCTCCAGCAAGGACATAAGAATTAGCAAATTATTATTATTATAAAACTGCTGCACTGCTGACAAGGAAATCAAGACGCTTTCAAAAGTCAATTAATTCCAGATAGGCTTGAAAGTGTTCTTGTCACAAAGTTTACTGGACAGTACATAGTGGGATAATCTCCTGTTGATTTTAGAACAATAGCAACACTTTATTTTAAACAAAGCACATGTGTCACTAAAATACACACAATTTGTCAATAAACGTCCCTCTTGCGGGGAAATGCTTATTCTATCCTCCTACAAGCTCCAAAATCTGCTTCAGAGTTTCTTTCCAAAGCAACAATTATTGTATGAACATTCAAAATACTGCCTTGATCTGCACCACTTATGTAACTGCCTTAATTTTTCCTCGAAAGAGGGAGTTTTGAGGTTTCTTCCTTGCTGTTTTCTGAGAATGAAGAAACCTGCAGCACCAGAAGAACCGCAAACAAACCATGATGCGAGCCAGCATGATGGGTTGGGAATGGCCCATAGACAAATATGCTTTTAACTTCTAGACAGAAATAGTGCTTCATAACTATAGGCATCACAAAACATCATTGAATCTAATATCTAACAGTGTGTATCTCTTCACTCCTTCTGTATATTTTCTTACTAAGAATTTATGTTGAATAAATATTTTATTTGAATACCAAACAACTTCCCCCCTGTAACTACTTATAATCCCAGACTGAGTAACTCTAATGAGTAGTAAATGAATCAAGCTTTTTCAAGATTTAATTTTTAGGTACAATATTTTTCCAAAGAAGCAACAGTGGTACCAATCCATCATTCCAGAAAATAGGACAGAAGTAGACATGGAAATGTTACTGGCAGTACCAACCCCTGAAGCACTCAGAGAGCCTTTGCTGCCAAAAGCACTTCAGAGAGGATTGGTTTTAATGGGACTTGAGCATCAGTTGACTAGGTACCAACTTCTACAATAAATGAGGCTGACCAGAGAGGTCAGTCTCCAGGATGCTCCTAAGAATGAGAGGAGTGGCTTCAGCAAGGAAGCAGACTCAGAAGTCTCCCAAAAGGACAAAAGCACGGCCCTGCTGAAATTTAAGCAATCCATTGCATCTGCAGTCTTTATTGTCCTTCTCCTGCCCAAGATGTGATGGAATGAGAGTAAGAAGATAATAAAATGAATAGAAAAGGAGAAGAATGGGTTGAGTGCGAGAGAGTATCAGTGGCAAGCCTGGCTTTGCCATTAATTCCAAGTTAGGAGATCAAACCTCATAGCAAGAATGCACAGAGATCACACGAGGAAATGATCACATATGAAGACACGTAAGAAATGACCCAGTATTTATAAAGGAATAAACTTAACATAATGTGGGGAAACTCCAACAAGTCATACAGGCACACAATAAAATCTGGCCAGTGCCAGGATGATCCTCTAGCTCAAGGTTATAAAGCTAAACAGAAACTCTGGAACAAAAATCAAGTTTATAAGCTACCAATTAGTTCAGCCTATAGTAGACTATGGAAACACTGTGGTGTACTCTAGCCAAACTAACCACTTACTTTATTCCTCAAGGACCATACCAGACTTACAAACTCTCTTTTCCAGGTTTCCCCTTCCAATATTACACTAGATATCAGATATTTATTATACATATGTCCTGTAAGAGCCACATCAACAGAAGAATGTTGCTATTTCCCTTCTGGTTCCTTTCTCTCACTTAAATGCTGACTTCTCACTTTACTTTCCATTTCACATACCTGTAACTGCTTTAACTTCTCCAGGTTAGGACATCCCTTCCTGTGTCTTGCATCAATTTTCCTCTTCCTATTTTACTTCCTTTTATAGCAGATTCAGTCCTCTTGATACCATCCTAGTACTGAATATTGAATAAGAAACCAGACAATGTCTACAGATTCCTTACAAGGAAAATAAAGATTAGAACGAAATACTACATTTTAAAGGTAGCTTCTTTCTTGGAGCGCATCCAAAACTGCCTTGCATTTCACACAGAATAAGACTATTATGCCTCATGCGCTACCTCAGAGATCATGATTACTACTGACTTCAGAAATAAATTCTAATTCCCTTTGTAAACACCCCCCCACCACCACTTTTTTGTCATTAAGGAAGCTGTGGCACCTTTTTTTGTGGGACCTCAAAAAAAACGCAACAACCAACCAACCAACCTTAAGTCATTTACAAGATCTTTCTTCATATGGAACGAATCCAAGATGACAGCCTAAAGGCACTGGTAGCAACTTCCTCAAGGCATCATTTTTATTTCAAAAGCCAGTTTGAACGCATTTAGGAAATGTGGAAACAGGCGTTTGTTTATACAGTTACACAAGAAGGCCACAGGGATCCAAAGTGCAGATGCAAACAGAAGCCTGAAGCTGATGGTGATTCTGATGTGAAGAGATTCCTCACCTCCTGAACTGAAAAGTTCAGTGTATTTTTAAAGCAGCAACACAACCACACAGTGCACTTAACACAGCAAATCAGTTCAGTAAAGAATACTCAATCTAATGAGGATATTACATACTCAGCTGTTAACACAATAAAATCCACAGTTTCCAGACAGCTGCTATAGTGAACTCAAGGGACTTAACATGCTAACTGACATTTCTTTAAATAAATCTACTGCCTAAGATGGTGTCACCCTGGTAGCAACTGAAAGTCTGAAAGTTTTAGGTTATGCTTCCCATCACTGATACCTGCTGGCAAGCAGAACAAGAGACAAACTGAGAAATTGTCACCACAAGAAGCTGCATGAGTAACAGCACCTTTTTGAAGCATCTGGTATGAAACTAGAGAAACCACATGGATGAGGTTATTTAATTTACAGTTCTACTTTGAAAAACACAAAGAAATCTTGCATTTCAAATTGAGCAGGAATTAATACACAATTACAGATTGTTAATGAAGGAATGAAGGAGCTGCCAAATGTGCTTGAAACAATGAGCTTCATCATAACAGCAGCAGCAGAGCCATGTATGCCCCTTCCACAATCCGGCATAATAGAAGGTACTTGGAGTAACACAGGTGAAACTATGAAGACAGGAATCACTAGCGAGGGATTGCAGAGGGAGTTTTAAGGTGCAAGCAGAGCTGAAGCATTGTGAAGAAAGGTTCAAAAACATGTCAAGTTCTGTCTTTCACTACGGTTTAAATGCTTTTGGTGTGTAAGCTAACTCTTTAAAAGCCAGCCCAGGAATCTCTACGCTACAGCATAAGTGTCAGCACAGGCATCCCTTTTGAAATAATTTTGAGGTGCCTGAAGATACAAGATTAAATCCCTTAGGAATTCTAACTCAAAACGTTATCCCATTTACAATAACAACTTGAAGATTGTTGATGTGGAGGTTCCAGCAGAATTTGCTGGCAGGCAAACCATCTCAAGCATAGCATACTGCTCAGCCTCGTCCACCGTACTGCTCAGTTACATCACCTTAATTGAGTAAAAAGCAACTTTAGTTGTACTGAGTGCTGACAGACACAGAGACTAATCTGTAGGCATGTTTCAAAAACTCATCTGCTGTCTGAGGTGATGTGATTTACGCTTGGCTCTGAAATGAGGACTGAGCTCCTGAGCTGGTAGAACAATAGACTGAGAACCAGAACATAAACATTTTGCTTCTCATCACAACCAACTGCAGCAACATGACAGGGCCAAAAAAGCATTCTCTAGAAGGGAGTTTTCACCACTGTCTTTCCGACTGTTTCCCAAATAATTTCCCAGCTAAATAACCCAACATGGAGATGTCAAATATGCAAACTTTTATTGTCATGTTTTCACCCAATAAAAGGCATTTGCCCAGACAGTGGTATACAGCCTATAGCGTTTCAGCTACGTGGGTGGTCTGGAGTTTTTGAGAGGAAATTGCATAAAACCTTGCTGGAACATATCGAGTTTTCTAGCAACACTAAATAACCACTCATTGCTCTACTGTACTTGGAAGCAGGGATAAAGCTGCAACTTAATTCCAGCTTTGCCCATTATGAAACTTTAAGTCGCAGGACACTGCTTTGAAAAGGTCATCTTTTACTGTTAAGATCATCACTGCCCTATTACGCCTTAGCCTGAAGCTTGGAATAATGGCATTCAAACCATCTATATGCTATATTTAGTAGTAGATTGTTATGTTTTCCCTGACTAAGTAGAAAAGAAAGATGATAGTCGCTTCCAAGACTGAAAAAATCACACTTGATACAACTTTTTCTTACTCCTAGAAATAATTTCACTTCTCTACTGATGGTTCACTAATAATCACAGTGAACACTAACCTTAACTGAGCACACAGGGGTAAGACTTTTAACCTACAAGCTCCAATATCTTTTTCTGCAAAGATACCTTGAGTTTCAACAGCTACATGGTAGCAGTCAAAAATAGAGAGGTACAAATTTACTCTAAACCTGGCCGTTTTGAGTTAATTGCGATGTTTGGTTCACACAGTATTGATCATTTCAATAAACATGATGCAAGCTCTTTGAAGAAGCTAGTGCTGCAACCTGAAGTTTATATTATGCAACTTGTGTTAATTAGCTGGTTCACTGTACAGAATGACTCCATCAGCTGCAATCTGTGTGACTACAGTAAAGGAGTAGATTTTAACTCAAGTTTTTTTCAAAAATAGAAATTATTGCTTTAAAATAGAAAGTATTTTATGAAAAAACAACTTCCTGAAGTTATTTATTGAGATATTTTTGACAATTTTTATACACCGTGCAGCAAAAGTGTCAGAGAGAAATGCTCAGTATAAAAACTCTACATGAAATTCATTACAAATTCATTTACAGCCATCTTCTAGACTACCATTTTGGTAGTTATTACTACTTATGTATCAGAGTCATGCAACACTCCAGAGGCTTTTGCAAGCCCTTGTTATTTTCAAGAAAAAGATAAAATGGTTATTAACTGATAGAATTCTTTATTATTTTTATTTTGTTAAAAATCAAAGGTCTTATTCAAGCAGAACATATGAAAGGAGCTCATTTGAAACAAAAAGAGTAAGTAAAACTAGCAAAAAAGATGAGTTGATAACAGCAGTTTGGCTGGGAAAGCAGGGAGCCGTAGTGCAGCTCAATTCCACACGGGGGACCCAAGTCTAACACTTAACAGCTCTGACATCGAAAATTATTGAGGCAAAATATCCAAAGCTCTGGAAGAAGTTTAAAGTCTTTCTGAAGTGGTATGTCCAGTCACACAAAGAATCTTTTTAATTATTATAGAAGAATCACAGGTACGTTAACAGAACTGATAAAATGACTGTCAGTTCAGAACCGGGGAGGAGAAGAGCAAGCACACCTGAACCCAAGTAGCTGACTGACACACTGGGACAGGATGAAGTGGAGACTGACCCAGTCTACTGACTCAGTGCTTTGACAAACTCAACTTCGTATTTGTTTCCTTGAAGAACTGACTCATTGCACAGAGCTAGGGGGCAGCCTGCAGTAACCCACCATTCTTTAGTGTTCTGCAGTTGTGTCATAAAAGCCTGTATTGCCAAAATAAACAGGCCCCCAAACAGATTCTTGAACATGAAGGAATTTTCCTGACACGTCTTCATTGGTTGTCACATTAGATATTCCAAAATAGTTTCTCATTACTTCTCCCCAGAGCCATTTCCTTCTTAAATAGTGACTACTTAAAAGCAAAGACGATACCCAAGAAGCATTTTAATATCAAGGTTGAAACACCATGGTAACTAGAAGTTGCTATGCATTTTTAGTTTATCACTTCTTCTGAATTTTCATTTATAACAAAGAGTTGTTTCTTTAACACCTAAACACATTGATAGTCCATTAAGTACCTGAACAAATTTTTAGCAAAACAGATTAAGCTTTCATATATGTTTTAGACTTCTGATGAGCGTGAAATACTGTACTGTTTTCATATCAGAACAGCTACCGAATCCAAATTTTTAAAGGGAAAATTTAAACACAAAATAATTGGCAAGCACCCAGCACAAGTGAAATGTTGGTGAAAAGGTACTATTTCGGCCACAACGTAGAAGCTTACCTTCTGGATTTATTTCAGTCCAATCTGTGTGTTGAGGAAGTTGACACCAGAACCACTTGCTCATTTACAAAATCAAAAGGCTCAAGTAAATGAATAAATATGTTCTACTGTGAAACAGAGATTTCATGTGTTTGCCCCAAGGGGCAACTGTGTATTCCTCTTGCATATAAGTCTCTGAGCAATATATAACTGACCAAGGACTCTGTGTCCAGGGTTCAAAGCATATTTCAGTTCAGTGATTCTACTGACTGTGGCATAAAGCAGATATTGCAAATTCATATCAATACGTAACTCTGTGACATAGCTGTAATTGATGCCAGGGGCCCATTTCATACCTGAACGGATACTCTTTTCTTTATAATTCAGCTAATCCCTTTCTGCTAGTATTTAGTACTTTAGAGCTCAGATTATAAACTTTTAAGGAACTGGGTTGCCAGAGCTTGTGTTTGTATCTCTGTTTAAATGCAACTCCATTGTTTGAAGTTCTTTAAAAAAAAGTCGGTTTTGTGAAAACAGTTCATATTTAAAACATGACATATTTCAGCAATTTGTATTATAATGGCACATGGAAAAATACTACATAGTTCATTTTTTTTGTTCTGTGCTTTTACAGCTGCATGTGCTGCAACAGTTACTTTTGCTAAAAAAGCTATAGTTAAAACTAGTTTTAGCAGACTTTACACACTTAAATGTATTTAAGATAATGGCTTGCTTTTCCATTTTTATATCAAGTATTCAAACAAAGCATGTACATCCAGTTACAGGCTGTGTAAAATTTATAGATTCTGGATAGCAAGTGCTTAATATAATACTTGCGTAACTGTAATACATCCTGCAATAACCACCTTTGCTGAAAAAGCCTCTAGCATCCACTAAGTGAAACTATGGAAGAGAAAAAAGTAGGCTTTAATGAAAATTCTTAATCAACAAGCTGAAATGTTTAACAAATTAAGAATTATTACTTTGCTGCCTTAATTGGCACTGACACTTTAAACCTATGAAATTTCTGAACAGAAAGCAGCAGCAAAGGATCTCAAAAAAGGGGCATAATGGAAGGCTCTCAAAGTCTTAAAAGACCTAAGACTATCAGATTTTTGTAAAAGGAAAGCAGTCCCAACTAGCTGAAAGGTATGCTAGATTAGAAAGAGTCACTAGTTAAAAAAAGGCACATAACGTCACAAAATGTTTAAAATCCTGAACAGTCTCAATCCACGAAAACTTTTGAACAGAGGAAAATAGCAGGGAAATACATCAGAAACTTACTAATTTGACTATTGTGTATTTCCCGCTGGTAAGGAACAAGGATATTTTAAAACCTTGTGTGAAATGAGTATAACATGCACATTTAACAGTTACTGACTACAGCAGCAAACAGAGGAAGCAAATAGGAGCATATCTCTAAAAGCAAAACCTTGGTGCCAAGGACGTGTAAACACTACACATTTCAGTTAGGATTGGGTTTGCTTTCAAATACTTCAGAGTAGCTACAGATCAGTTCCATAGATAGAACACCTGAAACAGAGTAACAGGAGAAGAAAATGTTAAGCCATTCTTAACTGCTTCCTTCAATGGTCCATCCTGGCTGCCAAAGCGTAGAGCTGAAGGTCTAAACTTCCAGGAGGTAACAATCTGTGCAGGAAACACACCAGGGAAATAGCGTTCCAGTTTACAGAAACGCTCAGCCCACCACAGAACAGAAGTCATGAGTTTCCAACAGAGGGAGCTGGCCAGACATCTACTGTTCTCAAAATAAAATTAAGTAGTAAAACAACCACACAGAATAACTTATCCACACTTTTGTAGGAAGCTGAATTTAAACATGCCAGCAGTCAGGCTATTTAAAAATGGGGAAATGTCACCTTATTTTACAGAAAGATTTCAAGGTAAGCAAGTGGCAGAATATGTAGTTTTATTCGGGATATTTTAGTTGAATGTGGTGACCACACTTGGAAAGTAGGAGGGGGTGAAAAAAAAAAAACAAAAAAAAAAAAAAAAAAAAAGAGTTCTTTTTTGTCTACCTCCTTTTTTTCTGCTTTTGCCTACAGACCAGTAAAGCATGTTCTAGGAGTGACTGCCTCAAACAGCTTTGCAAGAGGGTTGTTTTTTGTTCCAGCGACAAACGGTATGGAAGAGAGTACAAGTTTTAAAGGGTCTACAATTCTAATTCTGTGATCTTTTCTAATTAGTAGGTCTGCTTAGAGGCCAATAACGGACCATCAGATGGGGCAGCATTATCACCCAGTGGGCAGGGAAGGCAACACTGCAAATTAATGCATGTTCCTAATGATCTGACAAGGTAGTCTTTATTAAAAGGGATTCTTAATGTGTAACCATGACTGCAAAACAAAAAAAGAAATGAACTTTAAAAGACTTTTTGCTGGTGTAAAAACCGCTAAAAATTCAAAGGAGGATGACTTAAGATATCTATCTTTCTATAATTCCATAAGAAACCTTGATAACAATTACTCATTGGCAGAAGTGTGAATGTCAAGCAGTGACCATCCTGACTCAGGACAATTTGTGAAAGGACTCTGATGTGGATTTAAATTAAAAGGGCTCTTCCCTTTGCCCCCAAGGTGCAGTAAAACTCAGATGCCAACTTCAGTATTTTGGCTTCATTTATAAACTACTTTTTGACTGACAGAAGATTTCCAAGACATTCTCTTTAATGTAGATGGGAAGATAAGAAGGTGGCTGTTAGTCATATCCATAACATACATGCATATTGCAGCTACCAGACAGTCCTAAAATTACCAGGCTTTTAAACATATTTTTAGCACTTGAAATTACTGCAGAAGTAAAATTATATCCTTAACATTTCTCAGAAGAAAAAGACACTTCAGTACTTTCACATGAGAGGCTACTACCATTAGGAGTTGGTAAGAATCTGTAACTAATTAGTTAAGATGCCAGTTGGTATTTATTAAAGATAAAATACAAATGAGCAAAATCCCCTCACACGTTACATACGCCACTGATGTACAATATTTTTTTAAGTAGTACTTGGAAAAAAATGGAAATGCTAGTTCCATTAGGTCACTTGAAGCTATGAGAAGACCTCCAAATACACTTCTACATATACACATCGCTGCCCCACCCCCCCCACCCCCAAGAATTCCTAGCAATTTATAACCTGACAGCTCACAGATGCTCTCTGGCAATTCAGGACCTAATACAGGTTATAAGACAGCTGCCTGCCCCACCTCAATCCTAGGAGTTTCCATGCCTGCAGCAGAGGAGGCAGAATCCTAAAACAGAATAATTTTGACTGGAATGGACCTCTGGAACCAGTCATTTCAACCAGTTCCTCACTCAAGAGCAGGGCCAACATGGATCAAGTTGCTCAGCGTCTTGTCCTGCTGAGTCTTGGAGGGAGATTCAACAATCTCTTTGGGCAACCTGTCCCAATATGTGATTACCCTTGTAGCATTTTTTTTTCTCTTAATACTTAATTCAATTTTCCTTCGCTACAACTTGGATCTGTTGCCTTTCACCCTATCATTATGTACCTCCAAGAAGACTATGCTTACCAGCAACTCAGCATCAATATACGTGCCAATTTGTGAACTGTAAGCCATACAGTTTCTTTATGCTGTGCTATAAATAACAGGCAACTCTGGTTGTGTTGCTTTTCCTAAAAGTATGACATACAAAAAAATCTTTGGTAAAAGAGTGGGGAGGTAACCTCTTAAACTTAACATCTAAGTGAGGTAACCTTTTCAATTAAACCGACATGAAATGCAATGAGTCTACATTCAGATAGACTTTAAAGGGATCAGCTCAGTTTTCTTTACCTTGCAAGTTTCCAATCTTTATCCCGCTACAGTGGTTCTTTACACTTACTTACGTAACAGTCCATTTTCTGCCATATCCAGATTAGAGACTTCCTTCAGAAAACCACCAAGTGTTTCAGGTTGCATCTGCCACTTTAAGCACCTTCTCACCTAGAAGGCTGACTTAAAAGTACTGCTGAACTACCTACCACCTTTGATAGCTATTCAGCTTCATTATTTCAAATGTTATTTGAAATGTTATTAAGAAATTCAAATGTTAGAATTCACCAGCATTGGCAAAATTAACAACTTTAAGTAAAATACCTTAAGAACAATTACATGGGGACAGTGGACCACACACAAAGAGGACTATGACATCAACCCAAATATTTAAAATGCTGGAAAATTGTAACAGATTCGTATTTATCATATGCTCCACAGTTTTTGAATTCTCAATTACCTAAATTTATCTCCGCTCTCCCCCCCCTCCAATAACTTAGTAAATAAAACAAAGACTGGAGTTTTATAGGGGGGTGGCGGGGTGGTGGTGGTTGTTGGTTGTTTTTTTTCCAGAGGTTGGGGGGTGGCGGTTGTTGGTTGTTTTTTTTAGGAACAGTCTAATTAACATGTACACATTTAAACTTTTAGAAAGCTAAAGAAGACTGACACATACAAACTATCTTTTGTGGTACATCCTGGAAGAGAAAGCATTGCATCACCAACACTATTACTAACATAAGCATCCAACTACAAAGTGCAAGCCAATGCAAAATGTACATCTTCCAAGAGTCATACTCCTGCTTGAAAATGCTTGACCCTTCCCACTCGCCCAGACAAAGAATCCAAAAGTCTCACAATCCTTAAAGCTGAAAAACTTTTATAAGCACTATGTTGAATCAAACATTCCTTCTACACTTGTTCTTCTCTAATTTTTATTGTTTGGTTTTACATTTTGTGGTTGCTATTTTTATTTATTTTAACTTAAGAACTGTCATGTTATAATTTCCATTTATCCTCATCTTTCTGGTAGGTACAAATGTGACATACTATCTTCCATGTTAAAAATCAAAACACACATACATTCACGAAACTACTTCTTGCCTTCAGGGATTTTTCCTGTTATCGTCTCATTGCATTTTCTTCCAAAAAGATTAAACTTTAATCTCACTAAACCAAATTGATTTAAATATTCTGGTCTGAAAAGGTGTCAATCTCAGTTATACAAAGCTGTGTTTATGAAATCATACAATTTTTACTCATTCCTTCTTTCACACTGGCATAATTCATTATTTCTCAAAAAAAGGAGAAAAGTCAACACTGGCATTAAAGTTTGTATAATCCCAAATGATTTAAAAGAAGAAAAAGAAAAAAAGAAAAAAAATACAAGAGCTTCACAGCAGCCATCAGGTACTTGCCCTAAGGCCTGAAACAAGTTTTTCCTGTTGACCACACCAACCATAAAGTTCATCGTTTAGCAAGGAAGAGCACACTCCAATTAAGTAGTGGTGTACAAAAAGGATGTTTACTTTTTCCTTCTGTGCTAGTCCTCTTCCATTTATAGATTGAGGTAAGATAATTCATTGCCAAGACTCCTCCACCCCAGCATTACTCATGTGTTTTGAGTGAGAAGTGGAACAAAACAGTGAAATGTTTAAGACACTGTGTTTAAACCAAAGCAACACAAACAGCAAAGCTTGCATTTTATTGCTATTACCTATTTAACTACACAGTGCTATACACTTGAAAGACAAGGTCCTAAACTGGTTGTAAATTGCTGTAAGCTACATTCATCACCTGCACCACCACCCAAGAAAGCTACAATCACATGTAAATGGCACTGTGCAACATACCAATAGTCTTAAAACAAAACTCACTAAACATTACATTCACCACTGCTTCATTGAGTAATTTATAATAGCTACGATAGTGTTGATCTTAAAGCAGTAACTCTGACTTAGCTGAATGTCCTCCATGGTCCGACTGAGTTCAGGCAAAATGAATCACACAAAAGCAACTATTTTTCTTGCTCCCAAAGATGAAGTTTTTGTGTTTGATCAAATAGTCATCAAAAGGGATGCTAAGGACCTATGGGAGAAGTTTCACAAGCACTTGCTATTTTATGATGTCAAACGAGAAAAATACTGAAGTTCTGGACACAGGCTACCTAATTTTTGACAGGTATCACAGAAAAACATTGAGTGGATTTGTTCTTAATTTGGAAAACTGAATAACCATGCAGATACCTTTCAGGCCATTTCAGGCCAAAAACATCACAGTAAAGAGAGGAAAATATTACAAGAGAGCTTTCTGAAGCTCAAAAAAATAGACACTTTCACACATTGCCACAACAGACATAACAGGACTCCTTCTCCCACAGATGAAAATAAGCAAGTCTTGCTTTATGCTTTGAAGCATATTAGTAGTCTAAAATAAGGTGTCTACTCCACTTCGTTCTAAGTTATGTTGGGCCTTATGAGAGAAAAGGTGAGGGCTACAGTTTAATATTCAGGTCATTTCAACAAGAAGCTGAAGTTCTGTTTCTCTTCCGCCTCCACTAGCTACAAAACAATCTTTTTTAGATTTCTGAACTACTTTGCTGGCAATTATTACCCTCTGAAGCAATCAAGCTGCAAAGTTAAGATTAATTTCTCAGCAAACAAACTCAAACCAACACCGTCTGAACTCGAATGCTCCTTTAGAACAGGGACAGCACTCCTGCCAGGTACAGGTGTGCGTAATCTCATTTTACAAACTCTGTATCTAAAAGTAAGGTCCTGGACCTATTAAGCCTCCTCAATAACCCTGTATCATTTGCAGCCTTTAAGTATAGTATTTGCAGTTCCTTGCCCTCTGCTAAACTCCTGCAGTTTTTCCCTAAATAACAACATTTCTAATAGAAGAGCACTGTTTGAATACTCAGAAAATAACAACCACAAAAAACACCCACCCCAAAACCCCACAACACATGTACATTGATTTTATTTCAAAAACCACCATCAAAGAAATTAGCATGAGTTAGATGAAAAGGTCAAAGCCTTTCATGCCTTTCATATACATAAATGTGATGGAACTGCAGTCATACCTCACATTCATTCAGTTTCTGAAAGAAACAGGTTTGATCAAGTGAAAAAGTTGCAGATTCAATAGGTGAAGGGTTCTCAATGTCCTGCTCCATAAATAAACTGCTTATAGTATTTCTGTTATTCTTACAAATAACTTGCCTTGTCCACGTGAAACTATTCCATTCAAAAAGAATCATCCCACCTTCTTTTTCCTTGGAGGCTGGGGGCAGGGAAGGGGTAATTCACTTATTTCCCCCCTACACTATTCAGAGCAGTTACTGTCACTCTGGTATAGACAGCTTACACCAAAATGTCAAACCTTACTCCATGTATCCTAAAAATTACTTGTAATTTCCTCATGTCTGTCCTTCACTGTATCACTTTTTCACCTATGCTTCCAATTTTTTTCCAGAAACATGAACTAAAAGTAACTGCCATGATGATCTCCCCAACACAGAGTCTCTCTAGGAGGTGCCCAAAAGTTCACGCTTGCTCTACTTTCTGAATGCTGGTGAACACCACACTTTGGAAGACTTTTGTTAGACAGCCATCACTCTGCTCTACTAGCAAACGTTAAGAACTTCAGGGCATGTTAAAAATGTGAACGCATAGTGGAAATCTCGAACAGAAGTCAAACTGGAAATACTAGTACACAACACAAAACTATGAAGCTCTGGTCTGGAAATACCACAGAACCATGCCAGAGATTAAAACCAAACAAACCAAAAAACAAACACACATGTACATCCTCTTCAGCTCCAGAAAATTCACTCAGGAAGGACTTCTTGACTAAGTAGTGGATTATCTAACGTCACACAGGAATTACTTTTTGAGGCTCTCCATAATATTTTCCCACACGGAATAGATCCTTCTACCTGTTTTCACAAAACTTTGTGGAAATTAATCACCTTTTAGGTCTAAACAACATCAGGCATGTCTGAAATTACTTACCGCAGTAAAGTGTCATTAGATACGCATATCAATTCATCTCTCCATAGTCACATCTTTGGTTGACAATTAAGACAGAGGACAACAACATGTAAGTCAGCAGTGCTTTAATAGTCTCACAGTGCACTCAAGCTGACGCAGATGGCTTTGTCCAGGTGACAATAGCTGGAATACAAAATAAGGCTGTATATATACACCGGCAAGGGGGGATATGCATGAGAGGAAGACTGCAAGACAATGAGACAAAGATGTCAGAGTAGCTGTACCTATACTAGTCACTTTTCTCCCACTTAAAGAGGCGAAGTTATTTTTCTCTGAAGTGATCTGCATTTGCCACAGGGAAGTTACATTAACTGAAGTCTGCAGAGAGAGCATAAAACCCAGTCACCTCAAAAAAGTGACCTCAACTGAGCTACAAGTCTGTGTGTACATCAGTTACAATGCCAGACTTCTCCCGCCAGTTTATTTCTTTAAGAAAAACATCCCTATAAAATAAGATCAAGAAATTAATCTATTGGCATGAAATTGAAGTAGTTACAACAAAATACTCAAAATGGAAAAAAATTAAGCTCCTCAAAGTAAGCGCATATGTTATTTAACTTCTATAAAAGATCCTCTACAACAAATAAAAATAAATAAAGATGAGTCCATCAGTACACACATTTTCTACAAAGGTCCCTGTTCCTCTCTTCCCACTTTCGACTCCCACATAACAGAGGGAACTGTTTAATTTTTAAATTATATTTGAAATATAAATTAAACTAGATTTACTTGTAACCAGCACTGCAACAGACTCAAACCACCAAAAAAAATTCACATAGTTCAAGTAGTTAATTAACAACAGGATCCTCAAATTTAATGAAGTCCTGACTCTTTTTACCATATTTACAGGTAATATTTACAGTTACATTATATAAATAAAAGCTAAAGGAAACACATAAATAAGATCACAGTTTTCCAGCCTATTTCCAGGTCAGTACAAATGTTTGAAAAAATGTTGCTAAAGAGCAAAAAGAAAAATGAAAGTACCTCTGTATCACATCAATAAATATATAATATAATAATGTTATGAAGAGAGATGTTCTGTGCTTAAAAAACCCCATACATACATACCTAAGACTTCACAACATACAGTTTGTTTGAATGCATTGTATCAACAAATAGTCAACTCTAATACATAATGGTAGCTTGCATCTGCACTGTTAACACATTCCTGGAGCACTACTCTTATTTAGCACTGTTTAATGCAACTTATTTCATGTATATTATACTGTTGAGACTCTCTAATCCAGATGTATTATTAGCTACCTAGGTTAAAAAAAGAAATACAGCACAATTTATCATTCCTTAACTGTGCCTTCTGTGTTTATGTAATAGAATAATAACATTTTAAAGAATACACAGCACACAGCAAACCAGAAACACCTATGCTTACAGCTGTAAGCAAATATTCAACTACTACTGAATTAAAAACAAAACCAAAAATGAACTAAAACAACCCCACCCCACCAAAAAAAAAAAAAATCCAACCACCACATACACCACAAAACAAATCTTATTTTTTCTGGGAACATACAGAAAAGCTGTCACACTCAATCCTCCTCCAATTCCATTTCAAATTCCTTAGAATCAAATGCTTCACGGACACACATGCACATATAAAAGCATGGAAAAAGATTAAAAGTACAAAAATTTGCATAAAATCCCGAATTTTAACATTTGAGTTCTTCTGCTATCCATTTACATGAAAAAAACACAATGATATGAACCCAACTGAGAAACACTGTACCTCTATCATCCACAGTATTGAAAACATTCAAAGAGCAAAGAGAGATTTTCTTGCCCATGCACTTCTCTTGTACCAATTAACAGTTTACAGGACCAAACCAGAAATGAGGCAACTGTCAGTACTGCTCTGCAGCTTCCCTGTATGTTTCTATTTTGAAATCCACTACAAACCTCTCTCAAGAAGGTATGCAGTATCGGATTTTTTTGTTTGGATGTTGTTTTTAAATTATGCATTTAAAGACACTAACAGTATCAAACTCCTTCTACTATGACATTTACTCCTGAGTTGTCAGTTAAGCACAAGACCAGGAAAAATGCCTAGACAGGTCTGGGTCCTAAAAGAAGATATAATATTGATTATTAAGACGTTTTCAACAAGTGTTTTTTTATAAATGTAAAAGTTTTAAGTTCCAAATTCAATATAGTATGGACAGGACTTTTATTAGTAGTTGCTCTAACACTTAAAACTTAGAAACAAACTATACAAACCACCATTAAGTAGAAATCATTGTTGCCTTCAAAAAAATCTATGTTCATAAATAGAAACACTGAAAATACCACACAAGGAAAAAACACCATAAAATTCTCCTCTTCAGCTCACCACATTCAGGACAAGTTGGTGCCTTAACTCATTTCATTAACTTTTGATCTATATTTCAACTATTATTCACTGACCTTTCATCATATCCACTCAGATACGGAGTCTTCTCCACTAAAATACATTTGAAGTAGTCTCTTAACATCATACAAAACTCCAATGTTGCAAACAAACTCAAACTACAGCTTTTCCTAGAAGCCTGGGGAAGGTGCTTGCTTACAGCATTCACCCCAATCCAGACTACATCACACCAGTCTGCTCTGAACTAAGTTTGAGCTGGCCATCTTCGTTTAAGTTTCAGCTCCCCTCAAGGTACACACAGACAAAACTTTTAATTTCTGCATTCAGAGTCTGTCCTGATTTTTTAGCTTAGGCAGACTAAACTGAAAATGCACCTCTCCTTGGCACTAGGATACATGAAGGTGCCCAGTTTGCATCGTTACTGAACAAAACGTGCAGTTTCCAAGATGTTTACAACTCTCTAAGCTACAACTGTACTGGCAAACACAAAAGCAGCAAAAGACAAATCTCTACTCAACCCGATACCAAGCACTTCTCAGAAGAGAAATCTGTGTACGCAGTTACATTTTTGCTTAGCATTCCTCCTTCCACATTTCAGCCAAAAGCTGATGCCCATGGGAAAAAAGCTACTACAATATTATTATATACTATTAATAATTATTAATCATTAGTATGAATAATATTATGCCAATATATTATTATAAGAGGTACTTAGAAAGTACCTCTGGAGCTCATTTAGTCTAACCCCCTGCTCCAAGCAGGGCCAGCTTCAAACCTACTTTAGGTTAATTAGAGCCTTGCGCAGTCAACTTTTGACAGTCTTCAAAGACAGAGAACCCACGGCCTTACTGAGCAGGAATTGAGATGAGGTAAATTACAGATTACAGGCTTCACAAGGATATTTACATTTTCTTATCACCAAGAACTGCCAAAAGCCCCTACTATTGTTGACAAAATTATATTGCTATGTCAAATATCACTGAAAGAGTTAGCAGTGGCTGTCCATTCCCTGTAATAGAGTTTCTGCACTGAAAACTTGCTTCTGACAGTATTTTTCAAGGCAGAAACATTTCCTGAAGTCATCTTGCCAAAACTGACAAAACTCCCGGTATTCAGGCAGAAATACTTCCTTTATTTTTAGGCATATAGGTCCATGTTTTTAATGCTATGCTGTAATAACAGGAGCAAATACAGCACATGCTCTCTGCCTTTAAAACCAACAGACACATCAAATCTGTGGAGAAAAAACTGTTTAGAAACAAGTCAGACAAAATAAAGGACAAGATCATTAATTTATCATTGTGATGAATGACTTGTACTTCTGAAGTCAACTTCTTTTATTGTTTGGGGTTTTTGTTTGGTTTTTTAAATTAATTATAGAAATAAGCACAAAGACAACCTAAGGATTCAAATTTCTCTAGGAATTTTTAGCCAAGGTAAACATTCCTTTTGCCATTATTTTATATTTAGTGCTTCCCTCCCCCTCTTCTATTCTACCTTCATTGCCTGCTTTACCACAGAAATATTAGCAATGTTAAGTCAATTCTTTCCTGGTTTTACTGGAATTTTAGAGATCTCAGACATGAATCATTTTACCTAAATACTTCTCTACTTTTTCTCATAGTTATTCATTAGGGATCAGTGATTAAATAAAATTATTAACCTGGAGATTGAAAAAAAATCTTTACCTGCACAGTCAGCTTGGCATTCATTTTCTTATGTCAACTTCAACAGTTCTCTAGCTGTCATCTAGAAGTCCAAGACAGGACCTGAGTTTTTAACACAGAAACTAGCAGAAAACTAGAAAACAAATCTCAAACCTTGTTTCATATGTATGCACACATGTACACACATGCACACACACATGATAATCAGGAAAAAGCACGAAGGGGAAGTAGCCTTCCCCCATTCCCAAAGTCACTTTTAAAAGTTCATAGAAGTTTAGACTCATACCTACAAGTGTAATCAAAGGTTTTAAACTCACCTCAAATAGTTCTAATTATTACAGATATCAACACACACTGCTAAACCACAACAGTTATACCATTCTAATCAATTCCTGTTAGTACAGCTACATTTTAACTCAACTCATCTACCATTTCAGCTATATACTACAGCATTCTTTTTCAAATCTCTGTGAACAGACAGGCAAGCTGTTCAATTCAATAAACAGTATTAACAATTTTGCTGGATTCTAAAGCTTCTGCTGATTTTGGACACAGCCATAAAAGCAGACTTCAAAGAATATTTTTACACCTTTATTTCAGTGTTCCTTCTATGCTATAAATAGCACCTACTTGCTGTTTAAGCTAATCAAAGAAAACTAAGTATAAATAGAAACCCAAGTAAGTTGCAGGGAAATACTGAGCTGGCATTACTTAAGTATGCACACAAGAATATTGCATAAAAGACTATAAGCAAACCTACACAGTGGATTTTTCTCCATATAGCAGTACCATGCAGCATGCTATTTTGTGAGAAACATTTCAGCATTAACAAACCCTCTAAAGACAGATGGAGCTATACCAATGTGTCTTCTCTTTTAATGCTGCTACTGCCTGATGAACTGGTACTTGCAGAAGCACTTCTTGAAAGCAATACAGGTTTCAAGTCAGCTCACATACTTGACTAAAAACTACTCCTACAATAGACAAATTTTGTTTGATTTGACTTGCCTTACAACTGCATGATTGCAAAAGCCATTGTAAGAGAAGGACTACATGACTAGAAGGAAAGGAACTGTGGGACTGACCTTTTCTAGATAGTTTCAAATCAATTTAAGCTAAGATGAACCTATCCTGGGAAAGTGTAACATACATACACAAACACACACACACACAAACTAAAACAAATTAAAAAAAACTTCCTCCTTGGAGTGAGCCATTAACTTTGGACTTGGAAAACTTATATCCATGCTATACAGATCTTTGATCACAGTTACAAAAGAATAACTGATTTCATGAGCGCTTTGGAGAGAATGTACAAAGCATGAAATAACTGTTTTGCACAGCACTCCCGTTCTCTTAAACTTGTTATGTTTAACCAATGGTAACTTCCACTGACAATTCCATGCACAGTCAGAGATATTTGCTGCAGAATTCACTTGTCTGGGTTTTTTTTGGTTTACATACTTTATATTGCCAACACTTAAAGCAGCCTCAATTCACCATTCCTTCAAGCCTGCTCAAAAAGTATGTATCAATAGCAGAGAGCAACTGCTACTGTGGCAGGTTTTGACATAACTTATAAGATAATTCCTTGTGTTATTTCCTGTATTCCAATTCCTTCATCTATTACAAAGAGTTGCAAGATGCAAGAATTAGGTCGTAAAAGTTCTTTGTAGGGAATGAAAATTAGAAACAAGTGTAGCTGCACCCCAATAATTTCTCATTTTTTATGTGGAAGTGCCATCACATGCATTAAAAAGTAGGTATAAGTAATTACAAGAGCCAGTTAAGCTGTAAAGAAAACAGAACCTATTTTCAGGTAAAAATATTTTGCAAGTGTTATTTCATATAGAAGAATTTTAAAGTAACTGCATAGAAAGATGAAGTCTCTCTAAAGTGAAATCCATTTTCCATTTAGACTTACTTCGGGAAGACTGAAGATTTATTTTTTTTTAACCCCCACCCCCCCCCCAAAGTTCTCTTCATGCTTTTGCTGTCAGCAAC
The DNA here is from genome assembly GCA_035590275.1 of Ibycter americanus. Taxonomy (NCBI): domain Eukaryota; kingdom Metazoa; phylum Chordata; class Aves; order Falconiformes; family Falconidae; genus Ibycter; species Ibycter americanus. Next base: position 20,810,833 of record JAVJGI010000060.1, read on the forward strand.
CTGGCTTAAAAAGCTGAAGACAGTGCCAAGACACAAGTTGCTGACTTCTCTGCCAAATAATTCTTCTATTGTTTTTGCAGATTTAAACTGACATCTTTCTGGGTAAAGTAACAGTCACAAAACAGTCCAAATTAAAGAGCCTGAAAATTGGGGAAGCATGGCAAGATCTTTATCAACATTTGGAAACTCACTCAGTTATTCTTTAGTTTTGTTGTTTTCTTATTCTCCCTTCAGAAATGGATAAGCCATGCAAAAAAAGTCATCAAATGCCTTTAAAAGTTTGGCTAAAATCCTGGTAGGATTAAATTTAGGCAGTGTTGGTAGAATGCTTCACAACCTAATTCTTGGTGATGAGTAGCTTAAATGAAGCAATTTGATTTATAAATTACCATTTTCCAATATTCTTGTTACTCAGTTCTCTCTGGTTTACTAGATAAAATGAGAATCCAGGTTTCTAGTATTATTATATACTTATTCCTAATCTTGTTCCTCCCAACCCAAATAAGAAATAATTAAATGCAAATAAATCCTAGAGTAGGAATCCAGGTGGCGTTACACTAAGCAGCTTTTACCAGCTAAAAACTCTTTATGGCATTCACTTTATATTTTGAAGATATTCCAGAGGCACATCCAGCAAATTTCGGAATTGATTCCTATCCATTGAGAACCGTTTACATATCCATTCCCACAAATGCAGTTTAACAGCAAAAAACGTCATTTCTGTCAGCCAAGAAGTCTGTATTTCCACTCTTCAAAATATCTGAAAAGGAATAAAACCACAGGCTTTCTTTTTTCTTTAGTAACACAAGAGAATACTGATTCCAAAAAACTAAGCCTTTCACAGAGCCTTCTAACAGAGTTCTCATACTCCAAAGCCTTTTGAAGTTTTGTGTATACAACTTACAGTGATTTAGTATTAGTAATTGTAAGGTAAGTCATATTTATGAATATGCCTGTTACTTTGCAACTCTAAATTCTGACATCAATTATGGGCTGCATGCAGGGAAACAATTTAATTTTCAGAGTTGTCAAACACCGAGATCTGTATGTAGGAAAAGTTTGAGATTCACCGCTCTAGTAAATTCCTACAGTTTCACCAATAAAAAAATAACAGAAGTCAAATCTATAACTTTGGAGAAAAGTTACATAAATTATGCTTAAAGCTCTACTATATTTGTATCCCACTTGTTATATTTTCCAAATAATTTATTTCTTGAGAGCAATATATAAAGGATAGTTATCCCCTAATAATCCAAGTACTGATTTAGAATTGAAGAAAAATCATTGTTCAAATACCCATGTTTTTAGATAGAACAGACATGTCTTTTGGACAGAAAGGGAGAAAAGAGGAATTTTTTTAATATATATTTTTTCACAAATAAGTAATCAGTCTGTCACTTAGAATGTTGAAAATATCTCATTCTACCCTCACCAAGCTTGTATCATCCAAGTTTATCTCCAACTATCTCTAAAATGACCTCTTTGGATTTCTGAAAGCAAGCACAAGTTTAACAGTTCAATTCCGTTTACAATCTGAAAAACAACTCAGCTTTAAAATCTCTTTGCCTGGTACCACCTCACTCACACAAGCATCTTCATGCAAAAAAGTTAAGTCAGTAACATCAGTCTCAATGAATACTCAACTAGCAGAAAGTATCTAATGATTTAATGATTTCGTAAGTTCTATGTCCCTTTCATTAAATCTCTGTGTGTAGTAAACCTTAAGTAGGACAACAGTAGCATTTTCATGTTAACATAGTTTATTTTCAAAACAAGTTAAGACCAACACATTACTACAAGGAACATACGTAAGTCTTGCCACACAGCAATGTTTTGTGCACACACAGGATCCATCAAAGCTTTAGTGATAAGATACCAGTCAGATACTCTTCAAGACCATTCCTAAGAATCTCCATAACCATAATTAAAACAACATTCTTCTCACTTACTACTAGTAAATGAATATTTATAACTTGGTGATTAGCACTGTTCTTAAGAGCAGCTGAACTAGGTCAGATCAAAAGTCCGCATAACACAGTGCCCTGTTCCCAGCTGTGCTTAGCAGCAGATCTCTTGGAGAGCGCATCAGTACAGGGGAGACACAGCAATACCTTGCTTCAGCAATTATAAGCCTTCAAGGTGGGATACTAAATGAAAGAGATGACCACATATTCCTCTCCCATGAATGCAGACTTACAGCCTGCAGAATCCTGAGCTATAGTTTCTGCATGTTTCCAGTCACTTTCCTTTATTACATAGGCATTTCTCTCACACATTTTTAACATTAGCCACAAGGGTCAACTCTTCCTGATTCATAATTCCTCCTGCTAGTTCTTTTATTGGAACATACAGCAAATGTGTTCTCTACTTTCCTTTCTACCATTTATAATTTTATAGACTTACACTCTCTGCATCAGCCCTCAGTGAAATATTACAGGCATTCTTCAAATGAAGAGCTTCTACCTTTGATCACCCTTGTCAAACTTCTCTACCTTCTTTAGTTCTATTATATCATTTTCCTGTTAAACCAGTACTACTTTAGCATAAAGCTATGCTCATAGTTCCAGACATGCTTAACTAGAACAATATTATTTCAGATGTCAAGCCTTTACAGTCATGTGACTTTTTCAACTGGAGTCTGATTTTAAGAAGTCTTCTTTGTCTCTACACTGTGGACCCAGGCCTCAGCTTCCATTTTTTTCCTAACTGAAAATGACAGAATATAATCTGAATATCAATAGATTATATATTTTATATCCTGAGGGTGTGCAACTGTCAATTCATAAACCGAACATCACGAAGATGTTAGATTTAGAAAGTAATGCCACCTTTCAAATAGGAAACCTTGTTAAAAAGAGCTAGAAATCCTTGCATGAAAAGGTCGGTCAAAAGCAGTGGCACCATGACAAAAAGAAAAAAAGAAAAGCACACCTAAGAATCAAAAAGACGATCGCTTTCCTGAAAGGCTTAGAAGTCTCTCAGCACTGCCGGGAGATCATGGCAAGTAGTAAAAAGTAGAAATAACCCCTGCTTGTCTCTAATAAACAAGCTATCATTGCATCTGTCTGGACAGTACCAGTCATACAGCGCATGACAACAAAATGCTAATCAGGTATAAATGCTTTATATCCACTTCCACTGCCAGTTGGAATGCTGACCATCGATTGGTAAGTTCCCCCCACTTTCGGGAAATTCTAGTTAGACAAAAAATGATATACTTGCATGCAAAGCTTTTTTTAAATGCATGTAGAGCTTTCTTGCTAAAACTGCAAGAATATTCATTCTATGAACAGACATTTGCTCTAAGTTTATTTTAATAAAGGGTAAATAAAAGATTCAATTAAGATATTGGCTTAAAAGGAGATATAAAGAAGAAAAAAAACCCCACAAACACCTCAGAACTTAGCCAACTTTGGAAAGACATCACTAAAATTTAGGACCTGGTGGCTTCAGACTGAAGTGATCAAATAGCATCTATCATCTGCAGATTGCCTGTGTAGATGTTCAAATCACATCAGGGAACAAAAAAATGCTATTATTTAACTGCTTCTGGGAAACAAGACTCATAGCTTAAATTTAGTGCCCACTTCACAAAATCTGTACTACTATACACAACAACTGGGATTTATACGGAAATCTTTGAAAGACAGTCTGACAAATGGAGCTTATACTCTCCTCTGTATGGCGTGTTACTGCGGAATTCAGTATTCAACATGGCACATTTATAGTGAGAGTGCAATTTTCTTCCTAGTTAACTTAAATAAGAAGCCAATTATTACACTTTTTTAAGAAACCAGTGGTAGAATCTATAAAGAAAGGGATTTCAATTTTCAAATCACTACCTAAAGAATGAACACTACAAGTCAGATACAAACCTTTGACCCAGTATTAACACTACACAAATGTGCTTTTTTTGGTTATTATTTTACTTTGGGAAAGTCCCTCTCCCCAGGCAAGGCAAATTAAAAAAAAAAAAAAAAAAAGAAAAGAAAAGAAGAAAGTAAATTAAGTAGTCAAAATTAACAAGTATATAAAAAGAAAAAAACATTCACCAAAATGAGTTCTCTATAGAATGTCATCAGAGACCTCAATAGAATTTATTTTTTTTTTACTGCTGAGCCATTTATACAGGGTAAACAAGAAAATATTTTAATTGGCCTCTAACTTCATATTCCTCCATCTCTTAATCTTGTACCACAACGAAAACCTTTAATCTGTTTTCATAGCAGAAAGGTGCCCTACAAGCAGATGGTTAACTTTAGTTAATTTTAAAATTAAATAAATAAATAAATTCTTCCAATGGGAGAGCTGTGCCATGTAAAATATTTAACATAAGCCACTTCAGCTGCCTCAAAACAGGTTATAAAGATGCATAAACTTTTGATGAATTCACACAGTTCAGTTCATCTACTGCCCAGACAGGTCATATCTTGAAAACAGCTGTTTCCTTTAAGCTGAGAAGAACATTAATCGTATATAAATTCCTGTCCTAACTTCATGTAAGGTATTAATCATTCTCTTCTCAGCTGCTGGGACTATATGCCAGTTGTATTCCTGAGTATTTGAAAAAGCACAAAGCTATCTTTCTTGCAGATTTTTTTTCTCTCCATTAAAAGTTTTTATTCTGAAGAAACGTGTCCATTCAGAAGCATGCTGCCTCTCCCCACTTATCTCCATACCTATTTACTGGTGTAATTCACAAAATATTTCTATCATTCAATACGCTGCTTCCAGTTACTGATGCACATCAACTAACATCCTGATACCATTACCTTTTTGGGACTTACCTCCTTAGCTTTCTGAGAATCAGTTTCTGTCAAATTATTATCTTGGCCATTACTATGCTACCTGGTGAATCATAACAGCATAAAGTAGTAAACACTGGAAGATAAGTACAGCTAATTACTGAAAATAAAATCACAGCTTCAAAGATTGTTCCACACATAATGTTAATATACTCTTCTTTATTACACCTTGAGCAAGTAAATATATATTTATTAAATATCCAAGTATAGCTTACAGACTAGTAAAGGTATTTTATAATTTCTGATGGCCCAAAGAATTATCAGAACACCAGAGGGATCTGAACATATACAGCAAAAGCTCAAAGCAGTATCACCAGAGAACTCTAGAACAGGCATTTCCATGATATTTTGTGCAGTACAAAACATGGTCTAAAAGCATGAAAAGTTGAACTTCTTTGGAAAATGAAGAAACAACAGTGGTTTTGGATGCAAATTAAAAAAAAAAAAATGAAGTACTCAAACACATAATAGAAACACAAGTTGCTAAGTTATGGAAATGTATTATGAAATTAGATTTTTCTCCTTTCCCACTTCTTTTGAGTGCTAAGTATGTACCATTATATGGAATTAAGTCAAGCAACTTCCTTTTGTTTTTACCATTTCAATGCATAACTTGGAATGCAACCAATGAAATAGCACATTTATCTCTAAAAATAAGACCAGAGAGCTTAGCAGCTCTTTATTATGTTTTCCTTACAAGGATCCTTTGCAGAAAAGTACATGTTTCAGTTTAGAACAATGATAATTAGTGCCTGTGGGAATAAAGCAAACTAATTTTTCCACAGCAATATAATTTCCTGTAACTCTAATTTTTACATGATGATACTCTAGTAGCTGCTAGATACAACATTTTACTGTCTACAGTGTGATCAGGATTTGAAACAATTAGCTGTTTTCAGTTTAATTCCCCCCATTTAAAAAGAGTTAGTTTTACTCATTTGTTATAAAAAAACTGTATACGAAGAAAGAGAATTTGTCAGTAAGCTCCACATATTTTTAGGGATGCTAATGAACTCCTCTAACTTTGGATTAAATTATTTAAAGTGACAAAACCAAACAGATGCAACTTGTAAGTGCACCTGGATTACAGGCACTGCAGCCATCCCCTTCTCGATACTGCAATGGAACTCATTTTCAGAACTCCAGGAATCCATCTTCACTGACTAGGAAGAGTAATATTTAATCTACATAAAAGGGAGCATAGCCAAATCACATAAATAAAGATATAAGAGCTGACAGTGGTTTGCAGAAAGACAACATTACAGAAGCTACACACCAACATCTAATGCCAGTCCCAGAATACTCTTAACACAGTTCAGATGTGTAGGAAACTACTGTTGTCCTTAGAGCCCCTGAACGGCTATTTTACCTTCAGCAACTGTAAGAAACAGTGTTTTAATGGGAATGTAGCTGTACAAAAGACAGCAAATGCAACCAAATTTGAGAGAATCTGCATACTTTCCTACTGAAATGAAAAATAGGTATCAGCACTTTTTTTTTTTTCTTCAAGTTTTAATGGTGCACAGGGAACTATGTTTAATCATCATACCTCATGAGGAGGATTCATTAAAGACTTCAAAAGAAGCTTCTAAAGAAGACCAATATTCTATTTCATAGGAGAAAAAAAACAAACAACAAACCAACCCCTACATTCCCTTGTAGACTTCTCAAACAACAGTATTGGATCTTTCCCAAAATAAATCCTGGGGTTACAAAATTAGACCAAGAAAAGCACTGATGTAACGATGAGTTGAACGGACATCATGTCATTCACTCAGGCAGTTCCAGAAGCCAAAACAGAGTCAATCCACATGGGGAAGTTATGCACGTATTAGTAGTTACAACATCCTTATTCCCTGACTTTAAGGCTTTAGAAATTCAACAGCGCTATTGCGAAGTGTAAAACAACAAAACCCAGCAAACCTCACAAATCCTACACAGCCAGTTCCATACCAGACTTCTTGTAGTCCTGCTGAGGAAATTCCCATCATTTTCAAATGGAAATCAGAAATTACTATTACATCATTTCATAAACAACAAAACCCACATTCTTTTGGTTAAGTAACAAAAATAGCTTTTTATTTCATTCTAAAAGAAAGTATGGAACTGGTAGATTAGCTGGTCCTACTACTCCACTGCCAATAACCTGAATTTTTACTTAAATATTTTAAGCATTGTCCTACCAGTACACAGGTATTTATGCTTTAAATTTTTTGAGAGAAATGCTATGTAAAGTTGATCTCTAAATAAATAATACCAAGTGTAATGAAATATGCTGTTCAATGGCACAAGACTATTAATAAAACCGTTCAATAAACATATTTGAGTACCATTCTTCAAAGACAGCTTTACACTCCATAATACATTTATCCTTGCTTCAGAATGAGCCATTTCATAATGCACTAATTTTAACTGAACATTGCTTTACTTACAAGACAGCTAGAAATGCTTTCCATTTTAGAATCTGTTTTATTCTCAGTTCACCACTGTACTTTTTCATTAATACCCCCAACAGTTAATTTCAATATTCACTTTAATCCACTAAGAAAATTGGATCGTAGCATTCAATAATCAAGTATTTCTTCACCTGAGTGTCATGAAAGCCTCCCACACAAAACCACAGATGTGTTGGTAAAACTTTACCACGAACATTACAAAAGCACTGTAAAGCAGTGTGGACTTACCTAACAATGGCAACACTATTTGTCTCCTCACAAAAATAAAACAGTTTTGATAAAAAGAAACCAAAAATTCCCTGACAAGTCGTATTTTTCTGTTGTCATTTCACAGTGACATTATCATGACATCTTAGAGACCTGGAGATAAAATGGAGAATTAATCAGTCTCGTCATGGTGTGGCCAACAGAACACACCAAAGAACAATTCAACTGCTGACTTGTCGATTAACATTCGGAAGTTATTTTCTTCTAGTTTCATCAATTAGGCGGATTCCTTCACCAAAACTAATAGCAGCCAATATTTCATAGACACAGTTCAAAAGATAAATATGCCTAAACATGCCAATCCACTGACAGTACTACAAAGCCAAAACCCTCAAGTTCAATTGTTAACCAATACTTTCACTCCTTGTAAAATGAGAATGGCTGCATCAAGTCCTTAGCAGCACATAGATGCAAGTAATTCAAACTATCATATGACCAATTAAAGAGCATCACTGATCTAAAAGAAAAAACACTGGGCATTTCTCCCTCAAAAGAACAACTAGCAGGTTCGTATGAAGTACAGGAGAAAGTCATAAAAAGCAATTTGGTTTTGCTATGCTATGTGAGTTTCACCACAGTCCTCTTTCCCCACCATTCTTTTTCAGGAAAAAAGGTAGGAAAGAAGGTGAGGGGAAACATGGAGGAATAGATGGGCTGAAGATTTTATTTGTTATCAAAAACACACTAGTTCAATGCTTAAATATCACTGTTTTAAATAGGTTGAAGGTGAGCATGCACACACATGTACTGCTTCCTCTGGCTTACAACCTTAAAGAAATATACCAAATAATCCATCAGTGTATATATAGACAGAGGTTTTTAAAAATACCTATTAATTATCACAATTATAGTGAGCTGTCCCTAGCACTACTTTGCTTTTAGTTTAGGGGAAAAAGGTAAACAACAACAACAAAAAAAAATCGGTAAAGCATAACATATAATTTAAAGTCTTGACTTTGCAATATTCAGCACCGTATCCTAAGCAGGTTCTAATTTTGACTGAATAGCAGAAGATCCTGCAGGGTTCATTTCAGGCTGCAGGCATTTGATACTGAACTGACCTCACAGTATTTACATTGCCCTTAGGAAAATTTGGCATGCAGTCCAACTGGGGAAGATCATGTCTAACACTACTTGAGCTACCAGTGCTTGAAGCAAGCAGAACAACAGTGAAAAGAGTAGGGTGAACAATAAGGGCACATGTACAGAAATAAATTAAAAAGGAAGAAGAGAAAGAGAAGGTCAAACAACAGAAGAAAAGAATTGAAGAGACAAGAGTTGGAAACAGTTGTTTTTCTGATATAAATAAGTCCGTAATTGGTTTTGGGTTTGTGGGGGTTTTTTTTCCAAACTAGTAGTGCAGACAGGCTTTTCAACTAGTAAAAAGCAAATTACTTCAAACTCAAGGAAAATAAACTAATCAGAAGACTTGAAATATTTGTCTGTGCTCAAAACAAATTAACAGCTGCCAACCACGGCTTTGCCTGTATTGCATTTGGTTTCTTGTGGTCACCATACCGATGTCAAATTTGGAGAGAAAAAAACCAAAACCATAAAACTCCCCCACCATAATAAGCTCTGCTTTTGACTATTCCCACTACAGTTGTAATAGACACCTGTCAAATCCAGCAGTTAAATTCAAAACATACTCACCTCCATTCACTACAATTTAGGTCCTTACTGCTGCAAAGAAATCAGATAGGAACACAAGTGCCAGTCAGCTAACCCTACTCCCATTTCCCCTCAAAGTGCTTATTCCATCTCCAAACAAGTGAAAAAATGTTTGTTCTTTACAAATTCACTCTGCCAACTACATAATCTCCTATACACTAGCCTGCTGAAATCATATAAAACACAGGTTCTGAACCAACTCCAGGTTAATTTTTTTCACCTCCTTGAAAAATTAAATAAAAACCTTAAGTTACCATAATTTCTTTGAAAACCCTATTTCCAATTGCACAAGGCAATTTTTAACCAAAGTAATAAAATAATTGAAATGCAAGAGTTCTCGCACAAGTTAATGACTGCAATACCTGTCTAAAATGATGGTACCTTCAATCCTCATTAAAAGTTTGAGAAGTTTCTGCCTGCTTTAATTACTTACAAGTAGCATCACTAAAAGTCAAAAGGAAAAACCAATGCCATTACTGAACGACTACCAAAAGACTCGCTCCTCCTCTTATTTAAAACCAGGATGCTAATAACTCCAACTCTGCAGCCTGATGCAGTCTCTCAGGTAGCCCAAGCTCGAAATCATTAAGGGCTGTGAAACACAACCAAACCCACTTACAAGCTAATACGACATCACTGCTTTAATCAACAGATTTTTTTTTTTCTACTTATGTCTCACTTCACATAGTTCTTTTCCTTCTACACAATCACAAGATTTTGACCTAACTTACATATTTAAGCTCAAAAATGTTTTGAGGCAGCAAGAGATTATAATGAAGCACTGGCATTTGAATTGACTGCTGAATTTGATAGCCCTATTTGTTGTTTTAAACCATAAGTGAGCAATCAGAGGCAACAAATCCCGAATTTCTTGTTCGACAGGTTTGGCACTCTCACCTGAAGTTGAACAAAAACCACAGAGTGAGCTCTATTCTGAAGCATATTGCAAAATCTCTTTCATGTTTAGCTTAGGATACAAGAATAAACAGCACTTCAGGAAAAGGTACAGATTTTTCCTGATGCCTATAAATCTTTCTATATTTTGAAAGTGAAGCAAAATGCAAGTGTCCCATATAAGAAATTTGGAGTGGGGGTCCTTCAAAGAGGCATAAAGAATAATGTGACCTGTATACACGCATGCATGTGTATATACATATATATGAAATATACAACCACTACTGGCAATGAGAGGACCAAAAGGATAGTTTCATTTAATTTATATTTAATCAGAAGTCACTTTACCCATAATACTATGTATCACTCATCTAAATAATTCCAAAACTTGGCCTTTTATGCTGTTTACTACGTATTGTGGAATGTACTTAGCTAGAAAATTAAGCAGATGTAATGTGTTTGTTGTCAGTTTGTCTGCTCTTAAGAACAAGAAACTTTTCTTAAACTCTATTTGTTGCTAACACTGCAGAGAAAGTTTTAACCTCGGAAAGTCTTTAATTCAATTTCCAGAAAAAAAACCTCTTTAATTTAGTAATTGAATTATCAGACAGACAAGAGCTGCAGAAAAATACAAGGCTCAGTACAAAAGGAAATAAAATCAAACCACCTCTTCCAGCAGTGTTACTACAATTATCACTCTACTTCCTTCTAGTCTCATCTCCACACTACTTCAAGGCAAGGTTTACTGATGCGTTGCTGACTGCAATATTGTCAGTTCATTTTTATCTGAAGTTCAGCAAAAGGAGGAACATATGCAGGAGACAGTGTATGGCAGAGATCAGAACATACTACTGTCTCCAGGTTCTTCAGCCTGGTGTAGTCCCTAGGTATGCTCGTATAAAGAGATAAGAAATGCAAAGTCAGTATGTTTTACTGACCACAAGCTACAGACAGATGGCCCAGTCTCCCATTGATGAGTGTAAATATTTAGGCTCCTAAATGCTTCAAATTCATTGTAGAACAATTTTAGTAACTACTTCCTATCTGATCAAGGATAACTTTAGCTACTTACTCCCATAAAAGTCACTATATTAGAGATCTTCTTAGGTGTTTAATTCAACCAACTAAAAATGTATGGGTTCAAATGTCAAATCTTTTAACTCTGCAGATACAACAAAGGTGAATTAATTCATAAAAACTAAAATGTTACTAATTGCAAAAAAGTTTAGTAACATTAGTGTGCTTTAACAACCGAAAACATTTCAGTGTTTCAGACCAGGTAAACAACCGATACCCACATCAAGCATAGAAGACAGAGATTTTACCATAAAAGAGATCTGAGATCAGAACAGATAATATGAATTTCTAATGAAGTTTAACTTGCATCATTGTTCTGATTAAAATTACTTGTTAAAATAAACATTTGACATTGTGAACTTGATTCCTCAAACACGTTTCTCTTTGTAATTTTCTTTTCAATCTTTGTATCAAGTGTTATCCAAAAATTTCAACTAAAAAGTTTTATATTTATCTAGAGGATTTTCTTTGTATATGGAGAAATAATAAATAAAGAAGTGTTACAAAATGGTGTGGCCAACATGTAAAAACAACAAACCAACCAAAAAAAACCCCACCCCAACAGTCTTGGTCAGCTTTACTCTCCCCATCAAGAAACCAAATTCTCTTTTTTGATATTAAATCAGATGAAAACTTTTTTTCTTCCCCATAGGTATTTGAAAGCACCATGTATTTATTCTTGTTGCTTACAACATTTTATATCAAAGTGAAGTTTCTGTCCTTCTCATAAACCAAATTCATTGAAAAACTTTAAAGATATGTCATCTGTTTTTACACATCCCAAAAGATATTTGCAAAAATTATAAATGTTAGACATTGGTCAGCAGCTGCATAGTCTGTAGGATTTAACACAAAATTAGAGAAAAAAAAAAAAGATGGAATTTTGCTAGTAGTACATCTCAGAAAAAAGCACAAAAACCTGTATTTTTGCAGGATTTATACAATTTCAGTAGTCCTACTTACTCAGATAATAGTAAAGAATATGCAAATTTCCATGAAATACTGAAATTGAAAGATAGCAAAGATGGCATTTTAAATCAAAACTTTTACCAGGTATTTTCCTTTCAAACACCTTTGTTTACTAGGATCCCTCTTACCTGGTCTGACACACCGAAATGTTTCCAGTTAATAAAACACAAAAGTAATTTTTTAAGTATTTGTTTCTATTACACATGATTTATAATAGATTCAAAGAAGAAGAATACAGAGAGCTAATTTTAAAGGATAGATTGCTTGGCAATATAGCTTTCCTTACAAGTAATTGTTCTTACTAAGCAACTCTGGAGAAAGCCATGAAGACCTAAGCTGCTGGAGCCTCCTGAATATGGCAAGTGTTTTTGGTTTGGGTTGGGTTTTTTTCCCATTTTTTATATAAAGCTCTGAGTCCATCACAGGCCACACAGGCATTCAAAATGTTGTCTTTTTTTCCACTTCACAGATTTCAAATAAGTATTCAACTCAAGTTTTATAGGTCTGGAGCAGAAAGATACAACTTCACAACCAACTATTTAAGCAGATTTCCCCGTCCTACCCAGTACCGGGAAGCAGGAACCCTTCCCACAGTTTTACTGAAGTGCCTATGCTATCAAGTTCCCACTCCCAAACTTCTACTTCTGAAAGTGGCTACTGACGCAACTTCTTCACCCTCAACATAGCCATTGGAGAACACCTTCCCTTCAGCCAAATGCAAAAGCAAGTGAAGTAAACAGAGAAAAGCTGCTGTCTTCCACGTTCAAAAGAAAGAAGGCAAGGGAAGGAGAGGAGAGAATGGGAAAGTGTTTAAATTTAGGTATTTACTTACTGAAACACAGAAAAAACACATACAGGCACCACATTGGCAGAAATCCCAGCAGTCACAGCTATGGAACTTTGCTTCCAGCCAGCATTGGCCTCAAGCTTCACATAAGTTTTCTCCCCCTCTCACGCACGCAGAAGCGTACTGAAGATCGCTCTGAACTGCCAACCAAAGTGTATCTCAGGTTTAATGAAAGTGTAATTCATTATAATAAGAGCCAGCGTAACATAAACACATGCAGGAAAAACAGGCTTAGCGCAGCACCACAAGATGCTGGTTTTGATCCAGTACAACAAAACACTTGCAGACCACAGAAAAAAAGTGGGTGCAATTCCTTTAAAGTAGAAGCAGAATATAATGTGCACCAGGTAAAATCGAGACCCATAAAAATTCTACCAAATACTGGCTACAGCAAGTAGACTCCTCTGTTGGCAATGTTCACAAAGCACCTGCCTGCCATATCAGGTGTTTTTGGAAGTGTCCCTCAGCTCCAGGTACTGCAGGGCACGTATACCAAAATGGGGAAAATAAAAAGAACCTGTGCAACACCCTGACACAACAGGAAGATGGAATACTGGTAAGGACCCCAAAATAATTCTTAAGACTGCATACCAGTTATCTTTTTTTGCAAAGGGGTGAGGGCTGGGGGGAAAAAAAAGCATCACTATATTTACAAAAAACCACAGCAACTATCTACATAGAAGTCATGGTTGATCAGTATTTCCTTTGCTTTTTACCATCCTTCACACATTGTAGATAGTAAAAAACAAAAGACCACAGAAGAATTCACTACACTGTAGTAACACCTTAGAAGTATGTGTTATCTTTACCTGCTACTATTACTCAATCACTAATTAAGACCATAGAGAAGAAATACGATCATTTCCAAAACAAGAATCTAAATCTAGGGCAGTTAACTTACTAGTTTAACAGATACCAAAAACTTGCATGTCCTCAATGTCTTTCTCATGGATTTCAACATTTCATGTAGCAATTCATATATATAATTTTAAAAAAAATAATTATCCATTAATTCTTACAAGTGTGTAAAAACTTAGTAATGGTTTAAAAAAAAAAATAATCAGTAAGCTCCTTCATGACTTCAAGTCTATCTCAGTAAGACTAAAGCACTCAAGGTACTACCCAATTTAGAAACACTTCAGGAAAAAGACAGCTCGAAATATCAGCCACAGACATCACAGTCAAAAAGAGGCTTTATAAGCACAGTAATTCCTAACATTCACATTTGATCTTCTACCTGCCAGACTAACTTTGAAACAGGTTCATAAGCCAGGGGTAATAGGCCCTGCCAGATCTGCACGAGTCAGACAACACGTTTTCTCAGGGTGAACTTTTGCCACCCTTCCCTCTGGGAGAAATTCCATTGAGTTTGCTCCTAGGAAATCAACTCCCACTCCTACTCCTTTCACTGACTGTCCACTGCCACTGCTCCATTCTGCCTGGTTTAGCCCTCACTCCTCCCCCTTCTGCAACTACTCCCACCCTTTCAGCAGCCTTCAGTACACCACCACCTCCATCCTCTTCCTTCCACCTCTACCCCATAAGCCGCTTTTTGGATGCGGTCCCACCTCTCCTCCTCTGACCCACACCTGCTTATTCCGATGTCTAGAACCCTTCCACCTCCACACCCAGCTTCAGCACTGCAGTATTTTTGGTTCTTCAAATATTTCAGTGGAATAAAGAAGTAAAAGTTACAATAGATAATAAATTTGCAGACATTCCTGAAAAGTTCTCCTCTTCTCAACAGCTTTGCTCACTACAAAGATAAAAGGCACAGGTTAGTTCATTGTAATGTTATGTCCCAGGTCACCCATCCAGCCACATGACATTTGACGTAGGGTTCTCACCATGTAAGAATGAACCAAATGAAGGCCATGAAGAAACTTTTGTTTTTCGTTAATATTAGTAAAATAAAGGTTAGAGTTAACAAGAACTAGATTTCTGGGAGGAACGCTGTGATTCTTACTGTTGGAGGAAAACAGTCTGATCTGTTCTTATTTTTTTTCGAATTCCATTTTTCCTTTCAAGAAAGGGCTGCTGTGCAAACATGACTAGTTGTGCTTTGATTTTTCTGGAGAAAGTCTCAGCTGAGAGGGAGAGGATGTTTAGAATGCACATAAAAGACAAAGGTTCGAACAAAAGCTGAATTCTCAATGAGCACAGGTTTATTTTAGTAAACAACAGAAACTCAAGGCTGAAAAAGATCTTATCCCTCTTAATCACTTAATAAATTTTTCTCACCTTCCCAATTTTCAAGCTACATGACTACAATAAACAAACCTGCATTGATAGAAGTTTCTATAAAAGCATACAAAGCCTTGATTTAGTGCAACAGTGAACTCGCCTCACCTCAGCTTTGGCCTGGGTTTGCCAATGCCTTGCTTCAGCAAGCAACAGGCAAAAATGGTTCTGATAAATACAGAAAAAGGCAAACTTCAACACAACACCCTAAAAATTAAACTTTAACTTTCTTAATTGTGTAAGAACTTTTTCAGTCAGCTTTAGTACTGCCCAAAAGGTATCAGTCCTGCAGCAGAGTTAAAAATACCAAATTCTAACACCCAAACAGCTTATCTAAGAGTACTTCTGTAGAACCCAAACTAGGTAGACTGATGCAAAATTCCCCAAATATAATCCTTAGACTGATTTTTGATACAACTTTATTTGGTAAATTAATAAGCTGAGTAATATAAAATCCTAATATGTTCAGAGCTACTGAAAAGAAAAAGGAAAAAAGGCAAGAAAAGTAAGCAAATGCCTAGGTTTAGATATTCAGGTGGTTTTAACCAGGAATAAGGGTTTTTTAAAAACATGCACATGAATAAATACACACACACGTACACAGAGAGAAGGACATATTTATGCAAATTTATAGCACCCAAAACCAGTGCCTTGGTGCCTAATGACTATGTAGTCACCATGAGGTACTAAAAACATTAAGCTGAAAATTCTCATTGATCTTCATAGATGTGGAGCCTGAGCCCATGACCAGGTATGTCTCCTCTATTGACAGGTTTCATACTGGGCTTGTCATACAGGTCCAATTCCTTACGAACTTAAAAATAACGTAAGTAATTTAAGCTTCCCATACTCCTATCCAGCTTAAATCTGCTTTGGGATAAATCTCTTTAACTTTTCAGAGCTCAATGAGTGCTCAATACACTAAGCATAAATAACTAGTCCAGTGAAGTATTCTAAGTATAACAAAATAAAATGTCAAAATTTTCAGCCTGTGCCATCATTTTCAAACTGAGGTGGTTTCCCACATCTTGTTTTACTTCATAGTACAGAAGATCCAACAGTTAACTGATAATAAACTAAAGGTTATATTTGAATGTATTGATTCTACAGTCATACAGCCCTATATTCCATGTAAAAGTTTAGTTATTGTATAAATAAAGATTACACCCAAACCAAGTATTACATCAGAAAACTTTACTGGTAGAGTTCCTTCCCATCAAGTGATGAGGAAGGGCTATCCAGGCACATTTCTAACATTAAATAAACAAAACCAGACTGTATCACTCCCAAAGAGACAAAACACTAATAGTATAACAACATCTCACGAGAACATATAAAGTATATTACAGCATTACTTATTTTTTTTTGACTCCAAATAACAAACAACACCTTTTGTCATTTGCATTTACAAGAGACGGGGAGGATGTGCGAGAAGGATTCCGTCATTACCAAGTATTAGAATTAATTCCACTAATCCAAAAAAACTGCAACAAAAGGTCCAAGTCCTAGTTAGCATCAACTTACTAATACAACCCTACAGAAAACCAAACCCATTTTATGCAACGGAAACAACTCCTTATCTATCCCTGTTTCAGAGTATCTTTCCTTCTTAAAGCTAGAACAAATTAAATGTCATGTGGCGGGGGGGCATTTGCTATTTACTTATTCTGAAAACGAGTGTAGACATCCCAAGAAAAATATAGTGTCCTTTAAAAATAACCACATTTCACTGCAGTCTGTATCCCGAGTCATTTGTTTGAAATGCCAGTGCAAGGAATGTTAAGATTTAGCTGACGATTATCTCCTCGACATTATCCCAATTTGATTATACAGTGTTTACTACATCAAAGCCAGAAAAAGCGCAGTAATAGATTCAGCGACACACCCACTTGGAACGCTGAAGACCTATTATTAAAGAACCATAAGAATAATTTTCAAAAGGTTTTTATTTTCAAACACAGCCTAGCATATGATCTTACCATAAAGCAAGGCTGTTAAATATTTTTATTCAACCCACATATTTGAAGCTGTGCTTCAGAAGTTAGGTGAAATTATTTATGTGATCAGGAAACTTGACTACCCTTCTTGTCTAACTCTCTTATTGGACACATTACAAAAATACAACAGCCAAGTTTCACACAGCTGAATGCATCAGTAGCGTGCCATTAATGTTCATTCCCTTGTAACTCTATAACTCATACTGGAACAACATACTTCTTTCAGATCTGACCATGAACAAGTTTTCAATGTTCTCAGATTTAACATAGTTTTATTATGCTGTAATCGATATAATAATTATTAATATTTAGCAAATCAGTACACTTACATGAGCCGGTTATGGTTAAAAATCCACACGTGGGGGTGCCTGTACAGCCCAAGGTCACAACAACCTGCACTGTTTCCCACTCATGCTGGAGTACCACAGTAGTTTAGATTCAGACAACTAGAATTATTATAATCAACACATCATCCAGAGTTACAATGTCTAGGATTTTAAGATAGTGATTATAGTGTTGTCACCCTGTCTATGTTAGCACTTACATCTTCTCCAATACCAGTAGGGCTGACTGCTAGACAGCTTTAAAAGGAGCAGCTATCATTGGGTAGAAGTTTAAACTCAGCCTAAGAGGCTACGCAACAAACATGTATTTAACTAAGGATGCCAAACTGGTCACACCATGTGAGCCTTTCAGCAGGCCTGCCAGCGCTATCCCTGCTATCCTCCTACATCTACCAAATCACAGAGAAGCGTTGTTTATGCAATATGTTTTCAAAGATGCAGCACAACTTTTAAACAGAGCTATTTAGTGCTGGCTATCAGCAAAACAATCAGCTTAATGCACATGGTCTAACAGTTACAAAAACACCTTGAACATAAAATCTTTTAAGAACAAAAGCACACAACTTACCACTTGGTAAGTTTGTCCATAAGCGCATCAGTCACTCTACAATAGCTGTCCACACGTTATTTTTTTATTATTATTCTAAGAAAACTCAGGTTGCTATTTTCCAATTATTACAGCTAACACATTCATAGGTTTATTCTATGAGAACAAGTTCCATCTGAGAGTCTACAAGAATTTCTTTTGACATTATATACACATACAAATACAGCTTGCTTCAATTTTCACTTTTTTTGATTTAATAATCTGAACAGAACATCAGAGATGAAATTTCTTAGTACGTTCCTGTCCTCCTGGTCTAGTTCTTGTCAGCTGCTACACAACACTAGTGTAATGTAAACTACAAGGCAGCAGAACAGAACAGTAGAACAAACATGCCACCTATTAACAAGAAGTCCCCTTCTAGAAAGTGCAGCACCAGTTCTGACCAGATTTTTGGAGCATTATCCTTCAGTATATATATATATTTTTTTTTTAGGATCAAATCAAACACATTCCTATACAAAATAAACCATGTAACACATACATAACGCCCATCTCACAATGACTACAATGCAACTCACACTGAGCAGCTACCCTTTGCTCAACACTAAGACACAGAAAAACCTACCTGCAGCCTATAACCTCTATGACAATCAGTAACCTTCACTCATAGAAGTTATCCCACTGATTACACTATCGATTTAAAGATAGCAAATGAAACACACGGTGTAGTGAGCAAAATCTCCTGAATGAATCGAGAAAAGCCTGCAAATTGTTAAATAACAGAAAAAGCAAAATATTAACCAGACAAATATACATAGGTGCCACTTTAAAATTTTCCAGATAAGGATGGTCTGACTATCTGGAGAGGAAAAGCTTGTAAGAAGTTGGTACAGATCTGATCAACACAACCTCTGGACTTCTATATACGCGCTCTATTTCCATGCCTCTCACTCAAAAGGCAATATATACAGCAAGTCTACCATAGTGGACACACTCAAAGCATACTAAAACTTGAATAAAAAAAATAATGAAAATCAGTGCTAGAAGGAAGAGGTCTGCAAAGAAAACAGCCACATTAAACCTTCAGGATGGCTTTAAACAATGTAATTACTAGAGAACAGGGCTGAATCAAGACTCTTCTAGTGACGATGTAAGATCTTGCCTTTCTGAAAGCACTTATGGCATGACTATACACACAAGCGTCAAACAGACAAATTCAAGGTATTCTTGACTTGCAAGGACATTTGTTGCTAGATGATTACATTCAGCAGAAATGTCATTTGAATCTGCATCCTTAAGCAGCTTTAATTAAAATTATTAACATAAAACTGAAGAAATTGTTTTAGCTGTGCAAAATTCAGTAAACAAAGGATTACATACACTATGACAAGCTTGAATACTCCTTTTAGATTTATAGCATAACATTTAAATTCTGTTTGGAATACAGTCAAGATTACAGCAACATTTAGACAAACTAACTGAAAATTATAGTATTGTGACAGATAAACATTCAACTTACTTTACATAATATCTTGCACCTTCAAAAGTATAAGCTTCCTCCCAACCTGTGGGTAAGTCTGGAAAACAAGTAGCAAAACATTTCAATTAACTTTTGAAATTATGCTAGCCATACTGGCCTACTCCCTAAAAGTAAAGTAGTTAAAATACTGTGTGTCCCCCATGTTGAAAACTTTAGTCCCATAAACAAGTATTTTAGAACTGACCCACAATACTATCTCAGTTTAAATTCTGTAACCCAAGAGAAGCTACACGCATGAAAATCTGATTTGGATTTCTCATTCTCAAATAATAACAACGAAGGTTCAAGCATGCACTTATTTAACAATGTTCCCTCCTTTGACCAGTAACTAGAACTCACAGTCATCACCAGATCTTTCTGCCTTGAACTTCAGTAGCATCAAATTACCTGACAGGCAGAAATCTAAACAAAAAACCATTTACTGAGTTTGTGTTACATGCCAGTCACAAGCATCTTAACTGGCATATCAACTATACCACAGAGCATTAGCATTATATTAGCATAATTCCACCACTGTTGTGACTAACAAGTGTTCCTGTGGTGTTTACAACTCTATTCAATTTTACGTGAAAATAATTTTCAATGCAAATCTAGTGGAGGAAGTGGGTACAGCTTTTCCTTCTCTATTATCACTCTAAAAAGACCAGATATTAAAAAAAACCCCTACCACTAATGGTCAATTTTTTTTCAAGTAACAGCTTCCTGATGTAATGGAAGCTCTGAAGACGTCAGGCACCTCAATGCAACTCAAGGTACATCACTACCCTTAAGAGTCTGCTCCAGTTAATAAAAACTGTAATTGATACACAGGACTCACCCATTGAATTATAAAAGCATGAATGCATTTCCTAACTAAAATAAAAAATATTCAGCCTTGGTCATGTGATGATTCCCCCTCCAGTTTACCTATTTATTCTGGCTGGCTTTTTCTTCACCCCCACCTTCTCCAGAAGCAAAATCAAGGTGTCTTTCGATAACAGCACAGGGCAAAGTATCAAACAGGAAGTTTATCTAGCAGAAGTATTTATGGCTGCTAGAACTTTGCAAAAAATACCTTTCCAGCACTGAACATCTCCAGAAATAAAAAGCACTTCACGATGGGGGCCAAAGCCTTCCTCATCATCTAGCAAATATCTCACAGTATTATTTAAAAGGAGTTTCACAACAATATACATATCCAAAAGAAGTGTTATTCGCCCAAAAATCATTTCATAAGGAAAGACATATTTTGAACATATTTTGACCAGGTTCCAAAACAGTGGCCAGGGCAAAACAAGATAAAAAAAAACCAGAATTAATCCATTTGATTTTATCTATGTGTGCAGAGATTCATTAACATACACTTGAATGCGGAAAACTACAGAAACAGGTTCGTTTTGCAGACACTTCAGTACCTGACTGATAAATAATGGTCAGTATATCCAAGGTCACGCCCCACTCATGTTCAGAAACAAGTTTAATTTACCTGATAATAACTCTGCTATGTTACATACAATACTCCAGATATTCAAAAGCAAACTGCGTTCCCTTTAGAAGGCACTTAATGGCAGAAACAAACGAGACACTTAGAAAACTACTGGGAAATTGCCATCAGTCAACAGACACTGATAAGAGTTTTAAAAAAAAATTAATACTCAGCTAACGTTAGTGTCCAACAAGCAAAGCACTTCCCATACATCTGCCTCCATGCATACTGCTGTAGATGAAGGCCAGCTTCTTAATTAATCTGAGTACTGAAAGCAAGGGAAAGAGGAGCCTGATAGCAATCAGTAGTTCTATTTCCTGGCATTAAATGACTTCTTACAAACAACAGACCTTCATTGCAAATCTAACTGCAGAGTTCGAATAGCCATAAACCTGTGCTTTTCAAACTATTTCCAACTCAAAAAACAAACAGAAAAAAAAAAAAAGCTACCCACAGTTTTTTAAAAGGCTATTTCTGATTTCTTAATGCGTAAGTATTAACCAAACATAAAAAGCAAATAATCTGATACAGTCCAATTCACTTGCAGATTTTCCTGCGATTATCCAAGCGATTACATACATAAAAACGACTGCACTTATTACTACACTCCACCACCTCCCAGTGGCATATGCCGCCTGTGTGCAATTCCAGCAGTCAAGAGTTTGGCTCTGGGTCTCCAGAGTGTCTGCTGTAAATCCTCCTCCTCCAGCACCTCCTGCCGCTACTTCTCCAGAGTGGAACAATCAGCAGTAGCAAAGACGACAGATTCCACCCTCCAAGTTATTCCTAATGTTTCAGTCCCTTTTCCTCCTACCTATTCCACCTCTCGCAGTCACTTAGAAACCACCCACACTCTCAGCCTAGATGGAAGCGAAGGGAGGAAAAGGGTTTCTAGGTGACTAGTGAAATCAGCCCCTACATTTCTAGTACACCTATCGTGGTTATATCTAGGTACTGCTGGAAACCAAAGCAAGATGAGTGGTTTAATGCCAAACTGAGAAAGGATGCTATGCAGGTGAATGACCGGGGTAGCCTGTAAGAAGCACGAGAGGAATAAGGCGGTTTCTAATGGTAACTATACATATATATTATAGGGGTGATCCAAGGCAAGAGAAAGCGAGCAACGAAAATTACACAGCCACGGAGGGAAAGCACGGGTGCAAAGGACAGCGTTTTAAGAAAGAGACGAGGAGCCCACCGATGGCAAGGTGGACGCAAGGCTGCACTGTAGTGTCGCCCTTGCTCAGCCGGGGGGCAAACAACTGCAAGAAGTGCGGGGC
>JAVJGI010000060.1:20843472-20891879 GCA_035590275.1 Ibycter americanus
GGCCGCTCGGCAGAGCTGCTCCCCAGGCCGGGCCCAGCCTGGGCGGCTGCTGGGGCTCGTCCCCATCGCGGCTCGGCTCTGCCTTCCGCCCTGCTCAATGTCATGAGGTTCTTATGGCCCATTCCTCCATCTTGTCTAGGTCTCTGACCGAAGTGGACAGTGTATGCTCTTCATCCAGTGTTTCAGTTAATCCTGTTAAATTTTTTTTCCGTTTTCTCCTTTAGATTCCTCTACCAATTTTCTCGTGTCCTTCTTCCCTCTTGCAAGCCTCTGTCATTCATGATGTAAATCCAATACATGACCATTGAACTCCTCCAGATGCTTTCCAGCTTTTGCTCGGCTTCATTGCCTCTGAGTCTACGTCTCCTGATGTCTCTGAGGGCATGAAGTATTTTCTGCTGTTTCAAAATGTTGTGTGAGCTATTTGTTATGATAGGAAGGGGGATTCATTGGCATGATTTAATGGTTTAGATAAGAGGTTAAAAACCAAAGTTTTAAAAACTGTGGAAAACAGCCACCCCACTTTCAAAGGAAATTTTAGAAAGAGCAAACCTGGTCCTTTTACCTAATATGAACATGCTTTTGCCATAACACAAGCCATTCCTTGCTACTGGCAATATCTGCTCCTACAAGATCTGAAATAAGTGACATCTTTCTAGCTGGAAAACCGATAGATTGGATTGGCAGCTTGTGAAAGCACAACATACAGAAGAAGGCAAAAGCTTGATATATTTGCTGACATTTCATCTTTGTTCTTGTATTTGTTAGACTGACAAATAACTGCGGCATGCAGATGCATAAGGAAACCTTTTTAAAAAGAGCAGTGAATCAGTGCTTGAGACTGATGTTACATATGATGACAATGTCCTGGCTCTTTACAGTATTTCTTCTGTCTGAAACACTGTTCTGTATGTCATTTCCCATAGCTTGTTTACCTCAAGTCCCCTCTTCTCTAGTTTTCTTATGTAACAAAGCATTCTAAAATATACTGCCTATAGTCTTCTGTTTTCTTACACCGTCACTAGTGTCCTCCCTCCCACACATATGCATCTTTAACACACAAAATTTTAAAAGTGGGAGCAATAGCTTGGAGGTCAACATCAAGCCATTCAATCTGCTTCCCTAAGGACAGTCATTGTTAGCTGCACAAATATAGATGCATGCGAATAAAGACGCTAATGCTTCATTACCACCGCAACAGAATAATTGGGACTCTAATTTACATCCTCCCAACACTATCTATCTATCAAGGTGTAATGAGATATTTAACATGTTGTTACTCTATGTATGCACATGTTTTATACATAACAACCTGTTATCTGTCAGCTTAAACCAGCACTGTACACTACAATTAGATTCTTTCCCCTGTAATTATCCTAACATATGTCTGGGCAACCCCAGTAAAGTCAAATAATATGCACTGGATATAAATCATGACAGAATAAGGCCATGAACTCTTTTAGTTTGGTATTTTATATTATTTCACTTTCTCGAAACTCCAGATACTTAAGACAAATGGATTTTTAAAATGAAAAATCTATTCATTCTTCTAAGCGGATGGCATAATACTCATAAATGCCTTCTTTACATTCTTATTCAGCAGGAATAAAATAAGCCATCCAGCAGAGTAGAACATGGATGAATATGTATTTTAAATGGCTCCCGATTTTATTTCTGCTGAAGTTAGTAGATGTCTTGCCACTCATTTGCCACTAGAATTCATATCCACCCTGTCTATCTTGTTTTTAGGTGTACAAATACTACAAAAATCTTGACATTCCATTGCCTGTGAGTAAACTGTACTCAGAAACATGGAGTTCCTCCATAATCTGAAAGTTCTGCCATCACACAAAGTCCTTCCAGTTCTTCCATTCAAATGGCTGCTCTTACAAATAATCTTTCTCAGTAAAATTAAAGCAGTAACTTTTTCCTTGTTCCCAATGATGTTAACATCTACTTTTTCATGGTCACATACAGTAAGAGATTTTCTGCTTTCTGTGCCTCTTTTGTACAAAGAACTGCAGTGAACAGAGTATTCGTATACTTAGTAGAGATGATGCATGATAACATCATGGGTGAATTATAACAGGTTTTCTCCACCTTTCCTGGCACCTCCTGTGTGAGCAGAAGGTATTTTTTTCCAACATCAGCTAAGCACATCGATTTTCCAAAATGCTCTGTTACTTTGAATTCAAGAAACAGAAAAACAGAATTATTCAGATTAAAAGAGAGTGATTAATTAAAAAGAATGAAGAATGCGCATTATTTTGAAAAACACTAGGTAGAAACAACCCCAGTTACACTGAGGTTGATGGGACTGTTCTGTTCCACAGGCATGCTGTAATATATTGACAAAGTGATTTTAACCCTCACTTTAACATTGTTTCTTTTCCTTTAAAAGCAGTCCCTCTCCTGCAAAGAATTTATGATTTTTTTTGGAATTACCCCAACTGTAGTTTAACTGGAGTGAAGGGGACCTAGTGCATCCACTTCATTTGGATCTCACATAATATCCTTGTCTGTTAGCAACAAGTAGCAAACTGTTACACAATTTTATTTTCTTGAAGAAAACTCTTTAATAATAAATGTGATCTTCCGAGAAAATTACTTTTGGATTTTTAGGGACTTCAGAGATCAGACATGTTATAAAATTAGATTTATTCACAGTTTTCAACTACTTTTGCAGGCAATAATGGTTGATACAACCATGGATACAGCATGGAGCAGCATTGACATATGATTAGGCAAATGCTCTAGAAATTAGTGCATATCCCTTTGGCATTCCAGATTTACATCTTAATTTCCCCTCCCTTCAGAAAATGTTAAATATATTTCCATGTGATTTTGTCCAGTTAGCATAATGTGCTAGGGAGTACTTTATATGTACAGAAATTCTGCTGAGGTATAACAATCTATAGCTATTTGATAAATAGGTCTGAACACTTTCTTGTAAAAACATTTCACTTTCATTTCCAATTTCAGATCACCTTACTGGGACTGAATTTATCTTCCTGCAGACAAGAATGTTAGACAGATCAGTCCTTTCTTCTATACAGTAAATAATTTGGAACAGGGACTATCACTTACTCAATATTTGTATCATTCTCAAAATAATGTATTCTCAAACTGATTGACTTATTGCTACCACAATACGAATGATGAATGTTAAAACAGGGCTATGCTTCATATTAAGGCAGATATTAGCCAGTACTAATGGAAAGCAAATTTAATACTGGCTTGAATGAGTATCTGCACTACACAGTGCAAAGTTACAGTCATCAAATGTCTGAAGGGAAGTATATCAAATACCTAACTGGGCAGTCAAAACAGCTCAAATTGCAACTATCAGACACTTACAATGAATTGCTCATGAGTAATCAGCAGGCTAAGAATTACTGACAGAAGCTATTCAGAGAGGAATTTTGAACGAACCTGGGGAAAAAAAATCATGTTCTGTCAACGACAGTTCACAAACAGAGAGATGACATTTGGCAAACAGATAATTCAACATGAATTACTCACTCAAGGCTGGTAATAATACCTAGCAATTATATAGTGCTTTACACATTCAGTGGATTGTACAAACTGACATTAATTAAGTTGAACTGCTTCTTCTTGTCTACCCTTTACTTTAAAATTCTCCTTAGTAAAAACCTTAGTTTGGCGCACACAGATTTTCACACAGGCCGGCAGTGTGACTAGCAAAATCTCCATCTTTATGTGTAAAAGAAAAAGTATAAAAAGAAAGAAGGTTAAAGTCTGAGGTAAAACCACAAGGCTCGCTTGTCAGTTTATAGTACACCATGAATTAGGAACGATGTGCGGTTGTTGTGAGAAGCTTAGGGTGGACTTGTGATTTCTCAATTACTGTGCTTATTACTGCTAAGAGGAGGAGAAGGATTTGCTTGCTGAGTCGGTACTAGCTGAAACCCTGACAGCTGACTCAGTGGAGCTGGCTGTTGCAGAGCCTGTATGCCCTACAATGCTCATTTCCATTCCTGCATAGGAAGAAGCACCTATTGCTGGAAATATTTACAGATTATTAAGCATGTGAAGCATTTGTTGAAACACTTCAGAGAGGCAGGGGAGAAAAGGCCTTAATGTGGACTTTTTTCTCCTTCAGTTCTCCCTGCTTTCTTTCCTACTGTATATATAGAAATTATTCAGGAGTGTATGTGAAAAAATGAAAGCAGAATTGTACAACTAAGACCTGAGTAAAAGCTGTTGGAAGAGAACAGGAAGACTAATAAGCTTGGATCAGCCTTACAACTCAAGGAAGTCTTTTCTATCATTTCTTCTAAAACTTCTATGAAATTAATTTTGTAAATATTGGCAAATCATTTACTGTCTCAGTTCAGATGACAAAAGCGTGAAGTTGAATAGTCTGTAAGAAATATATACTGAAATAATATAGGACACCTGATACTGGTATAATCCAAATTTTGGAGGATGCCTTGACTAGATTAGAAATTAGAAATTGTTCTTAATACACTCAAGAGACTGCATTTCAATTTATAGAGATGAAACATATTCTAAAGAGACAAAGAAAAATAAATCAGCCCCAGAGTTTTTAGTTGATGGGGTTAGAAGGCAAACTCATTAGCACATTCATAAGACATTTGCTTATCTGTACACCAGCCTTCTGTTGCTGAACAAACCTCCAGAGTACCCACTGGTTCATTTCTTTGCCATTGTCAGTGGTGTCACATGTATAGAGTTCAATATTGTCCTAGTTATTCAGCACTGGTGAGTAATCAATGTGCCCAGTAGCCACTCACTCATGTAAGAAAATCAAATGGTTCAGAGTCTTTGATCTCATTGCATTTCACTGGTTCTGTAATGTATAGGGCTGATAATTGAAAGTGGTACAGGTTGCCTGAGTTAAATTCTCTGCTCATTTTATAATGTGCTTTGATAAATGAAGTAGGTTGGTAAGCATAATTACAGTTCTGGTTTCTGAATTTTCTCTCTCTCTCTTTTTAGGGTTATATTTAGATATAGTGGCAGTACAATTTTAAAAACAGCTTTTCTTTAACTACCATATGCCGAGTCTCTCCCAAAGCTCAGTTCTTTTAGGTATAAACTCTTAGAGAACATGTAAGTTTCTGACAGACAACCACCTGTCATGTATTTGAATGTATGCATTATAAACTCCATGTCCCTTTTATAACTGCAGAAAGTGAACACTCATACTAAACATTCAAGGTTTGTTAAAAATCAATAACTCTATCTTTTCCTGAAATTTTGGTATTCAGCTAGAAGGGAATACATTCATGACGGTGTTCAAGACAAATGCAAAGTATGTCTGGTTACATCTACATTATTAAACTCATCTGCCTCAGGAAGCAATTCCTGGCTCTGCAGCCCTGAGACCTAACTAGAATATTTTGTGTTTTCAAAGTGATAATAAAGTGAGATAATCTGAAAAAAATGTGAAATCTGTACTGCAGCCTACCAGAGCAGTGTCTCCAGAGCAGGTTGCCAAAAGCATGCATTGCTTGCCCTGCAGCCTGTCCTGAGGGTATGTGCTTATCTTTGCGGGCATAGGACCTGCTGGCATCATGTCAGAAGTCTGTCCCAGGCTGAAGGGAGCCCATTTTGGCACCGTCTATTTCGTGTTTTCTGCCTCGAGTTAACCCTGAAGCTAATTACTGTGCCAACTGTGCCTTGGTTTCCTTCTGGAGGAAAGAATTTTACTGATTCAGAAAGGAGCCTGGAAAGGCCCTGGCATACCTGCACTATGAATAACCAGCAACCAAGGCTGGGGACCTCACATACTTAACAGCATAGAAATTCCTTAGGATATCGTGTGGTCTTGCTGTACTGACTAAGGGCTATTAGTGCTACCACGGTCAAATAGATAATTAAATACCTTCCACACCACAATTTCCATGACTATATGAGCTTGCAGAGCTTCTTATACTCATCTGTAAGTTGTAAAGAGCAAGCTTTTTGTCACCTTCTACTTAAGGTCGTGGGTTTAGTACAACAATTCTTATTGAAGGACATTGTGTTCACATTTCCAATCACATGATTTTCCATTGTATATTAAATAAGTTCAGGAGAAAATGGAGGGAAGTGGTGAAGAGTACTAGATCTCCATAAAGTGGTTATCAACATCTAGATGTCCCCTAGAGATCTGCCTTCCGAGCACACCAGGCATCATACCCTTTTCTGGATAGCTCTTTCAGCCCACCACTTCCATAAATATTAAGAGTAGTTAAAATGACAAAAATAAAAACACTGACTCCTTCACAACTGTTTTTCAAACTGTTGTTTAATATTTACTTATTTTTCATAATAGTATTTGGTGCATTCACTTCTTTAGATGGATCAGTAACCATAGCAACAACATCATCATCTCATAACACATTCTTTAAAGCCACATTCTGGAAACAGCGCATTGTTCCAACTTGTATTGTTTACTCTGATGCTTTGGATAAAAAATGACTGAACCTATTCTGCTGTTGCTCCAAAAATAATACTTTGCAGTTCAGTAGCCCCTTCCAACCAAAGTGCTTTTTGCGAATCACTGTGGTCCTCAAAACTTTTGTTAAAACCAGTCCACATTCCTACTGAGGTGAGGAAACTAAGGCACAAATATGTTAGTTGACCTGTCCACTGTCAGACAGGATGTATGGGCAAAAAAAGGCACCAGCACACATTTTCTACACTTTCAGGTACAACACTCACTATTAATCAATTAAACAATAAGACATCCTCTAGATCCTATGTGGGGAGAAAAAAAAGAAAAAAAAAGGAAACCCAAGAGGTTTTCCTTTAAAAATCAGGGTGAAGCAGGATAATTCCAGAGGTCTGAGTGCAATGCAGTTTAGGTAAAAACTCATTCCAACATCTAGGTCACTGGCCATAAAACACTCAGAAAGCCAGTGTGGGATTTCTCTTGCTTAAACTGCTATTTGCTTACAGTAACTCTGTTGAATTTCAAATTTATGCTGATTTGAGAGCAAAACTTGACCTCTTGTTTTCATGCAAGCATCCACCACATGAAAAAGAGAAAGAAGCACTAAGAAAACCTGAAAGAAGCCAAACAGTTTCTCAACAGCATGATTTTCATAGTTCCCTGTGAGGCTTTTCTGAAGGGTGCAGTTGTGCTGCTTTTTGTGTAAAATGACATCTTTTTGCCCTTACCCTTTTATTGCTATTCCCGTTAGAATAGAACAGTAAACATTTTTAACGATGATATGTTTTCACCGATTATTCAACAAATATATGCAATGTCAAGTTAGAGGAAATGAGGCATGAAGTACTGCAGGCAGAGTTCATACAGTACACCACAGAGGCTTGAGAGCAGCTGCTGAAAGCCATTGTGTTAAAATTTCACTTTGAAAAAGGTACGCTTCTGTACAATAGGCTATAATGTTTCTAAAGGAACTGTTCAAAGCCTTTTGTGTAAATCATTTGCATTCCCATTGTGTAAATAATTTAATTTTAAAATATCTAGTCAGTTGAAATGCCACAAATATTTCTATGATTGGCGTTTGGTCTTGAAAATGTGAAAATACAATTAAAATATCCATTGTAGTGGCTGCAAATTGTCCTTGGTTTGCCCTGCTTTGGAAACAGAGCATGTAGGATTAAGATACACAAAGTTGTCTAGCACAGTAAAACACTCATTTAGTTCAGCTAGGCACCAAGATTCCTGTATGGGGTTTGCATGGCAAGGTTTTGGTAGCAGGGGGGCTACAGGGGTGACTTCTGTGAGAAGCTGCCAGAAGCTTCCCCCATGTCTGACAGAGGCAGTGCCAACCGGCTCCAAGACGGACCTGCTGCTGGCCAAGGCTGAGCCCATCAGCAGTGGTGGTAGTGCCTCTGGGATAATGTATTCAAGAACAGGGGAAAAAACTGCACAACAGCAGTTTGCACAACAGCAACTGCAACTAGAGAGAGGAGTGAGAACATGTGAGGGCAACAACTCTGCAGATGCCAAGGTCAGTGAAGGAGCGGGGAGAGGAGGAGGGGAGCAGCTGCTCCAGGTGCCAGAGCAGAGATTCCCCGGCAGCCTGTGGTGAAGCCCGTGGCGAGGCAGGCTGTGCCCCTGCAGCCCATGGAGGTTAATGGTGGAGCAGATATCCACCTGCAGCCCATGAAGGACCCCACACCAGAGCAGGTGGATGCCCAAAGGAGGCTGTGACCCCATGGGAAGCCTGTGCTGGAGCAGGCTCCTGGCAGGACCTGTGGAACCATGGAGAGAGGAGCCCACACTGGAGCAGGTTTGCTGGCAGGACTTGTGACCCTGTGGGGAACCCACGCTGGAGCCATTTGGGAAGAACTGCAGCCCATGGGAAGGACTCACGTTTGAGAGGTTCATAGAGGACTGTCTCCCGTGGGAGGGAGGGGACACACGATGGAGCAGTGGAAAAGCATGAGGAGTCCTCCCTCCGAGGAGGAAGGAGCAGCAGAAACAACATGTGATGAACTGATGGCAACCCCCATTCCCCATCCTCCTGTGCTAGTGTGGGGAAGAAGGTAGAGAACTCAGGAGTAAAGTTAAGCCCTTGAAGAAGGGAGGGGTGGAAAGAAGGTATTTTCTGATTTGGTTTTATTTCTCATTATCCTGCACTGGTTTGATTGGTAATAAATTAAATTAATTTTTCCCAAGTCGAGTTTGTTTTGCCTGTGACAGTAATTGGTTAATCATCTCTCCCCATCCTTATCTCGACCCACAAGCCTTTCGTTATATTTTCTCTCCTCTGTCCATTTAAAGAGGGGAGTGACAGAGCAGTTTGGGTGGGCACCTGGTGTCCAGGCAAGGTCAACCCGCCACAACACCTTAGTAAGTCTCTTCCTTTCATGTAATTAATCCTTCTTCAATGCCATTGATTTTAATGTGACATGAAGAGATGTTTATGTTTTCATGTTCCCAGATTTAGAAAGTAGCACAATGATATAGTTTTTATACTAATATACCTTCTGGCAATGCGGAGCTTGGAATGTCAAATGCCATTTATGATGACTCATGCACACAACTGTAGTCATTCTTTTGCCTTGCTTTTCCTTTGATGCTCTGGTCTTTCAACTTCTTCGTGATTTCTCTGCTCTTCTGATCCACTTTGAGTCCCCATCTGACCCTCACTGAATCCAGCCTCTCTGCCTCTCATATTAGGCAACCTGCTTCCTATCACCTTAATTTTAAAAATTTATTTCTGCTTCTATTCATGCATGGAGCTCATCAGACTTCTTTGGGGCAAGAGGGGAAATCAGTTTGCTCTACTGACAGGAAGCACAGTTTTAGAGCTGTGGATACCATGGTATTCATGAATGCTGAACAAAAAAAGCAATACAAAGGACCATAATATGTGAATGAAGGACACACTACCTAATATCGAGTACAATGAATGTCAATGAAGGGAAAGAAACTCTGTGGAATTTGCCCTCCCCTCCTTTTTTATTTAAATAAACTGAAAAAAGGGAATTCCACTTAATTGAATACTGGCATCATAGTCAACAAAAAGTAATTCACTCCAGCACTGTCTACAGAGCTGCTCTGTAGAAGAATGGGTCACTGGGTTTTATCTGCTGATGGCAGAAAAATGGGAAGACTGAGAAACAAGCCCTGTTTAGGCTCAGCTCTTTCTCTGGGCTCCTTGCCTGGCCAGCCTCCAGTTCATCGCCCCCAGCTTCTTGCCCAGCTTGTTTCTCCCTTGTTCCTGCACCCTCCACACTGTGCTGTTCCAAGCCACATAGCTGGGAGATTCCTTGCTTGTGCTGTGCCCTATGTATTTTTTCTTTTCCCTGTTAAATGGGACAAGATCTCGGGGATCCAATGCTACATCAGACTGAGATAACTCACTGCAGCTCCCTTTTCCTCCATCACTTTTCAGTTTCCCCATCTAGTGAATCTTCCCTCATGGCAGAACTACCCTTCACTGACAGTTGCACTAATACATTTAACTTTCCCAATAAGCATAACTTGAAAAAGAAAATTTTAATTATCCATATTCACTGATACAGTTGGATCATGTGGCTCAGGCTGTACTTAACTTTTGGACTGAGGCAGATATCAAGTATGGCAAATTTTAGCCCTTTCAGTAAAAGATTGCCAGATTAAAAACCCTTGTATTATAATGGATAGTGTCTAGCATTCTTAATAATAAGCATAACTTTAATAATAATAATAATAATACCACCAGCAGTCACTTATAATATATATCTTTTTCCTTGATTGTTATGGAAGATTTCCCTGTAATATTCTTTGGAAATTATATTATCTTTTCTCTCTATGAGTAAATTATAATTGACACTACCATTTATCATTTGAGAATAGCACTGTGACATTACATTTTTAAAGGCTGCTTTTATTCAGATCACACAATGGGACAGAATCTACACAATAGTAAAGATTATGTAGTTTGTCCTTCAAGGTCAGCAAGATTACAGTGAAACAAGAAAATCTGGTCTAACATTGAGAGACTTATTACAGCTGTATGCCATAACTCTGATTAAAGATCTTCGTTACATTTTTAAATGTTCTTCTGTCTCAACCAACATCTCCTCTCTCTGTCCCTCTTCTTTCCAAGTCAAACAGATATTAGTAGAGGAAAACAGCTCGCAACTGTTATTCACCATCTCAGAGAAAAAAGTGGAGACAGAATGTAAAATTTAAAAAAGTATACTGCATTCAGACCTGAAATTAAATACAGGTGGATCTTGGCTTTATGTTTTTGAGGATTGACAAGAAAAGTGTTAGTGAGCAATCCAGGATATTAATGTTGAGATAATAAATCTCAGTATTTCTTACAATTTAGGAAAGAGTTTTCCAGCAGTGTGCAGGAATCTAGGGGCTGTGTTTGCACTATGAAGGACCCCATTGCTTAGATTACTGGAAGAGAAATAAAGACAGCTTCAACAGTAGTAGTATAATTTAGGTAATTTTTTTAATCTTCAGTTTATCCACAAGGTACATAGATGATGGCAAAAATATCGACATAACAGAGGTATTGTAAAGCTTTTCTAATGTGTAATCAAAACCTTAGAGAATATATATGAAATGCTATAATGATTTTCCTTTCTTTTCTTCAGACATTTTAGTCATAAAATCTTTTACATAGTTTCCCAAATCAATTTAATACCCCCCAGTAATACTGAGCATCACATATATGTTTTCCCTAAGTAAGTCTAATTTTGCACGTAATGTGCATAAAAGTTTTACACTTTTCCTATAGGATATTTTGTTGAAATTACTCCACATAAATCAACTAGAAGGTACCAGAATAACTTCAATGAGTCTCCTGTTTGCTTAATGTTTGCATGTTGGGCATAACTGATTCACTCTCTAGTGTGCCCTGGAGAGTTGTGAAATCCAAAATAGGAAGCATTCTCTGTTGAAACAGCATAGTATTATTCATGAAAATAAAACTGCTTCAGGGGGAAAAAAAAAAAGCGCCTGCTAATTAACATGGGGCTACTACAAGCAGATCTATTATTTCCCAATATTAAATAATTAGCATTTTTATTATTGTACTATTATATACATCATTGGTTTATTTAATAAAGAGATGTAAGGGTTCTTAAACTTTCATGAATATGGTTTGATGCCGCAGAGAATTGCTTTACTGAAACAGGCTACTCCAATCATTTTTTCTCATTTTCATCACCCATTCTTGAAGGAATGAAAGGTGATGAGCCAAATAAAGTTGAACTTACTGTATCTTTCTATATGCACATGTATCATTACCATGATATTGCAGTGTGGTGCTCCTGTCATCTTTTCATATTTATAGTTGATACAATACAAAAATAAGCTAATTCTTTAGTTCTATTTCCCTACAAGAGTGTCTGGAGTTCTTGGAAGTTTCATTTGGAAACCTGTCTTCAAAAGATGCTCAGCAGGAATCATACATTCTCTGGTAACCTCATCCATTGACACAAACCCATGCCCTGTGAAAATGTTCTAAAAAAGGGCACATGACCAAGTATACACATATTTCACTACAGTCTGAGAGAGATATAAAGTTCTTTAGGACTGTGTTTGACTGTCCTCCGGTGCCAAAGAGGAATGCTGCTGTTGTGCATTCTGTTTCTTGCTTGGCAAATATTTGATTGGTTTTAATAACTGTGTTTCAGCTCTCACTGAACAAAAAATGTCAGAACAGTTGCATGAACTATGGTCGGTGTCAAAATAGCATTTGGTGATCATGATGATATTTTGCTCACAATTGGGTTTGCTGATCAAACTAACAGCTATTTATTTATTAGTGGTTCAAGTGGAATAAAATTGTATTTATAAGCTATGGAATATTTCTGACTTATGGAACGGCACAATCACAACAACAACATCAGCTAACACCTACATTTTATTTTTATTGTTGTTCTTGGCTTACCTTTGCAGGGCTAATGCAGCAACAAAGTTGAACTATTCACTGCTCTCTATAGTTATGTCCAGGCCTTCCAAAGCACTCAAATGATTGTCTTCTAGGAGTGGATTTTCCCCTCTTTGAAAGGGAATGGAGTTGCAAAGATTGTTATAGCTTTTCCCTAACTTATTTAGACATAAATATTCTTGAGAAAGAACATTCGCTTTCAAAATGGAAGTACAACCCTCATCTCACAGATAGAGCATATAATTACAGAATCCACCCACAGGGGACAACCTCCCTTCCAATATTTAAATATTGACCTGATCTACAAGTCATCATAAAACTATAAGTCATCATTATTTATGATCTCAAATAAAATTGAATCTAAACTGGCTGTAGATACATATTCAGGTCTTTCTGAAGATGCTTAGCTAGATTAAAAATGATAGAGCAGTTTGCAATAACAGAAAATTGTAGTCAATCTCTGAAATACAGAGCTATTCATCGCTTTGTCTTGGATATGTACTTAAAACTTATTATTATAAACATATGGTATAAGGCAGATTTTGACCTGCATAGAACAGAATTCATGTGTAGTTTTGTATGAGGGTTTTTTTCTTTTCTTTTTTTTCCATGGTGTTTTTTAAAATCTGACCTGAAGTTAATGAGTAACCATATAAAAATAATAAAGCCAACTAATCTAATACAGCTATTAGGTATTGAATAGAGTACACTAGAGTGCCATGTGCTGGGAAAGATTTTAAAGAGATTATGGGCTGAAGATAAGTCCCTATCTGACAGATCCCTCTGGAGTTCAGGCAAGGAAAACAAACAAGAAGCCATGTGGCCTAAAGATGATCCCCTAACAAGCAATTAAAGGATATATGAGTCAGAAAAGGAGGAGAGAAGGGAGGCAAAATTGGACATATTCAGTTCTAGAAGATGATTGAGATGTTGATAGAAACAAGTATCATATCCCTTCACGTTGTTAATGTCCCAGGTCTTCAGCTGTTAAAACGCCATGTATTTTTTAAAGGCAGTTGTACCCTGGTGTTGTTGAACATTTGCCAGTGGTTCCCTCTGCGTGGCACACTTATAGCTGATGTGCAGTAACTGTTTCATGTGCTGCATCAGTGATACCCAGCTCTCCAGGTTAGACTGTTCAAGCTGCTGCAAAGGTGGGGGCAACACCATATGTACTAGACCTCCTCCTCCATCCTCCCTGTGAGGTCAGGCTGGCCACAGGATAGTCCAGCTCTATGTGAGCAGCAGCCTTGGTGCTTCCCCAGATAGTGGGCAGGCTATATGTGTGATCCATGCACATGCACATGTGGTTCCCAGAAAGATGGTACCTGGCAGGTGCTAGGCATGGACAGGGACAAAAAGAGTTTTCTGATGGCTACATCCAGTTCTGTCTGATTTCTGTTTCCAGAAGCCTTGGGGGTGTCTCCTCCTGTACGTCCAGCAAATGCTGTGAATTAGACTGCAGAAATGATCCCTCTGGTACCCAGGGTGTATTGCACATGGCTCAGCCTGAGAGTGCAGGAACTGAGCGGTTTCACTCTGTATCAGATGTTGTCACATATGAAGAACAGTTACGTGCTGGAGTAATTATTCTGGAAATCATATTTTTTCAAAAAGTTCCAAGCTAATGTTAGTGCTCTGACACTCTCATGAAGAAGGAACTGGCTCAGGAGGAAAAGCGTCATTGGAAGGAGAAGTATCAGCATCATAGCTTTGGGGAGAGGCTGTTGATATGGGACAGAGTGACTAAGGTTTGTTTGAGCAGGGCAGATTTGTATGGTACAGGAAGAAACAACATTTGCTACTGAAGTAATGAGCTTATAGGAAAAGAAAAGAATTTCACAGTCTCCAGCTCTTGAGATTGTAACAAATGTGAGCGCTGTCTGAAGACCTCAAATGGACTTAAATTATTGCTAAATTAATTCTGTGAACAACCCCAGCTGAAGTAAGGAGGCTGGAGAGAATGAAAATGTTTTGGGTGGTTCCCCCCCCGCCACTTGCTGTGAAAGTATATTTGCTGAATTAGAACAATTCAAGTAAGATGGATTCCACAGAATAAATTAGCAGTACGCTGGATCGAAGGTTGGGGAGTGTTTTCTGGCTGAAAGGGACTCAGAAACCAGCAATGTCTATTTACAGAAGAGGAGTTTCCAAACAGAAAAAGAAAACAGTTAAGAAAAGGAAAGGATACAACTGGTTTGAAGGGAACTGATACGTCAAAGATGTATTTTCTACTTAAGTAACCTATATACTTTTGTAATATTTTCTGGTTCTCTGAATTTTTATTTCTTTACCACAATTTCTTTTTTTGTTTTGATCTAGGATTTTTTTCCTCCACCCTGCAATAATTTGTCAACAAATATTGTCAACAAAAAATCAGCAGTCTTATATGTAAATGATGCTTTGGCCATCATTCTGAGCAGTACATTACCCAGAAAAAAAGATAACTGCAGAAGTGTTTTCCTTCTAAACTTTCCTAGTAATCCTACACTAGTCTGTAAGCAAAAAGATACTCTGAAAAGTGAGCTGGGAGTGAAGGCAGAAAAGGAAAAAGACAGAGAAAGGAATACCTAAACCACTGAGACAATCTTAGCTTTCCTGGTAAATGCACAGGATTTTTGTCCAAACCAAAAGGATCATTGGCTATTCAAGATATAACAACTCAAGAACCACAGAGGATATTGATAAATATAATCAGAAACACAGAATGCCAGTTGTTTATGGCTTTTTCCTACTCAGAATGATGTTCAAAACCACTGGAGTACTGACTAATCTGCCCTTTTTTACCCACACTTCATTTCATTTTCATTTGTTGTCATGCTGAGATCTATTTAGGGTGTTTAATGCAAAGATAAACTGGATCCTATCAAAGGTAATTTTTTGTTCAAATAAATCACACAGAAAAACTAAAACCTTATTGTTTCTGTTATTATAAAAGGAAGAAAGTTATTATTATTTTCTTAAAGATGTTTTTTTCTTACACCCAAAATGTTATTCATACTGGGAAATAAGACTTTTCTAACCATAATCCCCAAATCAACTCTGTAAGTGAAATAATTACACTAAATATAGATTGACTATTTCATAAGCTACTGTAGGTTTGCAGAACTATCATTGTTACATGCTAATTATATGTAATATGTCACCAGTTTTGCAAAACTTAGTTTGTCTCTTAGTTTTTTCCCTTTTCCAAAGCCTCTGCTAATGCAAGTGGTGTTAATTCACATTCCTAACTCATCCAGCAAGACTGGCTACAACATCTCAGTGAAATTCAGTGGAGAGAGTAACAGATCTGTATAAAAGCGTGGTGGGTATATAACCTGGGTGGTTATACTCACTCAGGATTTAGAACACTTTGCATGACTACCTTGGTTATTAGTCCTGGAAATGGAAGTGGTGTGTTTACACCATTGATTACAAACACCCCATGTAGCTGTGAATAGCAAATGGGAAAATTGGTCTGAACGTAACTCGATTCTGTCACTGTTTCTATTCTTGAGCTAGCTTCTTTACAGCTGGGCTGGGAAAAATGTCCAGGGTAGATATAACCAAAAGAAAAACAGGAACATCTTAAATGCATCCCTGTGTAGCTAATGAAGGATCTTACTGACCTAAGAATTACAGCATTCTTCATGTAGTTTTGTGCCCGAGCTCTTACATGGAGGAGGCAAGGGCATCTCCACCCTGGGAATTTTCATCAGTGCAATTCACTGGAGCAGCTCCACTTAGCCTACATAGGCAAATCTTACAAAACTTTCTTAATTAGTCTAGGTTTCATAACAGAGTTCCTAGTGTGGCCTAATTAGAAGGACTGCTGGACAATAGGTATGTGACGTAAATCACTAAATCAGGTCCCCAAGCATGGAAAACTATTAACAACCTGGAAATATAACAAGAAAAGAAAGAGTACTACAAGGAAAATGCATTTGTATTCTGAATGCATAGTCAGGATGCAGTAAGGCAGAGTAGATCAGAAAATGACCATGCAGAAGAAAAGCATCACTCAAGGGAAACGGAAGTTAGCAGATTGTCATGATGGAACTGGAAGAGACAGCTTTCTCAAGGGCTGTGTGGAATATGTTTGTGAAAAAGCAGGAAACATAAAAATGCAGTGCTGTGGAAAAGAAGTTAGATGACAAGTGAAGAGACAGTGACAAGAAGATATGAGACTGAAAGTAGCTGCAGACTGAAAGAGAAGTAATGGTAAAGAAAAAAAAAAGGTATTGAAGGAAAGAGTAGAATTTGTGATTCAGCTGTTGCACACACTCTTTGCCTAAACTCACAGCTACTGGAGAGCTGATAAAACCATTTTATGCCAGGGGTTTTTTTTGAGTCTGAAAGAGAGGATTTGTCTCATGGAAAGGGCAGCAAGTGAAGTACTCCAGTGCTGATCCCCAGTTGCTGAAATGACTCATTAGCGCCATAGGCAGCTACACATAATTAGGGATAACTGAGGCTGCTCCTATCTATGACCAAGGAGTGTTCAGCCAGTTTATTGCTACCTCTTCACTTTCTCTCGAGCTGCTCTACATACAGCTCTTGTTTGGCATAGTTATGTTCCTCAGTGAGCGTAAGATGATCTCTGAAAGAGAAAAAAATTGAACTACTGTTTAGGCAAATTTGGTTAAGACAGAAAACACAGAAATGCCTTTTCATCTGAACATGCAGACACCAGCAAGGTCTTCATGGTAGAACAGGTGGGACCAATTTGCAAAAGGCTTTTAGGCTTTTGAGATTACTTAGTGTATTGTAAAATGTTACTGGCATCAGACCTCTTTATTAGAAACTCTGAAGAACATATCTATTAAAATAATTTCTGTCATATGTTACACAAACACACATACCTATATATGAGAATGACAAACAGTATTTTA
The DNA here is from genome assembly GCA_035590275.1 of Ibycter americanus. NCBI lineage: Eukaryota > Metazoa > Chordata > Aves > Falconiformes > Falconidae > Ibycter > Ibycter americanus. The sequence continues at coordinate 20,860,691 of JAVJGI010000060.1, forward strand.
CGTGGAACAGTAAAAGGTGGTGGTGGTGGTGAATCAATCAAGAAAGATCAGGACTCTCTAGAAGACATGAAAAACCCGAGTTTTGTGCTTCCTGACTACAGGGCACCGAGGAGAGGATGTAATGAGGTGCACTGCTAAAACGCATAATCTAGAAGCTTCAGTAGCTAGAGTGTGGAAAAGATTAGTTTGATCATGCTGCTATTAAAGCAGCATTGATGATATATCTTTGCCTATATCAAGATTCATTCTCTCAATACAGTGCTGGTATGTCTGTACAAATTGTAGGTGTCATAGGTGTCTTCAAATACAGCAGGGACTGTGCTCTAAGAAATGTGGCTGGAGACAATAAGCACATACACTAAATGAAGAGGTTTCTTTCCTGCATGTCTGATATTTATTCAGCCAGAAAGAACATGGGGAAAAAAATCTGGAGAGGTTGTAATTTCTCTTTTTCTCTGTAGTAAGAAATTGTTCTCATCAGTTTCTGAAACACATTACATGCATTCTCTATGTTAAAGCCTGTCATTTTCACCATCTACCTGTGAAGAAAACATAAAATTTTACTTCTCAGTGAAGAATGAAAGTCTTCCACTGCCATTTTAGGGTATCTGCACAACAGAGATGTCCTTTACTCTAACAGATGACATTGAAAAATACATTGTTTAAATTCCTGTTGAACAGATCTGTCTGCAGATATAGCTACAAGCTCAGTGATAGCTCTCCCAGTCAGAACAGTACTCCAGAAAAGTATGTGAGATGACCAGGAATGTGCAATACAATTTCCAATAGTATGGGTCAAGGGAAAGCGTCCTCACCCTAGGCAAAGGTGAAGGCCTCACCCTAGGCAAAGGTGAAGGAACGGTGGTTTCTAATGCAGGAATGGCTTGTTTCAGTTTTCACATCATCCCTGTAAACACAGGCAGCGTAGCCTTACGGAACTCTAAACCTACAGCTAAATCTCAGACACCAAAATAAGTGGTACAGATAAAAAATAAAAAGAATCAGCTGCCAGAACATGATTAGAATTGTGTCTAGTTTGCTTTGTTCATTTTTTACTTTAGTAGTTTAAATCACAGTTCTTAGTATTAAAACATATCAGTTCAGGCAGCTATTAATATCCTCTGAGATTTAGAAGCAATTACATTTAAAAATGGAATTGCAGAAGATGTATAAACAGGAATGATGTTTTAAAGTAATTAAACAAAGACCTTAATTGCAAATCCAGTCATATGGCTGAGAACCGGAATAAACCTTTGTTAAATAAAGTCTCAGTGACATGAAGAAGTAATAATCTGACATTTTATTGCATGAATTAGGTGTTTCTTTCTAGCTACTAAATACTTGCCTGATGATCACTTGCTGTCACATTTAGAACTGTAAATTTCACCGGAAAAATTGAGTGTGTCCAACGAGATGCATTACTTGCTATGTATCTAGGGCAACAGCACCAGGGACCAACACAGACTGAGGTCCTAACACAGACTGTGGCCGTATCATGTTAGATTCCCTTCAGTAATTTCATGGCAATAAATAATGGCAATAAACATTTGTTATTCTAAATGAGGCTGAGACCAGTCTTGGTCTATTTTTTGATCAGTTATTCTTCCATAGCAATCCATGATAAGAAAGATACATCTCAGCCACTGCGAGTGAAACTGCCCAAGATTTTTGCTTTTATACCCTAGATTAAAATTGAATCCTATTCAGTTCTGTTCCTCTCTTTCTTTATAAATTCCTAAACGATACAAAATTTACTTGGGTTCAGATTTTGTTACAATCCCCAAATTAAAACCATGTTCGTTTTCGTAAGCTTAGCCAGAATTTTCAAGGAGGTGTGGGTGTAGTGTAGAGCTTGCATTACATGTGGAGAGAAATTGGCTGATTGATTGGGTTGGCGTTACAGAATGCTGATTTTACAGCACAATGACAGCTTGGCAGATACCACAGTATTTGTTCTATCAATATTTATCTTAATTTTTTATGAGACTTCTCATCAGTTGTATTTTCCCAATCAGTGTATCTATGTTTGAGAATTCTGTAGGTCTTATTTAAGATGATGTAATAGTCTGCAGCAAAACACGAGTGCAAAGATCTGCTGAAGCAAATGACGCAAATGATGAGGATCACGTGGCAAAAGTCACTAAGAACATGAACAGTTATATCATATGCATACATACTTTTCTGATCTTAATCCTTAAAGAATGACTTCACTTTTTGACATGTTACAGCAATTCTTTAGTCTGTAATTCAGGAAGCTCATTCAAAATTGAGAAGGACCAGAGGGAGGATCATTATAGGTAACCTTTGTGTATAGTAACAAGCAAAATATCTCAAATATTAACTACTCAAAATAAATATTTGAAAACCCTGCTGTGAAATTATGACTGACTTTCAAGAAAAATGTTAGCCAGCCACATACAATTTCTAATGTGAAAAACATGGAATTAGACAAAGAAGTTGACCTGATTTGTTTTCTCATCTCTAACTGTAATGCAGTATCAAAAGAACAGTATGGCTGTTCTCTTTCTGAGCTGAGTCGGCCAGGACTGGAAGCTGAAATTACAGCTTCAGTGGAGTCATATTTCCAGTCCTGTAAGAAGAGAAAAAGGTGACCAGGAAAATGAGAGCAGACATAATCAATGATCTCTATATTTAAAGCCATCAGAAGAAAAAGGTATCTTTAAAATTAATGAGTTATCTTTGTCTGTAATAATGATGCACATGAACAAACATATCTTTACATGCTCTGCATTTCACTTCTGAGCAGGTAGAATTGGACCCTCTGCTCCCACTCCCTCAGGATGGCTGTACATGTTCTGTCAACATTATGACAATACTTTGGGTATTTTGGAATGTTTACTTTTACTGTCAAGCCTGTTTGTTGAATTTACACTATGTAGTATCAGCACAGATGTTTCGTCCCGGCAGCCTTTGAAGAGAAATGTTAACGAGGCTTGCGCATGGGCGTGAACAGCAGGATCAGAGCTCTAGGAAATACAGGGAAGCATGAAACTGCTTGAAAACTAGGTATAAAATGAGCATTAATGGTTGAGAAGTGAAAAGTGCTTGTTGCTTACTGAATACATAGCTCTGGGGTACTTCACAATGCAATTTAATTGAACAAAAGCCTACTAGAAAATAAGGAAAACATACTAATTTTTGATCCCAATATCAAAAAATATGGGGGTACAGGCTCCCCATTGAGTATACCTGTATGTGTGCACTTGCTTATTTTATCTGCAAAGGCATATTCATGACTACTTTCTCAGCAGGATGAGCTATATGTTGCAGTATATCCTAGGACAGGTAAACTATGAATGGTACTTGAAAGCTGAGTTGTACTCTGATATCACAAAGTTCTGAGCTTGAATGGAACTTTCAGATGGGAGGTCAATATAACTGACAATAAATCTAAAATATTATCCTCTTGTCCAGCCACAACACAGCTAATTCCTAGTACTCTACAGATTTTAATTCTGCTGAAACCAATTTAAGGTGTCACAGTGTTGTAAGGCAATAACCTAATATAGCAATATTTGCAGTAGAGATGTGTTCTACCTGGTGAACTAGAAATAATTCATGACTTCTGCACACAGTGTTAGGAATTTCAAAGCTCAAGCATATACTTAAGAGAGTTAGGAGCTTGGCACAAAAGGTGAAAGATTCTGATTTTGATTTTTTTGGTTAAGTGACCAAGAAGATCTCTTTGATTGAAAGATGGCTGAACTATTGTAGAATAGCAAATGGACAATTACATTCTTTGTTGCAGATTTTAAATTAACATTTAATAAAGTGGAATAAAATCAGCTAATAGTACTGCACTTCAGTTTTCCTTTATACCATATATCACATAGAAAAAAACCACAGTGAATGAAAATAAAGGCTGCAAAATTAACTACAGGAAAAAAATGGAATTAAGATTACCTGTATTTGAAGTTATCCTTCCCTTGTGTATATTAATTATTCTACAGCCTAATTACATTATCACATATTAATTTTTTCTCTAGACTCCAGACTCAGTCATGCACAGAATGGATGGTGCTTGCTGCCTAAGGATTTTTCAACATTTGGTTCAGTGTGCAGCCCCAGGCCCCACATAGATCCAAACCACATTCTGAAAACAAGATTTTTTCATTTCCACGTGGACTTTTCTACTTACATTACAATATCTAAGTGCTTAACCAATATTCATAAAACTAGTTCCTAACACTTTTCTGAGATAAAGGGCCTTATGGCTTCCTGTTTCCAAAGGGAAAATGAACCACAGCAACGCCTGCCTGTGGCAAGTAGTGCAGAAAATGTCAGCCAAAATGGTTAAGATCTGGTGATGTCATGAGTTGCTAATTAGATGATCTAGTCATAGAAAGCATCGACACAATCTGTAAGCAAAATTGTGCTCTATACTCTCTCTAATATTTTTCAGCATTTTTTTATAGTTACTTCTAGCATCCTAGGGTATATTAGTAGTAATCATGCTTTAGCCAAGCATTTCAAGCGTAATTATATAGTGCCTTCTTATAAAGTACTGGAGTAATAGGATCAATGCCTAAAGCTGCTATAGCTTGCTTATTTTTGAGCTGTGATCTCTCAAAGAGAACAGGGTCATGTTAGGCAAATACTTCAGAGTAACTTCAGGAGATGTTTCCAAGGAAATTTTAAATGCCACAGGGGATTGTAGGAACTTGCTTATTCCTCAGTGAGTACTGCATAAAGTTATACTTTCAATATGCTGAGTATCTCCACCTTGCTGTGAATTTTCCAAGAGAGGAAATTATCACATCATGGCTTTCATAATGGGCTTGTGGTAACATCTCTATGCAGATCACAAAGACCCCAAGTTACTGTGCCACAAACTATGCCATGTGTTACAACAACCAAAATAAATGAAAAATATATTCAGGTTTCTGGCATACTTTGTCAAACAGCCATTTTCCTGTATATTTAAGAGTGTGCTAATGTAACAGTGAAAGAGACACACTGCTGCATGCTGGAGCTGACAGAGAAAACTTTATGATCATAGTCATTTTCTTTCAGAAACAGAATATATTTAAAGCAATTCAGAATTAAGTGATAAACCCCCATGTCTGAATAAACACTTCCAGAACTCAGTAAGTGTATGAGAGCTGGTGCAAGAAGGTAGGAGTTAGTTGTATTCTGAGTGTGGCACTTACTCTTTAGGTGTCAGTTACTGTTACCTTTGCATTTCCATCACCTAGATGAGAATAATATTATTGCACAAGGCTTCTGTGAAACTAAATGTAACCAAAACACATTGAAATGGCAGAGGGAAAGGTATTATATAAATATCATAAATACTGAAAACTGTAAGACACTATTCATGGTTGCATACTTACTCCTGGGTAAGAATTATGAGTTTGTTTCTTTTTCTTGTATTGTTTATATTTCTCACAATATGTATGAGACACATGTTTTACCCATGGAGGATCCTGGATTTGTATTTATTGTATGACATTTTATTTCTTTGTTTTAAAGGAATGTTGCATGTCTTTATCTGCATGCAAATTTCTTATTCTATTCAGGTGCCTAAAGCCTTCAGTAATTGAAGCCACAGTGTAAAATTTATGGTGTTACTTGTAAAGTAGCTTACTGGAAAGTATATCAAAAAAATCTAGTGTTCTCTGCCCTGAAGCTGGAGCAAACAAATTCTAGTCTTCCAGGCTGTTAAACTTAACTCTACCTCCTAGGGTCTTACTGTAAATCTCATGCACCTTGTTAATAACACTGGCCTGAATCAGTAGGATAAAGACTGTTGTAAAGCTTATCTCCTGCTCCACAGTTGTTCAATTGTCAAATCAGGGCACTTAGGTTAAGATTAATTCTACTAAAATGCCTGCTCCAGTTTATTCCCAGAAACATTCTGCAATAGGACATATCAGACCAAACACCATAAATAGTTGTAACAAAATATGATTTTAAGGTAAGACGTATGTGCTGCTCAGTTTATGGCTGGCTTTATTTGTACCGGGCTAGAAGAACAAGAAATTTGTGTCCCCAAGACCTCTCCCCAATATCTAGGTGTTGCAGTTGTATCATTTAAAGTGTATATACACTCAGAGTCTGCAAGAGTCATGAATAGCTCCCTGAAAAAGCTACAATTCCTGCAATGGCCTAATGATACAGATGGTCTTCTGACGGTACATTAAAACAAAAGTATTTGAGAATTATAAAATGAAAATTAAAGATGTCTAAACTGCCCCTGCAGTCCTCTTCTCTCCCAAGAGAGATTAACCTCTACCTCTGAGCTTTTGACTAAAATTCATTCTTGGGCAACGTCTTTGGCATCAAAGATAACTTATGGAGCTTCTGGCCTCTGTCTCCTCTTTGGGAAGGTATTTCCCAGATTTCATCCAGCAAATTTTAATGGACGGCTTTGAACTGCCTTTATCAAGAAACATTCAAAAATCTTTCCGAGATGAGACATAATTCAGTCAACAAAGGTTAGAGCATGGAATTAGGGAAGCTGGTTTCTGGCAACTACTGTTATACAGTTACTGTGCATAATTTAGCTAAATAAAGAGCATTATGAGCTGGGCGGGAGTCACTCTACTCACACTTATCTTTGGATCAGTCTGAATGTGAGTCAAAGCTTGGTGTTTAGAACATTTAAGCAATCCATTCTAAAACATGTAGGAAAATATGAGGAGTTGTGTGTGCATATTTTACTTTATTTCAGTTCTATGTTAACTCAGGAATTCTTAGGCATGCATTTTTGCTGATTATTTCATTACTGTATTATAGACTAGTAGCATGATCTAAGTGCTGAATATCTAGTCCCACAGGGGGATTTGATAATGCAGATGCCAATGACCTGGCAGAGTATTTATGTTAATGGTTTCCAATAATGGATCAGGGATCAAGTTTTCTGTGTGTGCCAAAGGATCTCTGTATCTTATGGCACAGCAAGCACAGTCTGTCGCTTTCTTGATCTGTATAGGTCTGATCCCAAGTGTGCTGCTTTTATTTAGAAGCTGAACAGTTCTAATTGCTGTGACAAAGGAACACAACAAATACATTTCAAGAACAGCTTTTTTATTTTTGTTAAAAAAAAGCAGTTATGCAAAAATCCCTAACTGCCCCAAACTTCTCTATCCATCAGAAAACAAGATGTCCCTGTCTAGAAGAATGCAGATGACATTTTAAATGACCAGCAGTTTAGCATTTTTGATTCATATACTATTTTAGATGCTATAATTCATTACTGGGTTTGAATCAATCATATCTACTAAACCAATATAAGAGCATCAAAAACATACCTGTTTTAAGATACACCGTTTTGGGACACCTCCTGTATTCACTTTAAGGATTATAAGGTATATATAAATGCAGTTGGGTTCTGGTCTTCCAGGTGATTATATTTTGTGTGACTTGTCGTACCTGAACTGATTTATCACAGATACACTTACCTGCAGCTTTTCAAAGAAGCCTTTGGACTACTAAATCTTATTTTTCTAGTACTCCAAGGAAGTAGATGTTCTTTAATTTAATTTTCTTGTTATAGTGCAAAGGTATCACAGAAGAAGGATCATTATATATCACAAAATCTAGAAACAGTGACCTTTCCCTGCCACCTTGATATGAAAACTGAAGTCCATGACTGAACACATCTCTTTAATCAGCTGAACAGAAAAAGATGAGATATGAACAAGTGGAAAATAGGAAAGACCAATATGTATTTCAAGAAAGCAGGGATATGCACCCAGAAGGCATTGCTGCAAACACGACTGAGTGCAGAACTAATGTGGGCTGTTAACAGATTTGCAAAACGTGTGCAAATCCTATTTTTGGATTAAATGACTCATGTTAACTACACACAAGCCAACTAAATCTCTGAGTACAACAGAAATAACTTAAATGCAAACATATCCTTCAAAGAATGCTGTGGGGTTTTTTTATTTATTATTATTTTTTATTTTTAAACTGGCAAATGACCTGTTAGTAGAACTGGCACAAGACATACGCAGTTGTTTCAGGAGGCTGTTGACAGGTGGTAGGCATGGCCTTTGCCTGTGCCCATATAGACCTAGGTCAGGCTTGCTGGCAGCCAGCTCAGTGTGTGCCACAGCAATTCTGGATTTAAACTGCCATCATCTTCCTCCATCAGAAACGAAAGAATAAGCCTGCATTGCCCAAATAGTATTAGTCAGGAGAAGACAATTCTCTCCGACCAGGTAGTTTCAGCACCTGCTCTCTCTGGAACCAGCCTCCTGTCCTTTACATAAGGACCTACCCCCTGTGTCAACTTCTTTCCCTTTCTATGTTGAACTAGAAATTACCTGAGAGGTGAGAGAAGTTGCAGCTGGAGTTAAGTGTCTTCCTCAAACTTCCTCTCCAGCAGACCCCAAAACTTATATGACTGGCTAGAGATTAGAAGTTAAGGTGCTTACAACAGAGCTATAATTACTTTCTGATACAAATGTCTTCATTTGTGTCTTAGGCGTAATAATAATTCATCACATATCAAATGCTTTGATCTCCTATATTTACAAACATATGTCCCCCAGTCATTATCCTGCTATAGAGAAACAAATTGGAAGGAAGACAACCAAGTATGTATTGTGATGACCAACATGTGCTTCTGTAGCTAAACTGATGGAGTGTAAGGTAGAAACCATTATCTTCACTTCTCAGAAAGACAGATCTATTGTAATCTGGCTCTATTTTCTTAAGCATATAACTGGCCCAGTCTTAAACTCTTTATTTCAGATACAGCTGACTAACAGAATTAACTTGGTTTTGTACTAACAGTCCAACATAAACCAACATGAACCCTATCTGAATTAACTTTAGGACTTCCTGGCAACAAGAAATTACAGTTTCCTTACTGCAAGAAATATTGGACTTAGTTACATTCAGAAGTGATCGCAAGTCTTCAGCCTCTCAGTTTCCTAAACCTACCCCTAACTACAGTTCTATTCATATCACAATTAGTAATTCTTACTCCACAACTAATAGAACCCTGCAGAATTACAGAGAAAGGGTTACTGAAGTGGTGCAGAGTTCAAAGAAGGGAAGGCAAGTGTGAGAACTGGTGCAGGTAAGGGCAAGTGGCCTTTCCTTAGTTATAGTGGGGAATAGATGACTATAGGGCTTTAACCATCACAACTAATGGAGTGCTCCTGGATTGTCTGGGGCGGTCCTGGTATGGAGCTGTGGCTAGGGTTAGGATTTCTAAGAGTGGCTTTTGAGAAAGTACAGCAGAGAATGCTGAGTAGAGCAGTGCTGAATACCTTTACAGTTTCGTTATAGGTTTTCTAAATATCCATGGCCTATGAAGTATGACAAGGGTTAAAACTGGTGTTAGGGGTTAGGACTATAGCATCCAGAAATGATGTTTACTGTTAAACATCAAATAAGCAGTAAGATTAGAGAGGAAGCCATGGCTGGCAGATACTACCTTATACTTCACTGCAGGAGAGCATCATGTTCTCTGATATAGTATTAGGAATAAAGATAAGGATGAGGTACAGGCTAAAGAAACTAGAATTGACAAAACCTGCTCAAAAGCATCCATGAGCCAGACTCTTAATGTTACCAACTCTCTTAATTGTGTGTGCTTTATGGTAGCTCATCATTCTGTCTCCAGTCATAATTCTGACTTGAACCCTGCTCTTTTCATCATAACTCAGCCTTTCTAAGGACTGTACTGGATCACCGTACACAGAACCCACTACTCTTCTGGAAGCCACAACAACACGGTGTTTTTTTCTGTGAGTGAATATTGAACCATTAAATAGTATCCTTAGTCAACCATTTGCCAGGATATGTTGGAAGTTTCCAACAAAAATAAATATTTCTTCTTGCCAATGTTACCACCTCCACATTCCTACTCAAGTCTTTAGCATGAAGGGGAAGCTGTTTGTTTGTTCCTTCAACAGGATTCACAGACTATTTTAATAAAAATACAGGTGATGTGTTGTTGACAAAATGTTAGTTAATACAGTCTGCCTATCTGATACCGCCTGCTGTAGCTGTTCACTTTCCAGCGCAGTGTTGTAGAATCTTTTCTGTGAAAGATCACAAGGGTGTTACGTTTTACACAGAATAATACAATCCTGAATTACTATTGTGATTCATGATAAAATGCACCATGTGATCAAAGCTTTATATAAGTGAACTGTACCATTCCAATTAGCTGTTGGCTTTGTGGATTCAGGTAAAAGTTTAAAGCTCAATCAGCTTGACCAGCAAGATGTGTTACCCTCTAGCTATTGCTTTGTCATTGGATCTTGACTGTATAATCAATCAAGGCTCTAATTTATTAAAGCATTTTCTAGCCTGTGATAGAATGTGAGATTACCACAGCAAATGAGAAATACGCAGGTGCTGTCATTACATTTTCAGGCTAAACCTGTTAGAAGACAACTTGAATTAATAGAAAATACATATTTTTTTTTGATAAAACACAACAATCAGGCAGAAAAAAAGGAACAGAATTAGGCAGTTTCATATGTTTCCTATACAGAAGTTAACATTTTCAGATAGACTTTTCTCTGCCCCAACCATGGTTAGTGATTTTGTGTTTTGCAAAATGTCATAACCAGCAGAATTCATGAGCAGAACTTAGCACTGGTTCTCAAAAGCCTACTCTTAAGAGAAACCACCCATACACATTTGTTAATGGCTAACTGGAATTTGAACTTCCCTAAGAAATGCTGAGACACAGTACTGTACATTACACATATTTTTAAAGCACTTTTACTTTTCTGAAACCCAAAAAATCAACTATGCAAAATCCAGACATGGGAAGAACCAAACACTTAGAGATATTTTAACATGTGAGAAAACACCCGCAAGAGAGTTCTGTGTATTTATTATTACTGATGTGGTCTGCAATCAGAACATCAGTCAAGGACTCATTCTGTCACAACATTTACTGTCAAAAAGATAATGCTTACCTATAGGTAACAGCTAGAGAGAGAGAGCACTGGCATGTATAAATGACTTATATAAGAATTGAGTGCAGTAGCTTAATTTTTTTTACTTTGCACACAACGAAGGATTGTAATAGATCAGCAGTTTAAATGGGCCTCAAAATGTATGCTAAAAATACCAACTAGGTGATGCAAAACAAAACAGCAGTTTTTTTCATTGTCTGGCCCCTGCTACTCCTTGACTCAGCTGTGTAATACATTCAGATCGGTTTATCCTATTCTAACAAATTCTTTGCATTTAGTTCCATAGTTTCAGACTCTTCTGAAAAGAAAAAAAAAATATCCTTCCCTGAAATGTCTCTAGGTCTTTATAGGGAATGCTGATCACTTCCCAGTGGGATCTGATAATAACACATGCAGTTCTCAGGCTTCTAGCTTCCTCACCTTTAAAGGACTTGTCCTGTAACAAATACAGAACAGTCTGACTTAAAGAAATAAGACTCTCATTTTTAGCCATAGAAACTGAGTACTTAAGGACATGCTGAATCATATTATTCCAACATGATTCACAACAACATCACACTGTACATTTAACGGACCCACAACTTGGGAATTTTGAAAAGGAAAAGGGAAAAATTAGTATTTTCTATGTAGTCCCTCTCACCCTCCCACAGGGTTTGAAGAGCCATCACTTGTTCTTCCCTGACATGACCTCCCACTCTACACTTGCAGTATCGCAGCTGCTGAAAATTCAAGGTGGCTGAAGCAATGAGCAGAGGAAAGGGGAAATTATTAGTTATTGACAGCTAGCAAAGTACTAGAGACCAGACTAGAGTAAAATCTGTGTGTTGAGAGAAAAGATCCATTATACTGTGTTTCTGGGCAGCTAAATAATGGTCTGCAGGCAACTGCTGCATTGAACACTTGTTCATGACTTCTCAATATTTAAACTGCAGTTCGCAATTAAAATATCTACAGAAATATATTCTACCTTCTATTGTAATGACAAATGAGCTATAAGAGAAGCGTCGGGGTGTGGTGTGTGTCAGTAACTGCTTTCTGATAGCCCTGAAAGGGTCTTACATTCTTCTGCTCCTGAAGAACTTATGAATTTGACCTCAGCAAGACAGAGGACACATTCTTCATCCTATGTGACAGAAAGCAGGAGGACATTCAGAAAGACAAAGTACTAACACAGTAATACTGCAGTCCATGTGCTAGGCTGCTGGCAGCATTGTGGTTGTCGGCAGTGGAACTGCACAGAAACCTTAAAAAGGATGCATAAGGAAGTTTTAAAAAGCTAACATCTGGATACAGTTACTGGAAAAAATTCTTTGCTGTGATTCACATCTGGACTGACAACCTGCCAAAAGCTGCCTATTAAACAGCAAGACTTAGCAATTCTGTTGCTCGACTGGACATCGAGGGATGTCGGATAGTCACACAGTCCCATTTGTCAGCTGGAGGAAAATTGCAGCGCTGTGTGTGGCGGGCAACACCTCGTGCACCCGGCTATGCAGGGCTTGCGGAAGGTCATAGCCCTGCTCCCTGGTTAGTACCATGTCAGAGCACATGCCAGCCTGCTTCTGGCTGCTGCTGGGGGAGACTGGGGCTGACAGTTGTGGCCAGGGCTGAAGGTGACCCCAGTGGACAGCAGCAGAATGCCTGATGCAGGAGGATACTCCTCATCTCAGTTTTGTATTTTCCTCTTACTTTATTTTCCCTCCCATGACAGCAGCAATGCTACACCAGCCCTGGCTCCTGGCCTCATGATGAAGCAAAATTCAAGAAGCCTGAAGCTGGCTCTGGGAGGATTGCAAAGGGCTCAGAGATGACCATGAAGGCTGTAACAGAGAGATACAGGAATAAAAAAAAAAAAAGGTTCCACCATTCAAGACGTGATTTTGTGTACACTGATACAGTGGTTTGCTTCACAGTTTGCTGGCACCTGCCCTGTTTATGCATGCAGATTTTGGAATATTCACATAGCTCACTAGGCATGCAAAACTAGAGGCTGGTTTCAAAATACCCCTTTGAAAACACAGTTTAATACATTTTTTACTATTTGTACTATTAAAATTTTTAAGAGGCAGTGGTACTAATTCTTTGGAGTTGACATGACTTTTACCTATGCACTAGAGGCAAGATGATAGGCTCAGCCATTTTCAGAGAAGAAATAAGCACATATTTACAGAGATCTACCGTAAACGTAATTAATACTGCAGATTTCCATATGAAAAATCTGTTCATTTTACTTTGGTTAACAAACAAAGCAAGAAGCTGCTGCTGACAATAATTACATCAGCAAAACAAGAGTTCTCTATCTGAATTTTGTTTTGAATGGTGAATGGAAAAGAGGAGTTATCATACGATCGTCATTATATTGACTTGGAGAGACCAATTCAGTCCATGTCCTGATGAGTGCACAAGTGGCTAAAATTTATGTTTGGAGGAAAGTTTTATACCTGTAGGAAAGGCGATACATATTATGATACGTGGCAGATTTATGACCTTATATTCCCCTGTGTTCCCCAACTTTGAAAGTTAAAAGTCTAGCAATGTCTTTATGAACATAGTACTAAATGATCCATAAAGAAATTGCACTTATATCAGAACGTATGGTCTTCCATGTACATAGCTGAAAGTCAAAGCTGGGCAGCAAATAGGAGGGATCCTCCTGCTGGCATTTATTACATTGCTATCGAGTCTTGTTAATCCTGGGAAACAGTTTGCCATCCTTAGCATCTGTGCGGCAAACACGTTACCAAGAAATGAGGTAATGGAGAAACAGCAGAAACTGTTAACATTGAAATATGCCCAGAACAAGAGGCAAGCGTAAGAGGGGTGTGACACACTTCATAGTTTGAACGAACATTGGCTGAAAATTTGTAAGGTTTTTTATAGAAAGTGTCTCGAAGTACTTCAAGGCCTAGAACATTTCTGCAGGTATGCTACTTCTCTTCTGATCAAAGTAACTACAAAAATGTTCTCTTCTGGCATAATTCATCTTCACTTATGTGAATTAGTTTCCTTATAGTCATAGCTCTCCTTGGGACTGATCTTCTGTTCTTCTCTTTTTTGGATGCTTTTTGTGGGCTTGCACTTCCTTTTTTCCAGCCCTCTGTAGCCCACAAATTCCCCATTCCCTGGGGACTGGAAAATGGAAAAGCCATTTTCTGTAGGGCCGTGCTTTCCAGCTCTGGCTGCCACAGCTTGACAATTGCTGGCATTCACTTTTATTAATTTTTGTACTCTTGGCTTTGAGAGCTCTGTAAAAAAGCACAGCTCTGAACAGGGCTTGAGGCTTCACTGTACATTTGCCCAGCTGCTTAATCCCTTCTCCAAGGCCTTCTTGTTAGCTTAGAGAAACACCTAGGCTCTAAGATGAGAAATGGCCATGATTTTCTTGCCCCATAATCTCCCTTTCTATGATTTACTGCTTGAAGTCTATTTCAAACAATCTTTCTCACATCTTTCCAGAATGACATATATGATTTTTTTTCCCCAAAAGGACACTGCACCATCCCCACTTGTTCCTAGCCTTAGGTAATTAGTATTCATTACAAGGGTCTTGACCAACTTTCCTTGAAGCCAACAGGAATTTTTGCCACCTCAAATAGGAGTCAAATCTTTAAATAAATACTGTATATTATAGTATATTCTTCAGGGTAATATGATAATTAGGTCACCTTACCTACCCACCCCCCGAATAAGGACAACAAATGTGGTCATTAGCTTATCAAGACAACTAAAATGTGGCCTGAATTGCAAAGTATTTATCATCCAGGTAGTTTCATTGCACTTAAAATAAGAAGCACATGAAGCATTAGCATGAAAACAGCATGATGTTTTGAACCTGTTTAACTGCTACTAAACACAACAGTAAAAAACCCAACAAAACTGAAGAAGGTAGAGGAGCACAGACATCAAAACTTTGTCTCCTTTATTCAATTGGCAAAGGAGTTCTATTTGGTATAAACAAAAGTAGACAATTTTAAGGATGGCAAAGATGTGCTGTAGTCATAGTGAACTAAACAGAATGTGTACTTATGCATCCAGTAAGGATTTAAAAAAAGAACAAACTAATATGCTTTACAGATATTTCAGAAGATAAAACCATTAAAGGGGAAAAGTTCAATTCAGTGTGTGAGCTGGTATGACAGGGGTGGTGAAGTGTGCTCACCATGAATTAAAATAGCAAACTTGTAAGTACATAAATGAATCAAGAGCCTCTTAAAACACATGCCCTACAGCATTCGCTTCCAGCAGTTTTGACACATTTGTCCATCAGTATGTGAATCAGAGATTAGTTTGAAATTATTTGCCTTGGAAGAAGGAAAACACGAAACAAAAAAAGAGAAAAAATTTTTTGCAGCAACTTTCATTTCTTGCTATCAGAACACTGAATAAACTGTTTTATGTACAAATTGCCAGGCTTAACAATATTGTTCCCATGTTGAAGTTTCTCAATTGTCTGCCACATTTGACTGCATGCAAATAATAATGCTCTCATGATGAGAAAAAGGAGTAAAAAAACCAACTAGCATTTTGTATGCCAGGAATAAAAATCTTCAATGTTATTAAAGAAACTTCTTCCTTTAATGAAAGTGTTAACAGACTACTATTTAGGTTTTTAAGACAGCAATCAAGCATGTTTCACAAGACACATAACTACAGCTTACTGACATTGATAAATTAACACGATCTTTTTTGCCATATCTCATTGATCTCATATTGGTAGATATAATAAAACTAGTAGAGATTATTCTTTTCATGCCTTCCAAATAGCAGATGTTTCGAATGAAATAAAAAGTAACAGCTCATAAAATACATTACAAAAACCAGAACAAACACACCTCCCTAACAGTACCATCAAAAAATGAATTCCCTAAAAATAAAAATAGACTTAAGATACAGAAATTCATCATAACGACATTAATAATATTGCAGCATTTAGAGTTTCCTGCATTACTAGTCTTTCTGGCTCAGTTCAGCTCTGCTTCCGTTACACTTCACGTGCTCCATTTGGACTGTCACAGGGCATGAAACATGGGACGTCTCATCTGTAGTACATAGATAATATAAAGAAATTGAAGGCAAAGGGCAAGAGACACAGATGGACAGTCACTGCAAATCTGTAAAAATGATACAGCATTGGCTCTGTGAACTGTAAAATCTTTCCTACCCCCCCCCACAAATTAACATATCATACTTTTATACATAAAATATATATATACATAAGCATAAAATATGTTATTCTTTGATGTTTTATTCATTTATTACACTGTAATAAGTTGTCAAAAATATCTTGTCTCATATCAGGCAAAACATCCCACAGTCTAATAAAAACAATGGCAAAGACATTTGGTCACAGAACCAAAGTGTTTGTCATCTGTGCTTGCCAACAGCAAATCCCACACCAGCTAAAGGCAGATAAACAACCTTCTCTTCCACTGTGCTCTGGCAGCTGCCAAAAATCAGAATTGGACAGATTGTATGTAGAAAAAAATTTGGGGAGTTCAAGACAAATTTGAGGCATATGGTCACCGTGCTACGTATAGCTATCTATCATTCATTGTTTGACAGGAAAATATTATTTTTCTATCTTGTATGTTCTAGTTTTCCCCTACAAATGCCTCTTATTGAAGTTTTGAGGTCAAATGTGACGATTGCTTGCTGAGGATGAAGATTTTTTTTAATGGTTAGGCCCTAATCCAGCTCCAATTAAAGTCAATGAAAAGACTCTAATAGCTACATTGAATGAGGCACAGTGCCAGCACTTCCAGACTTTGCAAAAGCCCTAAACAAAAGTGCTTATTTTACAGCGAATCCCACGTTCACTAATCCAGCTATCTACATCCAGTAAAGTGGCAGCCAGATTTTTGCAGATAGCCATAACCTTTCTGACAGGCATGGACTGCCAAAAACTATGGCCAGGTTCACTGGAAAACGACTGAAAACAATGTGAAACCAAACATAAAACCACATTTCAACCCTTGTGAATATAAATTATATTATCTGGGTTCTTGGTAAGAAGCACTTGTGAATCTCCATTTGTAATCCGTGCGTTAAACTGATTTACAGAAGCAGAACATGACTAGGGAGCAAAGATGAAAGGGAAACTCAGCAGACTAACAACTCGGAAAACTAAACAACCCAGAGTGTGCAAGACCATCACACCTCAGAACACAATGCGTGAGAACAAAAGTAACCAGCCATCAGCCATCCTCAGCAGTACGTTACATGCTCACATACATTGGCTAGATGTGGATGAAACCAACTTATGAGCAGAAAGATCTGTCCTTCCTAGGGCAGGGGGTAGCAGGGATCCAGGTTTGGGAATGCTGCTGTCCACCCCAGCCCCAGTAGTCAGCGTTCACTAGGAAGTGGAAGTGCCAGTGAAGGTGCTGTTCTGGGCTGCTGATCTTCATGGACGTGCTGTCTGCTGCCACTTTTTCTTGTGAATCTGGTTTGCCACTAGCCATTCCCATTAACCTACTCTCTGGAGACCATTTCACCAGAGCTGGTGAGTCATATCACAGCAAACCCCTGCAGCACCCCAGTTCTTTTATAAGGGGTGAGCAAATACAGACCCCCTCCCACAAAAAAAAAAAAAAAAAAAAAGGTACTGAGTGAATCCTCGCTCCCTTCTTTAAAAAAACCCTAAAAAATTAGTGTCTCTTACAACTCCTTTTGCAAGGATTCCTCACCTAAAACTGCAGCTATAAATACCTGCTTTATATGATTCCTTCACCCTGCAGCACAGAATCCAGCCAGGTTGTCCAGGATTTCCCAAACCTAATAAAGAAGACCTTATCTTCTTCAACTTTACAACCAGAAGTTCTTGAAAGGGGACTAAGATGTATTTCAAAATACATATTTAAAACAAATTTCTCTGGGTCTGACCCCTTGTAATTGCCTTACCTATTCTGGAACTTGTATGAAAGGAGTGCTGGTACCACCGTGAGTGGCTGTGCTTCTAGCATTTTCAGGGAGATGCAACTTGGTTTCCTTAGGCTACTATGTTTTCTTTTCATTTCCACCAAATCAATTAATAGGTGTGCTTGATACAGTCTTCCTGTCAAAGTAGACTAGTGTTAAGCAGTTGTCACTCGCAGATGTTAGCGAGGATTTTGGGAAAGGTTACGAGAAAGTAACCTAGTACTAGTACAAGGATATGACAGCAGGCAAGACAAGGCTCACATAATCTAGCACTCATGTCATTTTATCTTTTTAAAATGGTCAATTATAAGACAGAGGCTGTATCCTGTTGGGTTGGTACAGATAAGTAGAATAGGAACCTTCTTTTGCTCAGCTAAGAACTCACTACTGTAACTTTATAATGAAACAAATAATATCATCTACATCTTTTGCCTAAGTGTTAAGAGTTCTTAAATAACTGGAGGCCCCAAAAGGTTCTTCTGGTTTCTAATGGATAATTGAGGTTATATACAGGGTTATCTCTCCAGAACAGATTGTTCCCAGAGTCTCTGTATTAACAGACTGAAAAGGATAAAAAGAAATTTATTTTGAGTTGTGAGTTTTCGTTTGGTTGTGGTTTTTTTTCTGCCCTCTCCTCCAAACCCCCCCCCCCCCAACCCAACACTGAATTTCTTTGTGAATCTCTAGAATAAATTATCGTAGCACTTTAAATGCAGAAAGCAGAACTTTTTGTATGCTATGCCAACTGCACTACAAAGTTTTAGAAAAGTAGGTGCTATATTAAGTCCAAATTACAGTGTTTGTTGTGTGTTTGCCAGGTCCAATTAAGCAAAATTTATCAAGGCTGGCAACCATCAGCTTGTTTCATCTGCTTGTTGAAAGGCCTGATCCATATTTTCCATGAGAAATTAATGGTTGGCTTGACTTAGAATACTGATCACCACTTCAGGTAGACAGTGAAAGATAAGGAAAGCTGAAGAGACCAGGACAGTCTGTGGAGTTTGTTATCCTATATGCAAAGTATGACAGTTAATATTCTCTCTCTCTCTTTTTTTTTTTTTTAGTTTTTTAGCTTTTTAGTTTTGGACAGGCAAACATGATTAATTTACAAGCAACAAAAAGGTCTGGGTATAACCATCATGCATGACATAAAATTGGCAAAATATTGCTCTTTTCTGTTAGCTGGAGTCTAAGATACTGTTTGTCATCTTACTGGAAATCTTTAACAAAATCACCATAACATCAGTTATGCGGCATGTACCCAGTCTAACAGATATTTCACTAGCTTTCTATCTAGCCTTTTCTATCTATCACCTGGTTTCTGTTGGTGGCTGTAAGAAAACATTATAAGAGCCCATTGAAAGTTGTGGTGCTAGACCAGTAGAGAATAGATTGGTACAGCAGTGTCAGGAACAATCACAGAGTAAGTTAACACTTAACCCTGACAATTTTAGCATAGTCCACTCTACAGAAAACATCGCATGCTGGAGTGTGGAGTGATGGAAAGATATTGTGCTACAAAATATTTTGTGACAAGCTCTTATCATTGTAAGAAACACAAAACTTGTGCTCTGTTATTCAAGCCACATGGTCTCCCAAAAATACTGACAGGCACTGTTTTTACCTGTTTTTTTGCCTCTGGATTACAATGGCTGCCACTAACACAGCTCAGTCCTTTAAATGGGAAAATGTAGGTCGTTCGTCTGACAGCCAGGACAGGTTGGTTTCTTCCGCCATTGCCTATGAGTGGCCATCTAGGAACACTTCACTGGCTGTTCTGCCTTTAGGGAGAACTCACTGGTCAGCTGAAAAGAGATGGAAGTTTGTTGTCTCTTCCAAAAGACAGTTTTTGTGTTCTTAAGCTGCTTGCTAGCCAGCTTGATTTCCAGCATTAGTACTGTTCCAAAACAAAGGCCACAGATGATGTGACATAGCTAACATTCCTGTAAATGAATGCTGACAGTTCTGAGAGAATTTACCAAGCTTTGTTATCTAAAAATCTAATTATTTTTGGGGAAAAAAATGTTTGACAGCAGCAGTGATTTAGAATACGACAATTTTGTTTATATCTCTAAAAACAATCTCTGGAAGAAAACAAAGCCTGATGGAGAAAAGAGTTGTACCTATTTGGTCCTTTGAACTCCACTGAGGAAGTTGTTTTTTGACTACCATTCCACAGCTCACATAAAGACTATAGGAAAATTACTCGTTGAGCTACTTGAAAGAACACAGTAGAGAACCAGACATCACAAGTGAAGTAAGTTTCATTAATTTGATATTTTATTCTTCTTATGACTCAAAGAAACAGCTCAAGATAATTTTTAATACCAGACTGTGATCTCCCTTCTGTAAAATTTATGACAGTAAATAAGAGTGTACTGTTCCTTTCCCCATTAGTCATCTTTTCCAGTTGGAGACTTAATTTTGGAATTTCTATTGAATAGGCATATTTAAAGTAATGAATGGCCAACAACCCAAGAAAGGCCCAGGTCTACTCTTTACTCCCAAGTAAATTTAACAGGGGAGATCTATTGTCTGATGTTGCTCAGTACTCTTGCTTGAGTGGAGTCACTGAAATCCTCACAAAGAATCTTAATTCAGACTCTGATGTGACCAAATTTTAGATGCCTGGAATTAGAAACTGCTTAACTAGACTGCTATATATGACCCACATCTTTTGGATGCTATTTATAAAGACAAAATGGACTTGCCAGGGGCAAGATGGGACTTTCTGTCTCAGGAACATTTGTTTATTAATTTCCCATGGGTTTTCTACTCGACCATACTGATTTCCAACAAGTGTTGCTATAGTTTCTCTCTTTCCTCCTTGTTTTTAACTTAATATCCTTTCTGATCTATGTAATTATTATTTTTCTTTTTTTACTTTACTTTGACCTCTGAGATTACTAGCAAAAAAACTAGCATTTGCTAACAGACACCTCCATTTCCTATCCGCTGGGCCTATTTAATGAGCATATAGTTTGTTCACAGTGGCAAATTGTAGTAATTGCATAGTATTCACTGGCAAATACTGAAGTAACTGCAAAAATGTCATTTTATTAATAAAGCCAATAACAATGGAGGTCATTTAGTTAGGATTGCTGTATCTCTGCCAAGCAAGCATTTTTATTGCTGCTTCTTCGAATGAACTGCATATGAAACAGAAAAGCATCAGTTTTTAAGCAATACACTAGATATGAGTTGGGAATCCTCCTGCTTCCCCTAATTAGGTGGTGAATAGGGCACTCTTGGGTACTATTCTGAAAACATACATCTAAGTTATTAGGCACATTCATTGTAGCTATCAGCTTTCATTTGTTATAAACAAAGATAATACATGCTTTGTTAGAACATAAAATCTGTACGAAGAATACACAGTAGCCATTACTTTCCTAGTAGTTGAAAACAGACAGCAAGTTATTTGTATTGTTAGTCTATTCAGAAGTATGTTATGGTGCTATGCGAACAGAGGAAACAAATGGCAGTGTGAATGACACATTCACTATTATAACCTCACGATATAATAAACTCCTCTATTCCTATTTTCCAGGACAGCTGGAGGATATCCTATCACTATTACATTGTAGCCTGTTACACAACTGAAAGAATGAAGTCCCAACTTCATATCATTTAAGTTCTTGCTTTCTGCTGAGCCTGGTCTGTTCTGTGTACTTTCTCTTTCTTCCCGTAGACAAACACAATACTGGATGACTCTACATGCTTATTTTGAATTTCATGGCAGAGGGGTTGGAACCAGATGATCTCTAAGGTCCCTTCTAATCCAAACCGTTCTATGATTCTATGTTCATCTATCAAAATGTAAAAATAATTCAATTCAGTTCCAAATATCATGAATGGAAAATGGGATTATTGCAGCCTACTAGTTACAGTTGCTCAGTTACTTCTACTGTGTGATATGTATTTATGGTAATCACATGCCTTTTAAAAGCTAGGGAGTCACTTTGTGTAACTCTGATTCAGAGCTATGAAACTCCAGTTTCAATGTTAACTTCAACAAACCACTTAGGGATGTGTTATGCTGTCTGCAGGAGCACTCCTGAGAACTCGGAGTTCAGTGTTTTAAGTACTGCGGTGGAACTGACCTCAGGCAAAGTGATTACAGACTCCAACGCACTGGAGAGAAAGGAAGGTGTATTTTGTATAACATTGATGCTTAGATATGTGTATAGCTTTATATATGCAGAGTATATACACATTGTATGGCACCATACAATTTTTTCGTGGAGAATGTGCTGAGGAAGCCAAACACCAAACAACAAATATCAAGAACATTTCTATATGAATATTCTGTGACTGGTTCTTTTTTGTCTGTTGTTTTCTTCCCTTAACAAAACAAGAGTGAACTCCTCCTTTAGCCTCTCACACGTTTATTCAAAGACTCACTAAGATCAAAGCAGTTGTCATGAAGGGCACAGTGTGTTCCTGGGAAAAAAAATCAAGATTTAGTCGCAAGGCAGACCTCTCCTGGGTTCTTGGCTTGATTTGCTGGACACACTGGATAGTTTAAGATTACAGTTTCAGTATTTCAGTTTTGCCATCCTTGAAACATGGACCACCAATGTGTCGGTGGTACCATAGCTGAGGTACCTTTACACCAATTCAGATATTTCACAAGGCAGGGATGTTTCTAATACAGTCAGAGGGGCACATCTCTGTCTACTGAACACTTGCTTCAGATATTGCATTGCCCTTCCTCAAAGCCTACCTTTTAAATGACTGGCTTTGAGCTTTGTCTGCTTATATACATAGAAGAGAAGTTGAGATGTATATTGCATCAGGAAGCTGTTGTTCACAAGAATTATTATTTACACAGCACTTTTTAGGTATGAAGTGCTGCCCATTATTATTTTACTCTTCTGTCTTTCATACTCTGCTCAAAACAATATTGTACTATGTCATCACAGATAATTGCTATGACTTTTACTTTATATCTTTACAAGATAAGCTGGGGTAAAATAGTAGGAAAACCACGACCTGCAATTAGTGCAGGTTGAGTGTTTTACTGTGCTTTCTAAACCCCTAAAATTGCCAATGTAGTTATAGCAGTTAATTTTATAATACCCAAATCTCTAATAAAAACATTTCATCTGCATTTTTATGATCAGGTTGAAAAGACATTTTTGTGGGACTCAGAAGGAAAGCATTTATGTTGTCAAATGGCACATTTAATGGCTATAACACCTAAATGTATATAATGTATTAGCATTTCATAAAAGGCCTTCTAAAATATTGTTGAGATAATATTTTCTTTGCTGGCAAAAGTCAATAAATATTGAATGCTATTTATGTTCATAACTTTCAGTTGCCCTACTAAAACAAATTTTTGAAAGCAAACTTGTGTTCAAGAGATAGCTTTTAAGATCACTTTTTTTTTTCATTCTTCACAGCCATTTTGAATGTGAAACCTTTTAAATACAGCAGAGTTGCCTGTTCTACTTGTGTTTACAAGACAGGATACAATGCACAAGATATTGGGTAAAACCTGGGATTTTAAGTAAGCAAAACAATAATGAATCTGATTAAATGTTGTCATTTTGCAGAATCACTTATTTACTCTTTCTGAGCTTCGCTTTTTTTGTCCTTCCTGTTTTCATCACCTTTCTTCCTACTGCATTCTTTTGTTCTTTACCTATTTAGCACCTCCTTTTCCCTTTCTCCCACAAAATGCATACTGAAATTAGTTTATTTAGCCTTTAAAAAAAACCAAGTGCCACATCAATTAATAAAGTTCCAGATTCTTCCACTCTGTCTCACTCTACGAAGAGCTTTATTCCATATTCCAGAAGAAAACATTTTAATTTCTAGACACTATTTTTCCAGGACAGCTGGGAACAACAGAACCAGAAAATTTTTTAAATAACAACAAACCTGGAGTTTTATTACACATTTTTGTCTTCTATTAAAGCAAATCATGCCCTAAATTGGGTTTTGGTTTTTTATATTTTCCCAAAATATCAGGATGGTGGCTTTTTTCAACTTCGTCTTTTGTTTTAAAATTGTATGTTCCAGGCAATTGAAAAAATAAACACATTGGTGATCTACACACTCCAGATGTCAGCATTTACAATAGGAAAAAACGTATTGACAAATTTGATGACCTTATTGCATGAAGGCCATAGAAGGATGCAAAACTTGACCTATTTTAGGCTTATCACTACAGTGAACTTAAAAAATAAGCTGGGGAGAGAGGACTGAGTCTTGATAATGCCTGTAGCCTCAGCTAAATAAAATCCAGGTCTGAAATGCAAGGAGTTCACTATAGCCAAAGATATGATTATTCCTGAGTTAATGAGTAGGGATGATTGCACAGAAACATGCTTTTCTTCCCCTCGTTTCTTCAGTGAAAACTGGCTATTAGAAATCTTCCATTCTTTCAGAGGTTGACACCTCTGCAATGTTTAATCTGCTTAATATCTGTCCCTATTCTTCTGGACCCTGGTAATGAATTCAGTCCTGAAGGTTCTCCGATTGAAATGAGGACCTATGCTTTGCAAAGCACCACCTACATCCCAAGGGGTTTACAATCTAAACAGATGACAAAAGGTTAAAAGAAAGAGACTATTTCATTCTCATTCAACAGACAGAGAGCTGTGGCCTAAAGTGTGTGGGTCATTTCCTCAAGTCTCTGGTGAAGTAGTTATTAAATCACATCTCATACCTCTCACTTCAAAAACTCTTAATCGTAATATTTCCTTGTTGAAAATTCCTACTAAACAAGGAAAAAATCATTTTGTAAGCAAACGGTGCGTAACGGTCAAAGAAATCTAACTGCCAACAGCTATATTCTAGTGGGAAACAACAGTATTTGCTGAGGCCAAATCCGCTATTGGTTCCTTACTTGAAGATGAGACAGCCTGGGAGAGAAAGGCTCCTTGGCACAGGGAAAAATCCAGGGAAGAGGAATGACTCAGAAAAATGCATCTAAATCATGGCTTTGCCACTGGGCTTTCTTGAAGGCTATATAAGACCATTGTAGACACTATTTTTCTGTCCCTAATATTAGGAATGTCTTGCTAAAAGATCTCAATACGGAGACAAAACAGTGTCTGCTACTAGGCAGCCTAACAGTTTGGCAGGAGTCAAAAGCTAAGGTAGCAGCAGTACGGAGTACTCTAAGGACTGAGAAATAAAAATACACATATAAATACATCTGCTTTGATTTGTTAATGATGGCTCTCAGCCAGACTACTGGCATTTGAGTGCCTGGTAGTCACTGAAAAGTGACAGTAGTTATAAAGCAAAACACAAAGACACAGCTATTTGGAATGACAATAACTACATAACTGGAAATTATTTACTTTTATGCATTTAAACTGAAAGAACTGAAATAGGCTTCAGATTTGACACTATCATCGGAAACACAGCTCAGATCAGAAAAAGACAAAATATAAAAAACCCAACATGAGGTAGGAAAACCAGAGAAGAAAGAGAGCAAACTTAAACAAAACTCTCATATTTATACTTGATATAACTCTCCCCAAATATCTATTCAGAATTACAATATTTGTAAGATGCTCTGCAGATCCAGTGTGCAAGTTTTATATAGCATGATTGCGTTGGTTAGTCTTATACATTATGATAATGTTGATTAAATGAGAAATTTTTTTATATTTTTCAGAACATAAATAGTGTCTATAATAACACTTTGTACAACATTAAATACTGCATCAATATGTTTTAGCTAATCCTAATCTTCATGTAAAGAATGAAACAATTTTTTTATACTCAACAGATTGCTGATTGCTCCTGTCTACCTTCTGCTCTTCTGCTCTGAGATTCCATGGAGCCAAACTTGTGATCTTGTTATGTGTTATATGGGAGGTGCCGTGTGGAAAAAAAAAGGAAATTGTTGGTTGTTGGGACAAGATTTATCTGTATTGCTTGGAACAAACTGAATATTAATGTATTTAAAATTGTAACTCATGTTTAGGGATTACAGAAAGTTATTAATTTCTAATCTAATATCAATGCATGCATTTTTTACAAACTATGTAAACATCAAACTTGTGGAGCAGAACACAAGAAAAAGAAATCATGAAGTAATTTAGGTAATGTTTGGAAATCCAGATCTTTCATTTATTGTGCTGTCCATGGAGTCCACTTTGAAGATCAAACCAGCCTGCTCAATATACATTAATTCACTGACATAAAAATAATGGGAGACTAATTTTACATGTCTTCAAAAATTTCAGTACATTCTGTACTGAAGTCCGTGGGATTTTATATGAGTACTTGAGAGCAGACTGTGTTCATCATCAATCACATTCAAGGATTGACAGAATGCAATATTCTGCAGAGAAGTCCCATAGACATGTAAGATCCCCACCACACACATACAATGTTTATGGGACAACATGTGATTTAAAATCAAGATTTAAATCATTCTCCATGAGCACCTTTCAGAAGAGATTGAATTGATAGATATTACTATAACCTTGACAGTCAGCTGTTCTGAAAAGGAACTTTTTTTTTTATTTCACTGGCTGCCATGAGGCTGAAGCTTTTCCCATCTATGAAAAGCTTTGGGTCTCCAAAGCTGAAGGCAGATAAACCAACAAATAAAACACCACATATACCAATTGCTAGCAAATTTTTATGATCTACTTTTAGTAATTACTGTGGATTTATACCTATGTAAATTGCTACAGAAAATATTACCCTTTTGTTAAAAACAGAAAAATGAGGAACTTTTTTCCCCCCTGATATATAAACTCCCATTTCCTAATATAATTCAGTAGACTTATGGTCACCTGTTTAAATTTGTGTATTAGACATAATAATAAATTTTGGTCTCTCTCATGCCAATGAGGTCACTATAATTAATCTGATCTGCTGTTTTTTAAATTGATGCATCATCTGTCCTCTGACCCTTGCAACTCAACCTGAAGTCAACAACAGCTATTGCTGTTTAAACTTTGATATCTAAAAATTTGATTAGAAACTTCTGGTGGATATAAACCATATTTCCTTACTTTTTACCATTTTTCATATATGAAGACAAGCCTACATGAATTATGATAAATAATGAGCCTGTTGAGCAGAAATACCAGCTGAATGAGAATGATTTTGGAGGCAGAATTTGTGGTTAATTTAATTGTGAGAGCATACAGCATTGTAAAATAAGTCTGAGGGTCTTAAAAAACACAAGCAAAATACTGTTTTTTAAAAAACCCTAAACTATATTTACAAGGGAATAACATATTTTAGTACACATATTCATTATGCAGGTTACTATTGGGAATCACTTTCTAACAAATTTGAGGCAAACTATTCAGCAAACCAGCTTTTTTTGCTAGCCACCTTCAAAAATTAATCATATTACCTAATTTTAGGCATCAATTTTACTGGTGCTTTACTGCTCTGTCAAATACTTATACCCAGAATAATTCTGTAAAGAATGGCATAGCAGAACTGTTAAGGATACATATATGTCTGCCCACACATTTGTGTTTGCAAATTAGCTTGCCAGCACTCTTCAATCTCAAATCAGTCCCAGTTATACCTTTTACAAAACCCATAACATTTGTTTCACAGTTCCTGATATAGTGCTGTCCTGTAGCTGCCTATCCAAAGATAATTTTCAATATATGTATAGTATTCTCATAATTGACAGTAGCCTACAGACAGTAGCCACCAGGAAAAATACATAAAGTTCCACATGCCATCTTATCCATCAGCTTACATTAATTTTCTTTGTATCTCAGGAAGTTATCACTGTAAATTTGGTTCAAGGAAAATATTCATTCTTATACTATCTCTGTTAACAAATGTAAACTATTTCTGTATAAAGTTATGAGATAACAAGAAAAAATAGAATAGCTTTTCATTCCCATTATTATATTGAATTTGTCTATGAAAGAACATGCAGATACATGTTCTTCATATATGTTAAATATTCAAAAATATGAAAAAATAGCTTGAAATAGGGAATATTAAAATGTGTGTTACCATTAACAGCCTGTTAAGCAGCTATTCAACTACCTGACAAAAACTTCCCCGGCAACAGCCAATTTTTGAAATGGTTTTAGGAACAGAAGCTTGAACCCTGTGGACGAGTTTTCTGATCAATCAGACCATAGCACACTGTTCCTATTAAGGATGGCACAACATATTCAAATAAGTCAATTCTGTAAAGTAAGTGCTTCATCTGGAGAGGCGGAGGTAGTAGAATTGGAGAAGAGCTACTGGGACCAGGGAGACTCTAGCAGGAGCCTATGGGTTACTGCAAAGTAGCTATTGGATGTTGAACTGTCTGTGGCTTGTTGATTAATGTTTGTCCAAATACAAATGATGCCTGAAGATATTCTGGGTTAGATGTGCTATTCTTCCTGCTTGGGGAAGTTAGCCAGCACTGCATTCCTGTACTGTCTGTTTTGCAAGTCCCATGCACTTCTGTCTGGTGGCACAAAGGAACAGACATTATTCCTGTTGTAAAACTGAGGGAATAATTTAATTAATCATAAATTTTAGGATGATGTCCCATTTATTAGAGGAGGTAAAGAGAGAATTCAATACAGCAGTTGCATCTAGTACAATGTAATGTATTATGGGGTGAGGGTTGGTAGTATGAGAGAATTAATGCATACAAACATCCAGCCATATTTCCTTGAAAAATTGAGAGATCTCATATTAAATAAATATGAGACTCCATAAAGAAATTAGAGAAGACAATACTTTTACTGTGATACAATCTGACTGAGTCAGAAGAACACAACAAAAGAGAACTAGAACAATTCTAAGGTATCTGGGTTTGATAAAAATGTGATTTAGATCAGAAAAAAATGGAGATAGCTTTTCTCAAGCAGAAATGATCCTTTTGATCATGTGAATTACGATCATCTAGGCAGGGACATAAGGGAGGCAGAGTACCTTTCTCAGCAAGTGAATTCTTGATGACTGATCACAACACAGAAGACTCCAAACAGGTAAATATATCACAACACTGTAACATATCTGGGGGTCTCACCACAAAGACTGGAGTAAAGGCAAGTTTTTCAAGAAAACAAAATGTAAGTGAACAATTCCTGGGCCATAAATATTTGAACTCAAAAGGAATAACTCATGTAACTAATTTTATTTTTCAATTAACTTTATTTTGGATTTCCTCTATGTTTAGAAGTCAAAGTTGCATTTTGAACTATTGTTGGTGAGCAAAGATCTGCAAACTAAACCTACTGTGATTCACCACACATAGATGCTGCGAAAGGAGCTGGGTAGCCAAAACCGACTAAGATTAGGGCTCTGCTTCAGCTTTCTGTGAAGTGTTCAGAACGGCATGATGTCACTTGCCTTATGAATAGTGGAGACTCATTCACGGCTTTGACAGCAGTGCTAGAAAAAATACTCCGGATAGGAACCCCTGGGAACTGACAAACTGAAAAGTTGATGAAAGACATTAATAAATTTTAGGTGGCCTTTGGTAACCTTAAGGACAGGAAATAAATTATTCTTGTTATTATTTGATATGTGACTGTCCATAATAAGTGAGTATACAGCATTTTGAAGGCTGTAGTTCAAAAGGTTTTGTGACTGGCTGAAATTCAATAACAAAGGAATGACTTCTGGGATATCATCTCTTGGAATGATTAAATTTCTTCCTTCCCAATGTTGATCCCAAAATAAGCATGGGTACCAACTTTTGAGCCCTTAGTTTAAAATCATTATTTAATTATTCAAGTCCTGTTAAAGGTGAAAACTCCTGTCTCCCAGATATGTACAAGCAAAAAAAATTGCTATGATGTTCTGGAGCTTTCTAAGGATTTCCACCCCCCCTACCCCCCCCCCCACACCACCATCCCTTTCTGGTTCACAAGGCCAAAGTCAAATTGCAATATTCTAGACCCAAGGGAGGATGAGAATTAATTATGTCAGTTAGTCAGCTTCTTACAAGCACTTGTTTGATATGTTAACGGAAGGTGGCTTTCTGCTCGCACAAACAAGAGCATAAGCAATCCTTAATCACAAAAAAGCAGATGAAATAAAGGTCATATATTTTCAGTTTATGAAGGTAACCCAGAATCAGAGTAGTTGCTTGTAAAGTATTCTTACCTTAAAACTTCTGAGCCTTCATTACTACTGGCCTTTCCCCAAACACAAGCGGAGGCTTTTGAGCTGTACATCCTATATAGCATCAAATCACATCAACAGGTTCTGTTAGCACTTGCAATTCCCTGCTCTCTTTCTCAGCAGAGAAACAGCAGCAGAAAGGGATGGTGAGGTTAGAGTTCATGCATTTTCTTCCCCTTCTAGGAGCTGGCAGAGCAGAAGAGGGAAACAAAGGTGAACATGTCCAGCTTACTGATCAGAGCAAGTTTCACAGCAGTGGAGAGAGTAAGGCCTCTTCGGTGAGGGACTGTACCCTGGGTTTCTTTTGGACAGTTTTTGCTCAGAGTGCTATGCTGTGCAAAGAGTGAAATTTAATCTCTGTTTCCTTCCTTCTCTGCCGCTGAATGGATATGTCTGGAAGTAATAACAAGGAACATTGTGCTGATTAATTCCTTTTACTTAGCTCACCTGTTTAAAAGAGGAGATAAATTATTGTTCCTCGGTTCTGGTACATGACCTAACAATAAAGTTTATGTGTGTTTTTAACACTATGTAGATTAGATATTTCAGTCTTAACACACTTTGATTTTAATCTCTAGCAGAAATATAGATTTTCCTGGTTTAGCCAAAGCAGCAGTCAGTACAGCAGAAGATTCCTCTTTGTGGTTAGGCCACAATCCTGTGCTCTAATCGAGACCCCAGGGCAGATCTACAGCTACTTTTAGGGATTCGTGTGATAAGACACCACTGCAAGAGTGAGGCTTTACACTGCAGAGTTTGCCTTCAGGGAATCTAAATTTTCAGGGAACCTCATTAGAATTTCTACATCTTTTGTAATAAATCTTTCTGAAGAAAGAGCAGTCTATGCAGCAAAAGCAAGGTCCTTCGGTTTAAATGAGAACGGAATCGATTTCCTGAAACATAGTCCATCTTCTTGAGACTGGGAACAAACATCCAGTAACTGAAAAGCTGAGAGTGTGTGTCACTGAAGGTCTAATGGTTTAACTGCCTTTCTTTTGCATCCAGAATGTTTCAATTAATTGATGACAGGAATGAGAATTTGCAGTGGCCATTCAAGTACTTTTGCAAAGATGTAAGATGAACAGTTACGTATAGTGAATTGGGGCTGATAGGCTGCTGATGAAGGTAGGGCTACTAAATTGTACCATTCTGTTCATTCTATACAGCAATAGCACTCTGTTTAATCTATTTCAAAAATAGCCCACCTCAAAACAAAGTTCTTCTTTTATCTAATACATTTCGGGTTGGGGGGGGGGGGGGTGGGGGGC